>OY748290.1:3427141-3517374 GCA_963556515.1 Nudaria mundana | reverse complement strand
GGGAGAGAGCGAACGCATGGGCGGCCCTACCCGCATGATCAGTCTTGAGGGACCCCAGCCATTCAATGTGATGGCCATTGAAGTCCCCCAGAAATACTAGGTCAGCGTTCGGGAACCGCACCTGAGCTTCATCAGCCGTCTCGCTGAGGTACTGGAAGAGCTTTGCTGTCTCAGAATCCCCTGTGTGGGAACGGTAGACGCACACATAGATCTGGCTCATAGAGCCATGTCTACGTGCAGCCAAAGGACAGAATTGGAGGGGTTCTCTAGGCAGCGCAACCGGCGGCAGCAAACATCCGCCCTAACGAACATGCACACCCCGGCTTTGTCTCGAAATAGTTCCTCGATGACATAGTCGGGGTAACACAGGTAAGACGTGTCGTCAGGGCGGCGTATTTGTGTCTCCGTGAGGAACATCACAGCGGGCCGTGCCGTCTCAAGGTGATGGTGGACGGCATCGAGGTTCGCATGGAGTCCACGGACGTTAGTGAACTCCACCTCGAAAAGTGAAGTCGTGGGGTTTCCTAGGGCCGCTGTGTAACGTTTACTTTTTTTTTGTTTCACTGCCATTGTAGATTTTGAAGACGAAGAAGCGTGAAGACAGGGTGACATTTGGTGCAGCAGTAAGTGACAAAGCGCAGGGGCTAGCTTTGTCTAGAACCGTGTGGTTAGGTCGGAGCCGACCCGCCGGACGGAAGGGCTCCCAAACCCCCCTGATGCAAGGCCGCCGTTACCCCACACCGGTTACCACCCGGAGCGGCGATCCCACATCAGGATTATGCGCAACATGTGGGGCAGCCTCCTGGGGTGGTTGGTCCCAGGCGGGCCCCATGACTGTGTTGCGGGCGGCCGCGGCAACGCCGTTGCTAAGGGTCTCCCTGGCCGGCGAATCGACCCACACCACCCACACTAGACTCCGTTTCGCCCCCACTGGTCCCATACCTGCTGCACCATACATCGCCCCGGGCCCGGCGGTGCAGCTGCTGAACCCCTAACGCAACTCAGCCTGGGCTGGGTTACTTGAGGGGCTTTAACACAGCTGCACAGTGGTACCCCCCCGGACCAACACTGTTGTACCACCTGGTACCCATGTAGGGGCCGAAGCCACTCCATAGGTACCATAAATTAACGAGCCTCGTCCGTTGATCAGCAGGTGCGCCACTAGCAGGTGAGGTCGCTGGGGCCCTAAAAATGTTGGTAGAGCCCCTTTGCACCCACCGTCCCCCCTTTGCACCCGTCTGTCCAATCAATGGCAGAAATTCACAACTGTGGCTTTGAACTGTTACCGCATCCACCTTATACACCTGATCTGGCACCGTCAGACTTTTTTCTGTTACCTAACCTAAAAAAGCACTTGAGAGGTCAAAGATTTTTGACAAATGACGAGGTCAAAGCAGCAGTAGACGCATATTTTGACTCTAAGGTAGAATATTTTTTTTTCAACGGGCTAAATGCTTGGAAGGGAAGATGGCAAAAGTGCATTGAACTTGAGGGTGATTACGTTGAAAAAAAAAAATATTTCATTTATTATGTATTTATTTTGTTGGTTAGGCCGATTACTTTTCAATCTACCCTCGTATCATAGGAAAAGAAAGAATACTTACATAAATACTCAAAATACATAAACAGTCTAAATATTCGTTAGAGAAAGGTAGTAATCTTGTAGCATATTTTTAAGATAAGATAAGATAAGATAAACTTTATTTGCTTAAACATGAGTGTGCACACATAAGTATACAAGATGGAAGGTCTTAGAATAAATAGATCTGTCATGTTTTACCTGTATGGCGTGCAAATGTTGAGAGCCTGCATTTGGAAACAGAATACCAATGCTAATACAGTTACAGCAACATAACAAGCTACATAACATAATTATTTTTAAAACCTATTATTTAGTAAAATTAAAATGAATTTATATAATAATTGCAATGTCACTTTCATATAATACTATCATTTAAAAATTCGTCGATATCATAATAAGCTTTCTCTGTCAATAATGTGTTGAGTTTCTTTTTCAATGTATGAGCAGTTAGTACCCTCCAACACTTAGGCAATTTATTGTATATTATTGGAGCCATACAAAAGAAACTATTGTGCATGAGTGTAGTTTTTGAGGGATGTACACAGAGTCTGCTATCGTCACGCCTATTGCGATTCAATCTATCGGACAACTTCGGAAAATTATTTGGATTATATTTGACAAACATTACAGTCTCAAGAATATACAAACAGGGAACAGTAAGTATTCTGTATTGTTTAAAGTAAGGTTTACAGCTATCAGTGGTTTGCAATTTAAACATGGTCCTTATACTTCTTTTTTGAGCCTTCAATACATAATCTTTGTTCGTTGAGTTGCCCCAGAAGATAATGCCAAATCTGAGGTTACTCGACACCAAACCATGGTAAGCTGTTAATAATCCATCCACACTGAGCACTGGAGCCAGTTTATATAAAGCATATGTGGATTTGCTTATTTTATTTACTAGAGTTTCTGTATGAGCTTTCCAATTTAATTGTTTATCAACAACCATGCCCAGAAACTTAGTGGTGTCAACTTTATCAATTTTTACGTTATCGTATTTCGTCAGTATGTTACTCATTGAGTTTTCACGTTGGCAGAAATGCATAATATTGGTTTTATTCAGATTAATTCTTAAATTGTTATTTCCTAGCCATTGTATCACCGATTTTAAGGATTGATTTATTAAGTTATTGTAACTATAATTATTTCTGTATGGAATTGTAATAGTGCTATCATCAGCAAACATTGTCATAGATTGGTCAGTGCTTCCTGGAAGGTCATTTATATATAATATAAAAAGAAGAGGCCCTAGGACACTTCCTTGAGGAACCCCGTATTGCACAACTCGCTCGTGTGATCTATACGATTCTTTATATTTTGTTTTTGTATTTATGGCTGATATTTCTGTATACTGTTTCCTATTACTAATATATGATTGAATTAAATTTAGAACATTTCCTCTAATTCCGTATGATTCTAATTTTTTAAACAATATGTCGTGACTGACACAGTCAAATGCCTGTGTCATATCGCAAAATATAGTGCTGACTGGATTTCTACTGTCTACATTAGTTGTCACTTTATAAAGAAAGTCATACAAGGCCATATTTAAGGTCTTGTTGTTTCTAAATCCCTTCTGTTCAGCTCCAATTATTTCACTATTTTCTACATACGCATATAGTTCTTTATAAATATACTTTTCAAATATTTTCGAGAATATACTTAACAATGAAATTGGTCTGTAGGATTGCAATTGTTCTTTATCTTTGTTTTTAGAGTAGAGGCCTTACTATAGATATTTTTAACGCATCTGGAAACATACCCAAATATAGACTGCTATTTATAATATGACTTAGCGGTGTACATATCTCACTGGCAACTGCTTTGATAACTTTTGTAGTTAATCCGTCGTAGCCCACACTGTTTGTGTTTTTTAAACTTTTGATTATTCTAAATATATCAATGGGTATACATGGGTGCATGAAGTACGAGTTTAATTTACTTTTAATAAGTGATGTGACTTTGTTTCCTGAGCCTATAGTTGGTATTATTTTATCAACAAAATAATCATTGAATGTATTTGCAATGTCAATTGGAACAGTTAAAGATATATTGTTTATTTTAATACTATTAATTGAGTCTTTTGGTAAGTTAAACTTTAAATTGTTGATAATTTTCCACGTGGCTTTCGATTTATTATCCGACGTTTTTATTTTATAATTATTTTGAGCTCGTTGTGTTAATTTTATTACTTTTCTATAAAGCTTGGAGTACCTAGTCAGAGCAGCCTTATTTTTGTGGGTTGGATTGTGTCGAAATTTAGAAAGAAGCTGCCGTTTTCTCTTACTACATAGTTTAAGACCGCGGGATATCCACTTCAGCTTATTTATGATTTTGATGGTTATAATCTTTTCCGGAAAACATAATTTATAGAACAGTGTAAATGTTTCCAAGAAATTATTGTATGCTTTATTCGGGTCTTCTATTTCATAAATTTCAGAGAATGACAAACTACTTAAGCACTCTCTGAATTTCCGAATATTGTCATTACTATAATCCCTCTTTTTAACACGCCAATATTTATTACATATTATTGTCTGTACAGGGAACTTACATAATTGCGCTGTGTGGTCAGACAGGGCCAGTTCAAGTACTCGTGCCTGACATCCACCCTTAAAGTTATGAGCACAATTGTCTATGCATGTACCAGATTTCAAACGCGTCGGTTGATTTATTGCTAATTTCAAATTATAATTTAGGAGTAGGCATTCAAGGCTCAAAGACTCATTGTTACGTTTTAGCATATTCACATTAAGTCACCAGTTATAATAATGTTCTGATATTTATGTTTACTTAGTATTCGTAATAAAGTCTCAAGTTTTTCAATAAATAGGGGGAAATTACTGTTTTTTGGGGTTCTATAGATACAAGCCAAAACAATTTTATATTCTGGAAGTTCTATGGCACAGCATTCAAACACGCCACTAATAGAGAGACTAACAACTTTTTCTATTTCTGTGAAATAATGTCCATTTTTAACTAGTATGCATGCTCCTCCTCTTTTTTTGTCCTTTCTATTGAAACTCGCTGCCAGTACATAATTTTGAATTGTCAGAAAGGAATCATAGGTCTCCAGCATAAAGTGCTCAGTAAAACACAATACATCCACATCTATGCCTTTCTCATGAAGCTCTTCAAGACAAACTACAAACTTGTCGGCTTTATTTAACAGGCCAGCTATGTTCTGGTGTATTACGTACAGATGTCTATTACAGGAGAAAAAAAATACTTTTTGATGATGTGGAGGTCATTCTTCTCATACTCGGTGTGGGAGTGAAATCGTTGGAATCTACGTTTTCCATAATATGTTTAACATTTTTAATAATAGACAGAAGTCCATTGTTATTGATTTTTCCCGTATATTTGGAAAAGACGCTGTAGTCACAGTTCAAGTCCATATTCGAATCCACAAAATATGCATACTCATATGTTGACAAATCCAAAAGTAGTGAGCTGTTAAACATTTCGATTCTATAATTGAATAAATTGTTATACATCCCAAGTTTATATGTTGGTGAACATACAATTATATTTGTATGATTCAATTCTAGTAGAGTAGTACGTATATTCAATATGATTTCGTGGTATTCATTTGTACAGTTAAAGTCCTCTTCTCCTATTAAAATGAGGCAATAATCATTCTTGTTGAAGTTAAGTAACTTCTGGTCAATGTTATTCAATAGTTGCGTGGTGGTTGCATTAGGCATAAGATAATGACATATTTTATATTTATCTTGTAGAAAGTTTTGTGTAACTGATAGTACTGAATTCGTTTTATTGGTACTCAGGATACAAAGTTTATGCTTTCTATCGAACTTCTTATTGACATTTATTTCCGATTTGTTGGTGGTTTGTGGCTTAATACCTGCAGTAATGTTACTCAAGTTCTGTTGAGAGATAAGATTGGGTTGCTTCCCTTTATTACTATTAAAATTTTTCTTAGGTGTATTTTTTTTATGTTTACTAGGGCTGTTTGTGATTTTTACTAATAGATCGTTCTTTTTCTGCAAATCCTCGAAAGACGCACGGAGTGTGTTGTTCTCTAATGATAAGGATTCGATTTCGTCATGAGCACTACATAGCTGTGACTCAAGGTCCCGTACTTTGTTCATTAATATTTGTATCCGATCGTCCTCGTCATCCGACATGTCGGGCATACTACTTATTGTACGCTCAAGCGTTTGTGTTGTAGTGTCACCGTCGACAATCGCTGTGTCCGAGTGTGTTCTGCTACGATTTCGTCGAAATGTTATGTTTTCAAAGAAATTCATCTTTAGAAAAACCTTACAAATTTCAAAAAGACGAATGCTTCTGGCTTGGGTTCGATCCTCCGACACAATACATACGACGTCAGATACAAACCACCAGGCCAGGGTGCTACTTATAATGTTTCGCCAAATAGTTGATAGCTTTTAATGTGATTAAGGGCCCAGACCGCGCACGGATAAAGTCGATTTGGAGCGACAGCAGCGCTATTGTTGCCCGAATCATCCGACGGGCGGGTGAATGACCCAGAGAGCGCGATTTTGAAAATGTTTTGCGACAAACGTTCCACGTTGAGTTATTGTTATTGAAGTTGAATATTTACAGCATAACAAAAATGTTGAATTATTGGAAATAAACGACTGCCTATTTGTAAAATATTCCAAGAGTAGTTTTCGTTATAAAATGATCCTAATTACTAGATAAATAAATAAGAGTAGTTTGAGACACAATTTTTATGATTTTCTATTTATAATAAACAATCAAGAGCAGGTCCGGACTGACCTTTTTGTATTCTACTTACCTAAAATTCCAACTACGAGTACCTATGTATTTATTTGTAATTTTACTACCAAAGTTTATTCTTATTTCGTAAAATTTTCATTCAATAAAATAATTGCAAATTCAGTAGGAAGTACGGTCGAAATAACATCACGCCTTTCCTCGCTAGTGTTTATATCTACGCAAGGAAATGTGCCTATTGCGTAAACTCAAATACTTTTTGCTTACGATCACCTCGCAATCTAAAAAATCTTCTAGGGTTGTACAAAAAATTGTCAATAAATGAAACACAAGTATAAAAATGGTTCATATAATTAAAAGTAAACAAAATATGAGTCGCCACCTAAAAAGCGTGCTAGGGTTGTACAAAAATTAGTTATAAACAAACATGAAATTTATAAATTATTCATATACTTAATTAAACGAAAGTAAACAATAACAAAATATGAGTTTAAGAGTTTCTAATGTTTTTTTCATTTTAATGATTACTGATCAAATTCTGATTTCTACTAATTTGATGATAAAATCAATTGCTATTGCAAAACCTATCAGAATGAAAATGTTACCAGCTGCCCGATTCACGTAATAAAAACCGTAGCGTAGTGACTTAAAAATGTCACTTCGCACACTTTTTAACCGACTTAAAAAAAGAAGAAGATTCTCAATTCGCTGTATTTTTTGAACCGATTTTGATGATTTTTTTATTTATTTGAAAGCTGGTGATCCCGTGTGGTCACATTTTAATTTCATTAGGATCGGACCTTGGGTTTACACCAGGTAACTCTTCAAAATCGTATAGGAATTGTATAGAAATTGAGCTATTGGAAGATTTATGACAATCCAAGACTAGATAAGTAAGTGCGTTAAAAACAGAAAACCAAAAGGCGATTTCTAAGTTTCTAAGTTAAAACGACTTTTGAACTGGCGTGTTTACGTGAATCGACCGGCTGGGTAGTTAAGTTACCTCAGTCTCTTTCAAAATCATTAGACGTTCTTCTCTTTCAAAACACGTAAAGCTCTTTCTTTCCTCTCTTTCATAGCCTCTATGACATTGGGCGGGTCACGAATAGGCATGCTTCGTGACTGCCGAGGATCAACTAATTCTGGAAGGAGGCAATCGTAATAAAATCTAACTAATTTCATCTCCATTTTCTCCTTCCAAAATTTGTCGTCCTTTTCTATAATATAAACTTTCATAGGTACAGTAGCACCAAACCAGATGCCAAGCATGCAAACGTTTCTTTTAGTTATATGTAGCTGTCCCTGAATTTGGAAATACCAGTAATGATTTTTATTTATGACATAACCCTTGGAAGCCTTGTCCTTAACCCAAAAGGTATGTTTGGCCATTGCTTCATCAAGAGTCATGCCAGCTAAAGAATGTGGGCACTTAATTTCAATTAAACCGTTTGCATAAATGCCATCTGGTGTAGTACCAAGAAATTCATATTGATCGTCGACGAACAAACCGCAACCTTGTATACTAATATTCTCTTGAATTTCTAACTGTCTAATTGCAGTTTCTTCGTTTTCGATACCGTACCGTACAGCAGGCAAACTGGAGATATTACTACCATAAACGATTTTACAAACAAGAGCAGCACAACTTGTGCTCTCTCGTTTTTTACAAACTTCCCCGAACGATGATGAGGTTAGTAATTTTCTCCTTGTACTCATCCACTCAGCACTACTTCTTTGCAAATGGGTCGACCTTTCAAGCTCCTCTCTTTCAGCACAAGACAACTTTAAATCAACTAAAAAAGATGACTTGGCTTTCTCATATAATTCTGGACTCAGATCAGATTTTTCGCAGTTTGGTCCATAGTGAGCGTCTTTCGATACAGCGCTGTGGCTTTTTTTCAATCTTAATTTAGGTTTAGCAATTAAACGGTTTCTACGATTACTATTTTCCACTTTCGCGATCAAAGGATTAGGACTAGATTTAAATATGACTTCATGAGTTTTACTATGAATCGATCCCGTATTAAAAGACACAACAGCAGCTGCGCATCGGCCCGCATAAGAACCACGGGAAGAATAATTTACACGCTTACCCCCAACTAATTTGGCAATTACTCCGTTAAAACTTTCAACTATATTACTTGTGCAATTATGAATTAAACTTCTAGAATGATATGACAGTCTTTTACTTAAAATTTCTACCGCGTCCATTAATCCGCATCCAACAATTGCTGGAAGTAACCCAACAGGTTCTATTCGACGAGTGTCAGGTCTACAAAAATACTCCTTGCAATGTTGGTGATTACCAAATACGTGTTGTGGACCATTTAGAATATCTTCACTAAGATTTTTTATTTTTTCTTCGAGTGACTGATTTTGATCCCAATATTTAATCGCGCATTTTACACCCGTTCTTAAACGCAAATACCTTTCTTTTAGGAATTTCCGCAACTCGCAAGGATACTTAGTGTCTTTCGACAATTTCTCCAAGCTATTGCAGTAGTTTCGTAAAAGATGATTTTTGCATTCAATTTTCTCTACTATTAAATTATCGTACGGACGCGAATATAATATTTTTTTATAAGTACTGCAATCGCCGTCTGCTACAAATTTATTATAAATTACACCGTGATCAACAAAGGAACGTTTAAACCCCTCAACTATTATGGTCGATTCCATCCCGGTAGATGATCCTGAATAATTCTTGAAACAATGGTGTTCCGGGGGCTGACTGTTGTTCTTTGCGGCTCGTGCACAGACTACGCAGTATTTATTTTTAACTCCAAAAAACAATACTTTATTAGTTTTAATGCCAATTATCGCAGCTGAACCGGATAAGGCGGAAAAATTCTTGCCATAAGATCTCTTGCTCCAACAACCGTCAACAGCAACAGATATTAATGGTGTACCATTTTTATCAACACTACCTATAGACACTGCGTACTCCGCTTCTTCCTTGACAGCTTCTGCCATGGAATGTGCTGCTGTCTTTTCCCACCAATCGCAAACCGTATTATTAATTTCATTGTACAATGAAGGTGACATGATTGGTAGGACTACTGCGGCACTTAATGTTTTTAACTGAGAGTAGCTCCCACCAGATGATATGATACCAGACACAATTTGATGATTCACTTCCATGCTATCTTCTTTCTTTTCAACCAAACACACAGTAAATTTCATATTACACATACTACATTTTATGATGAGTTTTGAGTCCAGACCAACTTTTACTTCACCTATTATACTGAGGTAACTTAACTTACAATCCATTGGACCGTGGTCCCCTATGGCCTGAAGAGCTTTAAAAAAAAAAAGAAATATCCACTACTCTACGCCCAACTTCCACTTCATCCACCTTTCCCTCTTGACGGTTGTCAATAACTAGTTCCTGTAAAGAAAGATAATGGCTTGATTTTTATTATAAAAAATAATTCAAAAGGTATGGGCCAAATTTCTTCAAACATAGCTAAGAACTCCCTTAGAATACATCTTTGAAACACAGAACACTAGATCAAAATCTTAAACGTTTTTATCAGTCTTCGTCAATTATGAAAGTGAATAAATAAACATAATAAAAAACTGGTTGCTTGTAAAGTCGGTTTAGGACGATAATTTTATCGGATAACGTCATGATATTATTCTCCATCGCTTGTACTGCGCTCTCGCTTGACCCTAGCGTGACATAATGTGACACTTTTTTGTGCGTGTTGCCGGTGTTCATCGATTTATAAGACGTTATCACGTCATAAATTTAATAAATCCGACTATATGCATAAAAACTCAAAAGGTAAAAAGAAAACAAGTCTACGGTATTGAATTATGTTACATAAAAATAAATAAGAACACTATTGTAATAAATCGAATTCAACAGTTGAGACCCATTGAAATCCTCACAGGCTCGAAGATATTCCTGACTAGCTAAATATTTCTTTAGAAATAGGCCCCGACTGCTAAATACGCTATATTACAATGGTGTTGTTATTTATTTTTATTACACATTTTCATTTTTTAATCTGTCGGGTTTTAACATTTTATTGTTTATTTATTTATATTCATAACTGACGAAGACAAATATAAAAGTGCAAAAGAATTCATACAATATTATGTTCGTGATGAACAGAAATTATAAATTTCCTTTACGCTATACGTATTGGTTTTTTATGGCGTCACTTATTCTATGTCACTCGGGCTTAGAAGACAATTCTAATGATACTAAAAACATTAAAATCGGTTCAATAATTTTGAACTTATCGTGCCACAAAGATATATTACTTAGTATACATACATACATACGTACACCAGTCGCGTAAAAGATAATATTTTACAAAAAAAATTCTTGATTTTGGTAAAATACGAGATTTGAACGTGAATTTTCTTTTGAGAAAGTAATTGAGAAGTATGTGTTTGTCTCACAATGAAAATAATAAATATTGCAAAAAAAAAACTGTAGGTACTGAGATTTTGTCTTCGCCCATCACTAGCTAGTTTGTTTATTTATGTAACAAGTCTACAAGAATTACGTATAACAACTTACCTCTATACAGCGCGTAGCAGTGTTGCTCGGAGTCTCGGCCTGAAGGTTTTCTTCATTTTCAGTACTGGAAATATTATTCATCAATATCCACTTTTTATTTATTTTGTAATTTTTGTACAACCCTACGCCAGGCACGGCGCGCGCGCGCCCGTGCAATTTCTGATAGGAAACATACCTACTTCCACTTCCACATATTTAGACATGATGAACATGAAAACTAATAATACTGTAACTAATAATAGTGTAAGCAAACTCATTGCTTTGAAATACATAAATATATGAAAACTAATACTATATTATGTAATAAAATTTATTATTATGAAAATTGTTCCTATAGAAATTGACTTTATTACTTATATAGATATTGAAATTACGTAATTATTACCTACTGGACATTGTAATTTTTCTTCTTAGACTGACATACCTAATTGTGTACCTATCTAATTACATGTCAAATCAATATTTACATGCTGTTGTAGGTATATGTCTGAATCAGGCGATCTAAATCATTGTACCTATTTGCTTTGTAATGTACCTACCCTGTTCAAAATGCAAATAGATTATATTATTATTACTACTAAGACATGATAAGCATACACACAAATAAAAGTAATAAAACTAGGATTTTTACTTGACACTAACACAAATCTAGTAAATTTTTTCTAGGTATTTAGGACAAGACGTAGTCAAGTAGGCAGGTAAATAAATAAGTAGGGAGGAACTTACATTTTATTCCGAGATCTTTTGGCTTTCACGTTTTTATAATGCGTACTAAATTTTCTTTTCGCTGGCATGGCACTCAGCAAATTATCCTGCGAAAAGAGACCCTCGATTACCAATTACGTTTATGATACCTATTGCCTTTATCATGTTGAAAAATCTATGTATGTCGTGCAGAGAACTATATACCCCGCCAGTTCATATCTCGAGAAAATAAGGTGGGCAGGGCTTTGATTGTTTCAAGCCTGAATTGATACCTACTTTACAAGGTTCATAAAATGACCTACGCAACAAAGTAAATAATTTTGTATTTCTTACGATTTATATCTAGTTCCATCATGGTTTTCTTTCAGACTTTCATTATATCGGTACTTTCTATTTACTGAAAGTAAATTAGTTATAAAAATATTGTACTTACAGTTTTTCACAAAAAACACAAATTCACAACACGTAATTTTGCTGTAGCATCCGACACGCGTGGAGTCACTTTGAAATTCTATGGCGCACTGGCGATTAGTTGCGACGATCGTTCTATCGGGACGCGTTTGAATTTGCATACATTTTTCTATGGAGAATTTACGTAAAACATATCTAGATTTTAGGGCTTTAAAAGGGGAAGTCTTTGTTTGTAAAGGTACAAAAAAAGTACATGGTTATATTTATTGGCTTTTTCAGTGTTCAAAAAGTGTTTCTTTTTATCAATTTGTGTTGATTTATTGGGTTAAATCTGAAAAATACGAAGGCAGGTTTTCGAATTTTTTCTCAATTTTGTGCGTTTGTTGACGTTTATTATATAACAACTACAGGGTTTTAAGAGTTAAAATTAGCACTAACATCATTTTTGGTCTTTCATTTTAATATATACAAATTATCGTTGTTATTAATCATATGTAAATAGGTTAAATATGAAAAATCGTAACACTCTTTTCGGTGATTTTCACGATCTGGGCCCTTAAGTATCTATTATAATTTTAGAATTGTACTGAGTTCAAAGTCCATTTCTTGATTTATTTATTATTGACGGTGGTAAGATAGGTATTTCGTAGTCACATAAAACTTAAGTAGATTTTGTACTAATTTTTTACAAATTTTACACAATACAGCACATTCACATCAGCAAATTAAGCTAATTATCCTAATACGTTGTATTGTATTCAATGTCTTTTTGGTATATAAATACTAACTGTAGATTTATTTTTAATGGAATTTGAACTTTTCACTCATAGTAACTTAGTCACTAATTACTGTTTCATTAGTGTACTGCTTGTATTATACCATCACTTTATCACTGTTTTATGATTGTTTTAACCTTTGTTTTGATTTTAAACGTGTTTATATTTTTAAATTATAAATGTGAGTCACTTGTTTGGAATTTTTTACACATTCCATTCAAGGATGTCACTTAGTTCAATATTTTGTCACTGTATATTTATTCACATTTAATATTCTACAATATGGTCACTTTGCATTTGCTTTACTGTTTTCTATGTTATGCTAATCACACACTATTACTTTAGAGATTTTCAAAAGAGTTTTCTTCAGATTTGCCACCATGTATTTATTTATGTAGTTAGAAAACTTTGGGTTGAGATAACACTTTCACCATCAAAGGGATGAAAAACACACTAGTTCAACACAGAAACATTAAATTAAAAGGGAGAAAACTAATTATTTTAATTAAAATACTACAGAGCACTAATTTCTATGTAATATCTGTACAGCGCCATCTAGCGACCAATTTTGAAATAAGTAAGAGACTGCGCACGTCTGATGTGAAGTGGCAAAGCATTTTACTCGTTTATCCTCAAAGCATAAGACATAATATAATTATTGGACACCCAGGTGACACCATTGTATCAACTAGTCAACGTGATCACAGAATAGGGAATAGTACTTACATACAGAACTTGCACTCCGACGTTAATTAAAGCACATTCTTCTGTTTACCGAACATCATTCGAACGTTAGGGTTATCCAGTAAAGTAAAATATATACCAGCATAATTTGACCAATAATTATGACGTTAATGCCTCAATGCCAACTCTATGGTCAATGCCGTGTCACAAACAAGAGACAACCCTTACTGATTTACAACTTCAAGTTACCGCTGAGGTCACGTATTTTTTGCGGTTGTTAGGCGAGTGACATAGGCCAGACGTGGTGCTAAATTAATCTCGAGATGACAAACTGACAGTTTTGACAATGTAGAGAAAGTGACATAAATCTTACGTCACTGTCAAACTATGCGTTTCTGAATATAAAACTTTTATAACTGTCATTAATTTAATAATATTTTTAAAACAAACTTTACGACGTAGTTGCTTTAGATTAAAATTTATTGATAGCATATATTTTGACAGGTTGATTTCAACGAACTAACATAAAACTGAAGTTTAGCATAATTTAATTAAACTGTCAGCGGTAAATTTATGACAATAATTAGAGATTTATTACAGTATGAAAGTAAAATTTTTAGTTTAACCTAATTTTTGCACATCAGTGTGTCTAGTACCAGTTCCTTGCGTTAATTTGGTCGAAATACGTTTTTGTATTCCCCATACATTTCACATCAACGCCCCTAGCGGTAACGTCAGGGAACTGAGAGAAATGTATGGAGGAATAATACGAAAACGTATTTCGAGCAAATTAACGTATCTGGTAATGACACACTCATACTTTGCCAATAATTTTATTCATTCCACGTAATAGGGGACCAATAAATAATCT
This sequence comes from Nudaria mundana, assembly GCA_963556515.1. Lineage (NCBI taxonomy): Eukaryota > Metazoa > Arthropoda > Insecta > Lepidoptera > Erebidae > Nudaria > Nudaria mundana. The sequence continues at coordinate 3,503,083 of OY748290.1, read as the reverse complement.
ATACTAATATTATAAAGAGGAAAGATTTGATTGTTTGTTTGTTTGAAGCGAATAGCCTCCATAACTAGTGATCCAATTTTGAAAATTCTTTCACTGATATGTAGCTACATTATCCTTGAGTAACATAGCCTAATTTTTATCCCGGTAATGTGTTCAAGAACGAGAAAAGTGTATCACGCGGGCGAAGCCGCGGCGATCTTCTAGTGTTATGATATTACGGTCACTGGGCTAAATAATACATATTCTAAGTTGGGCCAAAAAAAATTAAGAGGTAGAAAGAGTCGCGAGCCTATGGCACTTGAGGTGAGGATAAGGATAGTGTGAGTAATCTCAAATTCAAAAATATTTATTAATACCTTATAGGTTATAATGTGAGTACGATTTTTGCTGAGCGCATGGCTGGTGGCTTTTTAGGTTACCTCTGGCGGAGCGCCAGCAAAAATCGGGTGCCCAAACATTCACATACCGAACAACGTTTCTTGTCCTGCACCTGGAGCTAGTTAGGAATAACTAGTTCTTCTGTGCGGGACTATCAGCTAATCAAGCATTACCTTGACATTGGCGAAATCATCGATGAAGATCGATGGAGCCACGTTTTTAAAAAATAAGAATAAGAAAAAGGTTATGTTATTTTATTTGATTTAGTACCTACTATCTATTCTACATAATTAAAAAAAAATAGCTCCAGCACAGCGGATGCAATTTCATATTCCTCCGTCCACGCAATTTTCGTAACTTTGTACCGCAAGTTTTCGCGTCACGTAATAATATAGATTTATATTCATTATATTCAATAAAAAGTGGATTGATTTATTAATGAATTGCAATATATCCGACGGTTGACCTTTATGGGTGCACCCGCGCATCCCTGACCTACATTATGACGCAATGACGTCACGAAGGCCAGTCAGCCGTCCAGACAGTTGATGCACATGCTATAAGTTATAATCAGTTTATTGATCAAGGTTAACATCCTTTTTTTCAGTGTCAAGGAGTGATAATGTTTTTTTTATCATGTCAGCACATGATACCGCAAATCAATGTGTCGGAATTAATTAATAAAGATGAGGCAAGCGCTATATTATAAGAATAGGTGTGAATCCTTGTTTAAAAATATACTAAAAAGTACTTACCTATGCATAAATTTTTTATCATTAATAAATGTACATATACACTAAAATCCGTGACCATTCATGAAATATTCATTCATAAATGTATAACATCCCAATAAGAAATCTCTTTCTGTTCGTATGCAGTTAAACAACCCAAACTGGTTCTACCCGCTCCAGGAGAGATGCACAAAATAAATAAAACATTTCAATCACGTCGTAATCATATGTTTTTTGCAGGCAAATGGAAACACCTGTCGCATTCTCATTATTTTTTGCAATTTCACCGACCGACACAGATATAATAACTATTTGCTTTTTGTTTTATTATAAACTACCAGGTTGGTATGATCGTTTTTTTTAGTAGCAACACAGAAAGTTCGTTTTTCAAAATTAATTGGACTACCGATTTGTGAGGGTCGCCATGTCTTACTTACTAAATAATTAATATTTACATTTATAATTGAGCGATTAAACAGCAACTTATCCATAAAACACTAAACACTAATAAAAATTTCGGTATAAATTAAAACATTATGGAAAGTGATTTGTTTCGCTGAATGTGTTGCTAAGCGTAAATCTCGAGAGCAGCTGAACCGATTTTGCTAATTCTTTTTTTATTGTGATCGTTACTAATAGGAGAAGGTTCTTATGGAGGAAAAAAAGTTAGCGGAACAGTAGAATAAAAATAGCGGTATGAAGTTCGCCGGGACAGCTACTAATAATTTAAATATGGAACCAAAATGTGTGGTCAGTCTGCAGACCAAATAGCGCAGTGATGTCTCACGTAGATTCGACACCCAGCCACACTGCAAATTCCTGGTATGGAAAAGAATCTCGTTTGGTCTGCGGGTTGCTTCCACTTTACAGCTCAGCCCCACTGACGCGTTTTTGCGTCGCGGTTGTACTACAATCAAACTGCAAGATTCGGCGGTGGCGATGGCGGTGCAGCGCTGCACCGCGCGCGCGACAGACTTGACCTGTGAGACAGTCCCCCGTCGCGCTGCGTCCTCTAGATGACAGATGACAAGCACACGTGTAAAACGCGACCCCGTTTGTCACCCTACACGTGGTACACCGCACTGCAAACGGACACAAAACGCCCGTGAGGCTTCAGCCTTAGTCAATTTACACACTCGGATCGTATTCGACATTGGTCGACTTATTGAAATCTCGGATTCGATTCCTGCGTCGAATCAAATATTTATATGTTTTCTTTGTATATGTATATATTTAGTAAGTATGTTTATCAGATCTCTAGATCCCATAGAAGAAGCTTATAGCTTAGTTTTGGCTAGATAAAGTTGTGTGAGAATGTCCAAAAATAAAAAATAAATACATCGGGTAATGATTATTTCATGTCTAATAGCTTGAAGTAATACATAACAAATTCTTTTATTAAACGCTAGACTCTAATAAATCCTTTTTTGAGTCTTTTAAAATCCGTCCGTCTTTTAAAAGAAATAGAACTGGTAAAGTATATCCGTACTTTACCAGTTCTATTTTAAAATATTTAAAAAATAAACGTCCAAATTAGTTAATTATGGTACATGTGAAAGTTTTGTCTAGTCTGAGTTCTTAGTCACACTTTCACGCTGCAGCTGGTGAAGTGATTGGCGTGAAATTTGACATACACAGCGGACATTTAGACAGTTGTTTACTTAGAACCTCATTTAAATTCTGTTGTTTTGTTTTTTGGTAGAAAACAAACCTTGTCTCTTTGTTTTAATGTGCACTAGCTGTTAGAAGATGTCGTAAAAAAAATATACAAATATTTATTACCTACATTTTTTACGGCCTAATTACTGAAAAGAACGAAACAAAAAAAAGTTAATCTTCATTCTGCATCCAAACCAAGAATCAGAATGATGATTGACTTTCTTTTAAATAACATGTTGCCCGGTAACAGCGTCAGGCTTCCTCCATATTTAAATTCAATTCAACCCAATTCAAATACACTTTATTGTACACAACGTGGAGAACATACAAAAAGGAGATATCACTTAAGAAGAGTACAAATGGTGGCCTAATCGCTAAAAGCGATCTAGACAACCTTTGAATGGATAGCGAGTTTAAGAAATTAAATATTTCGTGGTAGCATCAAATATACTGGCAAAATATGCATATACCTAACTCCCCGGGATATTGGCGTGAATATAATTTTACGATGAGTTTATCAGGATAAACGTTAAGAAAAAGGCAGAAATGGACTACAATATCCTACTAATATTATAAACGCGAAAGTTTGTGAGGATGGATGGATGTTTGTTACTCTTTCACGTAAAAACTACTGAATGGATTTTAATGAAACTTTACAATAATATAGCTTATACATCAGAATAACACATAGGCTACAATTTATAATGATACGGCGACGGGAACAATAATCACGCGGTGGAAGTCGCGGGCGACAACTAGTTAGGTATCCATAGTTTTAGCAATTTGCTTACTTGTACTATTGTAACAAGAATCTTACCACGCCGCCGTAACACAGTTTACGACTAGCACTGGTGGTTAAGATTTTTTTTTAATTTTTGCCGACTTACCGCCAACTGTAAAATATAAAAAATGTAAAACATCCTTGAATAATTAAATAAAAATTAAAAAAAAAGTAAGTATGCATATTTCCGTACCTGTATGAAGTCACAGTCTATTATTAGTATGTGAATTTATAGGTAATTTAAATCTAAGCCCAATGAGTAGTTAGGTGTATCTATACCGTTTCATTTAACGCATAATTTGTGTTGCAAAATGGCGTGTAATTTACAATGGCCGGCCTGAGGCAGTTTATTATTAGACAGGTATTATTGCAGTATGCTTATATTTAAACAATTCAATCCTTAAGTAGGTATTTGTATTTATAGAAATACGTAGAGGCGTTACTAATAATAATGTCTAAAATAAATAGGTTGCTACCTAATAATGCTTCATTATAAATAAATAATAAATATGTTAGGACAATTTACACAACGCCATCTAGTCTCAAACTAAGCAGAGCTTGTGATATGAGTACTAGATAAACTGATATAAATACTTAAATATATTTTTTTGTGAATACATACATATTATACATAGTAAACATCCATACTTCGGTACAAACGTATCCGTCTTCACACAAAGTTTGTCCCGACCGGAAATCGAACCCGAGCTGATGCACTACCGACCACGCCACCGAAGCATTATTTAGGTAACTGCCTACCTACAAGCTTTAAGGACTTTTTCTTGACAAACACAACAAGAAAAGAATTAAGTACTTAGGTAGTGAAAGACTAGATCAGGAGCCCCAATAATACTAGTAAAATATGATTGCTTTTATTTATTGCCCGCGTTGGCAATACGTTGTTTAGATTGCCTCTATCTTGTAATATTATATGTAAATATTGACATTATAGCCCAAAAGCCGGTTCTGAAAAACGGCACATTTAACAGGGAGCCCTTTAGTCTGACAACTTGACATTTAAGAATTATGCGTCTGCATGCGCAGACGGGCGACGGAGACAAGAGCACGTTTTGGACATACGGTCAAGGTGTTCCATTTTCGAATTAAACTTTTTTATGTAATCGATATGGCACTGGACCTTTATTTACTATTTTAATAGGGTCCTATAAAATCACAATTAATCATAAAGAAATCTAATAAGAATTCTTTTCCAAGTCAAGTCAAAATAAAACAATGGTAAGTAAGATGTTATTTTTTTTTAATAATAGCATAATTTCGCTCAAAAATAGACATTATAAAACGTCGACATAATATGTTTCACCTCTTCACGAGGCATTCTCAAGACTGTTTCAGAGAGAACAGCTGTTCTCTCTGAGACAGTCTATTATTAAAAAAAAAAAATATCTTATTTACCATTGTTTTATCATGGACATTCGCCAGGTAACGCCTGACTCCATTCAATAAGTCAAAATAATTTTAGCAAGGGAAGTGTTGTCCTAATTATAAACTTGGGAGGATAATACTACATAATAAGTATTTATAGCATACATTAGTCTTGATTTCATTCTTAATATGGCATCATAATAATATCACAGCATAAAGAATATGTACCTAAACCTATCTTTCAACTGGGACAAAATTGTGGACCCATCATGTATTATTCATATTAATAGGTTTCACTCCAATAAAATAATTAAGGTCCACATTCACGATGAAACCATTTGGTTTTCGCAACCATCATTTGTCAAAATTAACGGGCCAATATGCCTTTTTGATGGTTGTCGAAACATTTTGGATTTCCCAATAGATTGAGATCCACAGATAACTTTGTAAATTTATTAAATACATTTCGGATATAATTCCGAGACGCCGAGACTATTAAATTCATTCGGCCGTTTTGAACATAAGCCATTATATGTGCCAGTTACAGCAATAGGCTTGCCCTATATTATGTGGGACTAAAAATATTGGCCAATTGTGGGTATGTAATGCACCTCTGCCTACCCCTGCGGGGATATAGCCGTGATATGTGCTTGAAATGTATTTTGATCTGAGTTTAAAGTGTACCAAAATTTCGGGGAACTATCCTTTTTACTCTATGGTGAAGCTTATGTAAGTACAGTGTGTATTATCTATGGTCATGTGTTCCAAACGGTAACACCGTCAATAGTACCATGTTTGGATGCATAACCATTCGGTTGGGGTGCACCTATCATTTCTGACAAATGATGGCTGCGAAAACCAAATGGTTTCATCGTCAGTCAGCTTTAGATTATACCAAAATGTTGCCAGACTACCAATTACATTTAAAACCACAGTTAACAATAAATGAAATCACAATAGGTTATATTTCACAATCACGTAAGTGATTTAAATTTATAGTTGAACATGAAACGAACGAAATGAATGTCTACTTTTAGAATATATTCTGAGCACGAATCTTTAATAAAATTTATTGAGTTGCGGGACACGTCATTTAGGACACATCATAATCGTTGCTATCATGTGATAAACATACGTACATACAACCCTACACAATAACCTAGCCTGCCTATAGCCGTAGAGGCAGGTATTCATTTTGTAGCCGTATTTTCGCCAGTAACTTTCTTGGTCCCAAGTAGGAAGGTAATTTTTTTTAAATTAGGTACATTCTATGTCTATCTGTTTGTTTGTACCGGTTAGACAGACACCAAATATTATTGTTTCATTGAAATAACTTTTTATTCTTCACTGAAATATGACTAGGGTACCAAAGTGTAACTAAATAAGTCAGGGTGCGGTGGGGATCCGCAGGGCGCCAATGGAACGCCGGGCGCCAATGGAAATTCCCTGTGTGCTCACCAGTCACCAGACTCTGCAGTGGTACCTGACAGGTTGTGAGTGCAGTGTACGTGAACGTATAATGTGACCTCTTTTACACACACATGTGTTGTACACACAGCTACACACAGCCTTTTTACTCTACTTTTCATGAACACTCACCTAAATGCGAAGCTCCTCGCGAGGCCTCGCGAACTATACTTACAAGAATATTTATACATGAAAACTTTTGGTGACCATTTCCTATGTTTGACAATAAAGAGCGTTTCCCTGAAATTATTGACTGAGCGAGCGAAGCAAGCTAAGCTTCTGTGAAATTTTTTGATTGGAGGAGAAATGGGGGTAAAACGCCCAAATAATGTTCGCGAGGTCTAATGTTTGTCAATTTTAACTACTATTAAGAATAGTGGCAAACTGCCAGAGTGTGCGGTATGGATACCTATGTGTAATTGTGTTATTTAAGTATTCTACAGGGTCTGACGTGATGCCTTCTAAGAATAAATTCGAATACAACCTCATAAACAACAACGTGTAGAATCTAAACTACTGATTTATCATATTTAATCACAAATTTGTTTTACTTGGAATGTATAAAATAGTTCGAACACTCATAGAGTCCGTCCGTACATTAATTCTAGTTGAATGTTTGGTTAGACCTGCTGAATTTTAGAAAATATTGGTCCATATATTTTGTTTTTGTAAGTATTGCATAGCACGTTTGTTAATGTTATGTTTTGTTATTTTGTTTCTTTAATTTCTGTTGCTTAATGTAATGTTCGGACATGCTTAGGTACTATTATTTATTTATTACTTGTGTTAATTCTGTTTTTTTTTTCATATCCTTAGTAGTAGTGACATTATTAAATGACTTAATTTTTTTTTTACTTGGACATGCTAATTATTATTATTGTAATCAAATTGAAATTATGGAATGTGTTTATTGCTAAGAATATTTCAAACACAATGTAAAGATTGTTAATAAATAAATAAATACAAAAAAAAATACATTGAAGATTCGTATGAATATATATGCTATCAGCACGCTACAACTAACAGGAGCGAAGCAGTAATGAAAAATGTTGTAAAAATTAGAACATCAAGCTTTTCTTGCTGCTGCTTCATAACCAACGACTTCTAAGTAGTTACCAAGGATTTTTATAGAGTAAGACTTCTAAGTTCTACGTAAATGAAGTGTGCTACAAATAGTCTATGCTAATATTATACACTGTAAAGATTTGTAATCGATAAACTCTGAAACAGATTCACCGATTTTAACAATGCTTTCATGACTTAAATTCAATTCAAATTCAAATACAATTTATTGTACACAACATGGAGAACATACAAAAAGAAAGATATTACTTAAGAAGAGTACAAATGGCAGCCTTATCGCTAAAAGCGATCTCTTCCAGACAACCTTTTGATGGATAGCGAGTTTAAGAAATTAAAAGGGGTAGTGTACAACTATACTCTAAGGAGAAAGAAGACTAAAGTTTAGTAAACAATACAATAAAGATAAGAAAGACTAAATAGAATCAGAAAATAAACTATGATGTAATTAATAATGACGCTTAATTGTGGTCCCGTGGGAAGTGGGAAGTGGGAAGTAGAGAACTATACCACGCGGGCGAAGCTGAGGACATAAGCTAGTCAAATATAGTGGCTTTTAGCATAATATATTCTGAGCACGTTGTGTGGTCATCAATGTCGATGGTTGTCCATTTTCTGTAACATCATGACTAACGATAACTTAAGATTTAGCCTACCTACTGGTTTCCTTAGGGGCCCATCATCTGCCGCTGTACGCGTTGCACCTGCTGACAAAATTATAAAGCTCATAAAACCCTGGCAAATGTATCTAAAGAGCATGGAAACGGTAATATTTTATGCCCCATAATACCACAGAATAGGGAATTGTACTTACGTACAGAACTTGCACTCCGACGTTAATTAAAGCACATTCTTTTGTTTACAGAGAACATAATTCGATTTTAATTTATTTAATTTGTCCAATAATTATGCCGTTAATGCCTCAATATCAACTCTATGGTCAATGCCGTGTTACATACAAGAGACAACCCTTACTGATTTACAACCTCAAGTTGTCGCTGACGTCACGTATTTTTTGCGGTTGTTGGCGAGTGACATAGGCCTGGTAATACTTTGCTCAGACTGCAGATATTCTATTTAGTGGTACGTTACATCTGTCCTGGCTGTTGAAACGTTGTTTTTTTTTAAATTTTGGGTTCGCCAAATTGACGCCGTCCGCCTGGTGGTAAGTCGTGACGACGTCTAGCGATTGTGGGCGACTCTCTTAGATCAAAAATACTATAGATATTGGATTCAGTACAAATACAACGCGGAATCTTGGCACTCGAAAACTATATAGGTAATTATTAAAAATAATGATTAAACAAGATTGTACATTGATGATTGATAAATAAATAATTCGTAATAATTAATACAAAAGCATCAATGTACAGCGCCTTTGTCGCATCCCTCGAGTCAGCAAGCGGAATAGGAACTTAGTACGGAAGCGGCAGAAGTGCCCAAGTGTGCAATTTTCAATAGTGGACCGAGGTGAAGTGGTGCCGTTTTTAAAGCACTGATCGGTAATCTAGGTATTTTTGATCTAAGGCAACTCTCACCGTACACAATACTATAGAGAGTGATCCTTAACTTGACAACCCAGTGATGTGCCTCTTCACGCCCCGCTTGAAGAACCCAGGTATAAACCTGCTATATGCTAATATGCTTCCCCTGTGGGAGTGACATCTCTGCCCGGCACACCTTGTTCGGGATTAAATTACGGAGTGATTATGGATGTGCCCGGTAACGGGAATCGGCTGGCCCTCTATTACGTGAGACCAACAGAATTATTAGGTGTGTAATGTACCATACCCTTCGGAGATAAAGGCGTGATGTATCATTGTCTGTCTGTCTGACGTGGTAATAGCACAGTAATGAACTAAATGTGGTCGTAAGGAACGCCTCAGCAACTCTTTAATAATAGACAGGTATACAAATTTATCGTATTGAATGAAATATCTTACCTCATCAACAAATGGAAAATGAATCTTAAAACTAATGTACAACGGTGAGTGATGTCATGTGATCAAAGAACTTTTCTACTGTACCTAATTGGCCCGTGTTACGTTTCATAACAACACAATTATATTTTCTCAAATACTACTTAGTACGGTGTCTCGCGCCGCACCACGCCATAGGTTTTGGCCTATAACTTTTGACCCCTTAGGGCTAGGTAAAATTTTAGATTTTTTGGCTTGCCTCCAGATCGAGGGCTATCCATAGAGGGGTCAACCATAATTGGAGCATAAGCAGTTCTCGAGAGCTAAGGGGGACATTCCCCATTTCTATCTCAAATATAATATTGTGTTTATAATAAAAGCTTCTAATCTTTTATCATAGTAGACTAGTAGGTATTCGTTTTTAAAATGTAATAATGGTATTATTATGTAATCGATATTATTAATTTAAAATTAAATCTAATGACAATTTTAAATGCAAAACCCTATAGTTAATTCTGCGTAATTAAACAAGATATTAATAGACATAGGTATCAAATCTCACAACTTGACGCGTGGTGTATTAGTTGCAGCATCTTGCTGGATACGTTGTGTGTATTACGAGTATATACTCGTACTATGAATGTAGTTACTGAAGATTGAAAAAACTCTTTTCGGTTGAAGGTTTTTATTACCAGGTTATTTTCTTCTTGGCTCCAGCCATTGCTTTGCGAATCTGGCTTTAAATGTAAATTCTTATGTGCTGACGTAATTTTCACTTAAGTAATATGTGCCAGGATTTGTATCCAAGGCTTGTAAATGTAATTAATAACCAACTTATAGTGTAACAAATAGACTAACACAGTCGTATTTACAATATTAAGTTGACCGTTTGACCCATATATGTTGTGAATGGGCACCGGTGATGCTAATGGGCGTATGGGCCTTCTTCCTCTTCCTAGTAATAGGACACCTGGAACACCTTGTGCTAAATGCTTTGATGTCATAGCGGATATATGAAAAAGTATGTTATAATATCCCGGAAAAAAAACACGTCAATCATAGACCCATAAATCAACTTCCAATTAACGGAATGGGACCAAATTGAAATGGGTCCATTTCGGAAGCAGTAGCTTTCAATTCATACAAATTAGGTCACCCAGTCGAAAGATATGAAGAAACATAACAAGAAAAACATAGTCTAGTTGAGAAATCATCCTTTTTTTGAAATCGGTTGAATTTTTAAAATTGATTTAGGTATCTATTAAATCTAATTACAATTTAAAATTCAATAACTCTGGTTAAGAACTTGCCTCCACAAATATAGTTAAGTATGTAGAATAAGTATGTACCAAATTCTGGGTAATAAAACATGGTATTAATAGGCATATAAATTGCATCGTCCTTTAGTAAATTCATTAATTAAATATTTGAATGTAAATATGTAATTAATAAGTATAATTTTTTACTGCTTAAAATTGCGAGAGCCATGTTTGAAACCAACCTCAGGCTCGTTACGCAACTTAATCGCATAAACAAGTCATTATCATAACCAAACAAAACAGCAAAATCATACTACAGTGACTACTACAGTCTAATAAGAAAGAGTCATCCATCAACTCGGTATGACGTTTGATCTGACATAATGATGTCACTGTCAGTCAAAAGAATGAACATGTTCGTTCATTCATAATCTCCGGATTGTTTGTGCTACAATCATTGAAGCAAAGCCGATGATTTAATCAATGGTAAGTAATTATAATGTGATATCTTTAAAATTAATAATATAATTTTAAGTACATAAGTACATAGATATTCAATATTAAAATATCATTCATTATTGGTTGATAATAATTTGATAGTTATTTTCTTAGGATTCGTAAACTACTTCTATTTCTACATCCAACTGTTCACTATGGAATTAAATTGATAAAAATATAAACTGTATGGTATTCCGTTGTTTGCCAAACAAATTTTAAAAAGAAAAGATTATTTGTCTTTGTAACAAACCAGTGTAGGAACTAGTATCTCTGGCATCTTTTTAACGAATGAAAACGCAGTAAGTACATCTGTCATATTTTGGTCATTTGAGTAAAATCTCGGGTATCATTGGCTGAAAATTCTTCAGCCCACATACTACGGGTACGCAGAGGCACTGTATACAACAATTTGCCTAGCGTATATCTTCACAAACAAGTTTTAATATCCACCAGGGACTCGTTGTTTATCTTTATATTAACACCGTACCATTTAAACACAAGCTTTAAATTACCCTGAAATGACTCTGCAACTTTGTCACATGAAAGCCAACCGTAAAAATAACCTTTTACAAAACCGGTTCGCGGTTGCGGTTCAAATTAAATCGATACAGTTATACGATCCTTTCTCCTTGTATTCAAATATTTCAACCGGCTTTATTACTGGAAAACGCAATTAAGTTTACCCTTTGAGCTTATCAGCTTAACCAGAATAAATTATGAAAGTGTTATTGGATATTACGGTTAAGATTACGGAGGCACTTGCCAAATTTATTGAATACTAGCGGACGCCCGCGGTTTTAACGTCTTTTCAACGTATTTTTAGTCCCACGTAATAGGGGGCAAGCCTATTGCCGTCACCGGGCACATTTATAATGGGTTATGTCCAAAATGGCCGAATTAATTTAATAAAAAGTAGCAGCTTTATTGTAATTTTGAAAAACTAATTTGCCCGTTGCCTTGCGATGAAATGTTGATGAAAGGCACAAAAGAGACGCTTCGCTCGCTCGGTTTATAATATGTAGAGTAAACGGCTAGGGCTGTCTCTCAGCGTTATGCTGTCTGCGTGGTGCAAGGCAGACAGCGCTGGTTTTCAGAGACGGCCGGACGGCCGGCCGGTAGAAACAAGGTTACAATAATAGCTACTACTACAATAACAGCAAACTGAAGTAGACGATAGCTTGGTAGCACTATAATTAGCAGAAATAACATAGGTACCCCATCAAATCAGTACCTGTAGCTGAGAAGTGAAACAAACACAATTCTTTTTGCACCATAAATCAATGATGTGTGGACTGGTGCTTTCAATAATTCTTTATATCTGATTGTAAATGTCATTTACTTTCACCGTCCTTATGGATTATAGCTGTGTGTAATTGGAATACGTAACACTACAACGACTCACGTTCATAGGTCACTGGGTCGGATTATGCATTTGCGGATTACGCAACTGGATCGAGAAAAGAAGAAAAAACGTTTCATCGATAACTTTTTGGAAAATTTGTACACTTTTTTTTAACCTATTCATATTCCTTATGATAATTCCAGATATTGTTTCGGGTTGGGATCGAATTGTTCACGATAGACTCGTTCGAGGACCATTTGCCCCTTCTTAAAAATTGATAGTGGTCAAAAAGGCCCACAATTTTTATCTTTTTCTAGCAATAGTAAATAAGAATACCTTAAAAGTGCACGTGTTAGGAGTGGGTTTACGTCAACCAATTTTTCATCAAAAGCAAAAAGTCAGGCATGAAAAATACTCTACTGTAAATATTTTTAGTCTATAATTATGTATATTTTGTATATTGTAATTCTTATTGCAAATAAATGTAACTCTAGCAGGTCAGTGTAACCAAGTAGGTACACATAAAATATCGAAGGAGTCGATCGACGCTGTTATTGCAACAAACAAAATCGGTATGTTAAAAATAAAGGGCTCCGCCGGGCGCCACTGGGCCGCCGGGCGCCACTGGACCGCCGGGCGTCACTGGATATTCCCTGCGTGTTCCCCAGAGGCCCTCGGCAACAAAGAAAAAATATAGGGGTCCCGGCTTCATTGGGCGTCGAGGAGCCCTCATAGGGATATCCGGCCCTGTGTATGTAGCGTGATAAGTTGTTTTTAAGTCCGCCGCCCCAGGCCCCGGCCGCTCTCACGTCCGTTGCCGGGCGTCTCTGGCTCGCACGCAGAAGGTATTTCCAGCGGCGCCCGGCGGAATATAGGTTAGTAGGTGATATTTACGTGGAGAAGATTATACCAATGTGTTTTTTTTTGGATTTTATGGCTTGGCTTCTGGACCTTTAAGCCAGTTATAAATTTGATATTTATTTGACATAGGTAGAGTTATGACTTATCATGACACTTATGTCATTGTGTAAACCAATCAGATGTAGTTTCGCTTATCTGCAATAAATAATACAAACAATAAAATAAATAGCACAGTTAGAAAGCTGTCCCAGTGTCATTATAAATACGTTTATTGCCTACTAGCTGATCACCGCGGCTTTATTTAGTTTCCTTGAACCCAATTCCCTTTGGTAGCTTGAACCAAATTCGTGGCCCTATGTTATATTATTAGGTAGTTATAAAATTAAAAACAGATACAAACGTATCAAAGTACGTTATCTAATCGATTACAGTCTCAAGGTTACGATAAAACATTATATAATATTATTAGAATAGTAAATAAATACCTTAATCGATTAGGCACGCATTTTAATGATTTTTTAACACGTTTGAGTTTATTTTCATCAGTTTTAACAATTTAATGAGCTAACAGGTGGAAGGTAATTAGCATTATCAATTATCGTCGCCTATTTTTGGTGCACAAAGATATTTAATTAAATAAATCTATATATAGAAATGGGGAATGTAATTTTTGTCCCGCCTTAGCTCTCGAGAACTGCTTATGCTCCAATGATGGTTGACCCCTCTATGGATAGCCCTCGATCTGGAGGCAAGTCAAAAAATCGAAAATTTGAGCTAGCCCTAAGGGGTCAAAAGTTATAGGCCAAAACCTATGGCGTGGTGCGGCGCGAAGCACCGCGCAAGACACCGTACTAGTAAAAAAGATAAACGGATGGGGCTCTGGCAAATTATCCAAAGTAAATACCTGGAAACGGTAATAGGCTTGCCCTCTCGTGGAAGCAACGAAGTAGGGGCGAAATGTGGGTGTGTAAACGTCTCTGCCTGTTCGGAGCATATAGGTGGTATGGGATACTTGTGAATGTAATTAATAAGCTTTATGACTGCTTCGGTGGCGTGGTACTGCACGCGCTTTCGACGCCGTAGTCTCGGGTTCAATTCCCGGTCGGGACAAACTTTGTGTGATGACATACTTGTATAGCTTGTACCGAAGTCTAGATGTTTCCTATGTATAATATGTATGTATTTACAAAAAAATATGTTTATAAGTATTTATATCCGTTTATCTAGTACTCATATTACAAGCTCTGCTTAGTTTGAGACTAGATGGCGTTGTGTGAATAGTTATATAATAGAGAAATTTTTTTTTTTTTTTTTTTTTTTATATTTGGTTCGCCAAATTGACGCCGCAAGCCTGGTGGTAAGTCGTGACGACGTCTAGCGATTGTGGGCCACTCTCACAGCACACATTACTATTGAGAGTGGCCCTCAACTTGACGACCTACTGATGTGCCTCTTCACGCTCCGCTTAAAGAACCCAGGATTATATGTGGGAGGAAACACGTGCACAGGCAGGGCGTTCCAGGCCACTATCGTTCGGCAGAGAAACGAACGTTTAAAACGTTCGGTTCTCGCGAACATGCTATCCACTGTGTGGGGGTGGCATCTCTGCCCGACACGAGTCGTTCGGGATCGGAAGGAAGGGGGTGGGATCAGATTGAAGAGCTCTTCAGAACACTCGCCGTGGTAAATACGGTAGAATGCGGCCAAGGAAGCTATTGTTCGGCGCTGAACTAGCGGCTCAAGGCTTCCCGTTACCTCCGGACAATCTATAATACGGATAGCCCGTCGCTGCATAGCGTCGAGAGCGTCCAGCAGATACTTCGCGGAGCCGTCCCAGAGGTGAGAGCAGTATTCGACGCAGGGTCTAATCTGCGTCTTGTACAGCAGACAACTCTGGTCCGGTGTAAAGAATCTCTTTACCTTATTCAGTATTCCTAGTTTCCGCGAAGCTAGCCCTATACATCTTTCGATGTAGTTTTTATTGTTGAGCTCTCGACGAACGTCTATGCCAAGGATATCAAGGTTGTCCTTCATTGGTAATAATGCATTCTGAAGAGAGGGTAGGGGAAGGAAAGGGGATTTCTTCGCAGTAAATGCACACGCCTGTGTTTTGCGGGCATTGAACTCGACCAGGTTCTCGGTACCCCATTGAGAGATACTGTCGAGGTTACGGTCGAGATCAGCCACGAGTCGTTGTCTCTCCTCCTCAATCTCAGATCGCCCCGCCGTCGGACGAACCGAGTAACTCCCGTGCAGTGTGCTGTCATCTGCATAGCAATGAATGTTCCCGAGGGATAGCATATCATTGATATGCAGAAGAAAGAGAGTTGGTGATATAGACCCCTGCGGTACCCCGGCATTCACTTGCAAGAAGCGAGAAGCCTGGCCATCGCAGAGGACCCGCACTCGGCGCTCGTTTAAAAAGCTGGCAATCCAGCTGCACAGTTGAGGAGGTAGACCATATGCCGGAAGCTTGGAAAGGAGCGAAGCATGCCAGACCCTATCGAAGGCTTTGGTGATGTCCAGGCTAATAGCCAAGGACTCGCCGTGCCTTTCCATAGCCCCACCCCAGACATGCGTTACGAATGCCAGAAGATCACCCGTTGATCTCTTTGGCCTGAAGCCGTATTGTCGATCATTGATTAGCGAGTGATCCTCCAGGAATTGCATGAGCTGCTTATTTATAAGGAGCTCAAGCACCTTGCAAATGACTGAGGTGACAGCTATGGGTCGATAGTTGCCTGGATCGGACCGAACCCCTTTCTTGGGGATCGGTTGTACGTTCGCCTCCTTCCAGACCTCCGGCACGAGCCCTGAAGAGTATGACAGGCGGTACAGACGCGTTAATACTGGAGACAACTCAGCTGCACATTTTCGTAACACCACCGCCGGAATGCCGTCAGGGCCACTGGCTTTCCGCGTGTCGAGTGACCGCAGCACTGCCCGTACATCACATTGCCTGATAGCAATATCAGGCATTGTGTGGCCACAGTTGGCGATGGCGGGGGGCTGTAGGCCACGGTCGTCGACCCGGGAATTAGCCGCAAAGAGGTCTGCGAGCATATCCGCTTTTTCTTGGGCTTTGTGAGCCAGTGTTCCATCTGGGTAACGCAGCGGTGGCAGCGAGGGCTGACAAAAGTTAGATTGCACGGCTTTGGCCAGTTGCCAGAATCCACGGCTGCCCGTGGGATGGGAAGTGAGCTCCTGACCAAGCCGCGCGACGCGCTGGGCATCCGCTCTCTTAAAGGCCCTCTTACTCGACTTTGTGGCCCGGTTGTACGCTGCTTTGAGGTGGCCCACGTTTGGGTCGCGCACAGCCCGGGCCCTGATCCAGGCGCGATATGCCGACTGTTTTTTTTTTTTTTTTTTTTAATAGAAATATAATAGAATATAATAGAGAAAAAGCTTAATTCTATAGTTTATATAGGTAATAATCCTGAGGTCCATTATAATAGTTTATTTGATACATTATCTGATGCTTTTTCAGACACATTCAAACAGAAATGCCAAAGTCGTAGTCTTAAAACGAAATTTTGTGAATGGGCAACAGTAGGCATTTATAAAAGTAGACGAACGCTGTTTGATCTATATGCACAAAAACGATACAGATTTGATAAAAGTTTCATTGAATATGTTAGGAATTACTCCAAAGTATTCAAAAAAGTATGTAGACAGGCTAAATCCATTCACATCAAAAGGAAAATAATTGAGGCTCCTAACAAAATAAAAGAAACATGGAAAGTTATAAACAAAGAGTCAGGTAAATGTAAAATGAGGGATACTGTTACTAAAATTAAATTAGAAAACAAGAATATAACCTCTCCGAAAGGTATTGTAAATGCATTTGAAGATTATTTTACCAACATTCCATTTAAAGTAACTTCTTCTGTTAATTCATGTGCCCACGGTGCTGTGGCCCTTCTCGAAAGTAATATTGGTTCTTCATCTAAATTTAACTTCAAACATATAGACCCCAGTGACATCTTGAAAGCATTTAAAAATCTCAAAATTAAAAAGTCTTAAGATCACTGGGGTATATCAGTTAGCTTAATAAGTAATGTAATTGATATCATTGCACCTGACTTGGCACTAATTTTTAATGATGTGTAGATGAAGGTATATTCCCTAACCTAATGAAAAATAGTAGACTAATACCATTATTTAAGAAGGGATCTAAGTCAGAACTTGGTAACTACCGCCCCATTTCTATTTTGCCAGCTCTGAGTAAGGTGTTTGAGAGAGTGATGCTAATCAAATGCAAGTCCACTTCACGACCAACAATCTTTTCCACAGCCAGCAATTTGGCTTTACTCGCGAAAAATCTACCACCGATGAGGGAGTAACCCTTGTTAGCTTGATTTACGACGCATGGGAGGGAACGCAGGATGCCATTGGGGTATTCTGTGATCTGTCTAAAGCATTTGATTGTGTTGACCATCAGACACTTTTGCTAAAGTTACGTCGGTATGGTTTTGACAAAAAATCCTTAGAACTATTAGGATCTTACCTGACAGATAGGCTGCAGACTGTTCATGTGAACAACGTTAAGTCAAACGGAACTAACGTCAAAATAGGCGTACCTCAGGGATCAATTCTAGGGCCTTTTCTCTTCTTGGTTTATGTTAATGACTTGCCTTTCATGATCGAGGCACAAGCTGGCATAGTAATGTTCGCGGATGATACATCACTTATATTCAAAGTAAATCGGCATAGTACAGATGCGAATAATGTTAATAATATTTTAAATCATATTTCAAATTGGTTTTCTACAAACAACCTATTGTTGAATGCAGAAAAGACTAAATGCGTTAAATTTACAATGCCCAATGTCAGACAAGCAAACGTCCATGTCGTGCTGGGTAGCCAAAGGTTAGAATTTGTAAATAACACTACCTTTTTAGGAATAACAATAGATTCTAAATTACAATGGGGTGACCATATCACCATTTTAGCTAATAAGCTTAGCTGTGCTGCATATGCTGTGAGACGGATTAGGCAGTTGACAGATGTAGCTACTGCTAGGCTAGTTTACTTTGGTTACTTCCATAGCTTGATGTCCTATGGAATACTACTTTGGGGAAATGCAGCAGATATAGAAACAATTTTTATATTACGAAAGAGGGCAGTCCGTGCCATTTATTGTTTAGGTAAAAGAGATTCTCTTAGGGAGCGATTTAAAGATATTAATATTTTAACTGTAGCTTCCCAATATATATTTGATAACATACTGTATGTCAGGAAAAATATATCTAGCTATACTAAAGTAAGTGACGTTACAGACAGAAATCTACGTAATAAAAATAAACTACTCCCTCCGTGTTATCGGCTTAGCAAGGTTAGTCATTCTTTCAAGGGGGAAGGTATACGCTTTTATAATAAATTGCCTGAATCGGTCCTTTGTATGCCCGACAATAAATTTAAAAACTTTATAAAGACCACTTTATGTCAAAAAGCATATTATAAGACAGTTGATTACCTTAATAATAAAAGTGTCTGGCTTGAGCATGGTGCAGGTGCCTCCTAAAATGCCGTAATTGTAGCATATTTTGTACTTAGGCGACTATAATAATTATTTTTGTTGTATTATACACTCTTTTTGATTTTGACACGAGACCAATGTACATTCGTCCACATTTAGTCTTAAGAAAATGTGTAAATGAGTCAATTAGTAGTAGTCTTTCTCTCGGTTCTACTTATTGCTTTGCGAATCTGTAGATGTACATGTAAATATAGAAGCCATGACATTTTTTATTTTAAGTACTTACTGACGTTTGTAAGAGCCATTTAGTGACCTATAGAAATAAATAAATCATTTCATTTCATTTCACCCGGTATTTGGTCCGAATTAATATTCATAATTCAGTCTAAATAATTTAAATAATGGCACTCAGTCATAACTTCACACGATAAATTTATTCACAAGACGTCTTTGTCAATATTATTATTTAACGGGAGGTCCTGTCAATTGAAAACTGCGCACAAATAATGCAAATATGCATACATAATGCATTACACGTATTAATTATCTGTGAAGAAATAAAAAGGGCTTGTATCCTGGTTTGGCACTAGACTTACGGCGCCAAGGAGGTCGTTGAACAACTAACTGTAACTATTCTTATGCTCAACCATCCTTCGAAAAAAAATAAGAGTTCTTATTTTGAATTTAAAGTTGCTTTTTATAGGCCATGTTAGATTAGATTTGTATAAAAAAACAGTTGATTAGCACGTGCGAGCACGTTTTTATTTACACCGAAATCTTTTACGTGTGATGATTCATTATCATAAAATACACGTATATAATCCATGTTGTATCTACTTCTATGTAGAGAGAGTAGATACTTCGCATAAATCCATTCATTTCTCTTTTCATCACTACATTATATAAAATTGTAAAATCTACACAATCAAGAAAATAGAGTCATTTCAACAGATAAATAAATAGGCACAATCGCAAAAACATTTTAATATGTACCTAATTACATTATAACAGTAAGTAGTATTTTAAAATATGATAGTAAGAATATTTCTGGCTGGCATGAGACAGTTTTTTCTTATTCTTTTTTTAAAAACGTGGCTCGATCGATGTTCATCGATGATTTCGCCAATATCAAGGTAATGCTTGATTTTTCCTGCACAGAAGAACTAGTTCGTGGTGCGGGACAAGGAAACGTTGTTCGGTATTGCAATTGAGCGTTTGGGCCTGGATATTTGCCCAGCGCCAGAGGTCCAAGTCCATGAGACAGGTTGATAAATACCTAATCAAAACGTAGAATTTAATCCCGCCAAAACTTCACCAATAACTTGACAACAACTATCAAAATGAAATGAAGAATATGAAAGGAAAAAAGACGTGGCGTTCTGGCTTGCTCAGACCATTGTCTCACAGACAAATCTGTCTTAAAACTGTCTAAAAATAGTTTTGTCTACGAAAATCGTTGATTCTCCAGAAATGCGAGAAAAATTCCCAGATTAGGTACTACTCATTTGGGCACTTTTCTCCTATTTCCTCCCATCAAAAAAACTCATGAAGTATTTTATTCTCATCCAAAAGAATACAAGACTTTGCAGTTGAAGTGACATGGTCGAAATCTTTACCTGAACCAATGGAAAAAAAAACAACAACAAATATTTTACATCTAGGATTTTTATCTGCAGACATTTTATGGAGCGATTGTGGCATGGCTCAAAGGTTTTGAAACCAATGCATAAAATCCAAAAGAAAACAATTTTGGAATTCGAACTGCAAATGATTATGTCATTCTCATTATACAGATCCAGTTTCGAAAACTAATTCGGAAATGCGAAGTTGAACAAAAAAGATGTCGCGAATGCAAAACTTGAAGAGGTTCCGTGAAACCAGTTTTGACTTATGAGAATGCGAACATGTACCAATAGGTATTTGCCATGTTAAACTTGCCCGTTACAAGGTCAAGTATTAGTCAACTTTACTGAATTTATGCTAAAAATATGTTGATTTATTTACTTCTTTAATAATTAGTAGTTAAGTAGTATGTACCTACCTAATGGTTTACTAAACCTAATGGTTTTTTTCTATTTTAAGTGCGCGGCCGTTCTTACGTCCATTGCCGGGTGTCTCTGGCATAAACCAGAAGGTAATTCCAGTGGCGCCCAGCCCTATACCTTATGGTACAGTAACATAATACTGGTATGGATGGACCAAATAGTTCTCAGAATGGATCAGAACAAATATAAAATTCCATCAAAGTCTAGTATTTAATTGATATTAAATTGGTAAGTATAATATAATGAAAAAGTAAAATCTATCCTATTTCTAATCAAAAGACTAATAATAACCAAATAAAAGCTAATACAGAGGTTAAACGACCCGAGCGTTAACGTGACCGCGGTAATGAAACAAATAAGATAATAGGGGACCCTTAATTATCCCAACGGTTTAACTGATATTATCTCACTCTCACTAATTTTGTATGACAGCTCCTCATTACTCCCTAATAGTACGAGTATTATTAAGAAGAATGTGAACGAAAAAGTTTAGGCTGTACAAACTGAGATCCATTGCCTGGTTTATAAGCGGCAAAATTTAAATTTAAATTTAATTTAATTTAAATTAATAACTATTTAATTTAATTTTATATTAAGTAGAATTTACTGAAGAAATAAAAAAAAACTGAAGACAAAAAAATTGTTATGGAAAATATAACTAATGACTAGGCGGTATGGTCGAAAGACTTGCCATAACTGGTCGAAGAGGAAAAAAAAAAAAAAAAGTGTGTGTGTCAGCTCCGACGCACGACTGGAGTTTACTCCTTAAGTACGAGTATCTAACCATACGCAAAAAGAGTTTATTCAACTGAAAAAAGATTAATATCATATGAAAGGGTAAATTCACAAATTAATGAAAAAATAATATTCATAAATAAATATACATTTATTCAATTTTATATACATTAATTATAATTAATCGGCGAAATATTTTACATTAAACTTTTCACAATAGTCAATTTTAGATGTGCACAAATATTTCATTAGAAATTTGTATAAATTAGGTAATTATTATTCTAACAATTATAATTTTTTTTAAATATTAATTAGATCAACATTGCCTTCATTATTAATTACAATAATAATACACTAATAATAATATAAAATAAGAATAGAAATGAATAAACGATATAAAAAAGTGTGTGTGTCAGCTCCGACGCACGACTGGAGTTTACTCCTTAAGTACGAGTATCTAACCATACCAAATTAGAAAGTTGCGCACTAAAGGTGCGCACCAAAAACGTGACACGTTTTCGTTACTTGTTAGTAGGTTTTACCCCTCGGATTTTTCTCATACCGGGCGCCTTATATATGAAAATCGATTCTTAAGGAGTAAACTCCAATAATAATAATAACAATAATAATAATCTAATAATAAAACAATAAAAAAAATAAAAATAATAAATAACCTGGCAACCCTTAATATCATCGAACGTCATTTTTCATCTTAAAATTATTTTAATATTTTTATTTAATTTTACAGTCTAAATTTATACTATAATTATATATTGCATAGAAAGATTTGCAATAAATTTATAAATTACATATACAAACTATATATTATCAAGATAAAGAAAAATTACCAAATTGCAGATGTTTGGCATATGTCACTTTAAGAAAATATTAATCAAATACAAACAATATCAAGAAATGGATGGATGATGATAAAGGATAAATATGCTCACAAGAGCTAGAGCCAGAGAGAGACAAACTGCACAATTACCAACCCCGGACTCGTCGCATAGCTCCGCCTCCCATTTGCCGGAAACTTTGGCTACTGGTGAGGCGTCGAGTTCTAGCAGCGACGAGTATTTCTCTCCACCGACGTCACCTCCACCTGTACGTCGGCAGGGGAGAGGCCGGCCACCGACCTGCTTGGGACCCCGACGCCCTCCGGCTTCGATTAGGGACCCCGCTGCCGGTGGTAATGTGCACCGCATGCGATGGACTTCTTCCATGAACGAGAACGTCATGCGGGCATATTATGCGGCTACAGAGGGAGGAATTAATCTCACTGCGTATCGTGTACGAATGCTGTCTCTGTTTCAGGAGCTCGAACCAACTGTTAACGTATCAACGCAACGTCTGTCGGATCAAGTGCGGGTTATACAACGTGGTCATATGTTGGATGATGCCGTGCTTGAGAGGCTTCGCTCAGATTTACAGGGTAATCCTGGTATCACAATACCTACATCATCAGGTACACATGTTCCTACTGTTTCCACACAACGTCCCACTGATGATGATTTATTGGATACCGGGGTTACAGATGTAAGTACTCATTGCAATGTACAATTAGGGAGCGCTTTGGAATGTGCACTGAGGGAATATCGAAACGTAACACCTACCGAAAGACCTCGTCTACCGCGTTTGCCTACGCATAAGAAAAATATAGCCCTAATGTGTGCTCTGGATTCACTACTGTCAGACTATTTTAACAGTAGTGAAAATCTCGGTGATACACATTCGATTCTCTACTGTGGGGCTGTTGCGGCATGTCGAGTAGCAAATATTAAGCTTTTATCAAATGATAAAGCTACTCGACCGAAATTTGTTACACCAGCCTGGCAGTATAGGATTGAACGTCGTATTGCCGAGACCAGGGCACTCATTGGGAAACTTATTTGCTTCAGGTCGGGCAATACTCGCCCTAGAGTGATGCGCTTTGTGAAACGGGCATTCTTGGGGACTAATATTAGATCCCAAGAATTTGCTTTTCGGGTCACAGAGCGCATTGACTACCTGAAGCAAAAAGTCTATGCGTGGGCAAATCGTATAAAAAGATATAAAAAAAGAGTGGACCGGTATTCCCAAAACTGCATGTTCCAAAAAGATGAGAGATGGGTCTACAGAGATTGGGAGCGATCTGATTCAAGTGTGATTGACGAGCGCCGGCCAGATGATGATGCCACCATTGCATTCTGGAGTGGCATCTGGTCGGCTCCTGTTAGCCACACAGAGGATGGTTGGATGCGGGATGTTAATCGTCTGTGTGAACCGATACAAACTATGGAACCATTAAAATTCATAGATAGTGATGTCACCAACGCAGTCCGTCTGTTACCAAACTGGAAATCAGCAGGACCAGACGGACTGCACAATTTTTGGATAAAATGGTTCCGTAGTTCACACGGACGGTTGGCAGCTCAATTCCAATCATGTTTGGAATCAGGATCGCTTCCCGATTTTCTAACTACTGGTATGACCCATCTCTTATACAAATCTGGTAGTGCCATAGAGCCTAAAAATTATAGACCAATTACATGCCTACCAACGGTCTATAAGCTTCTCACATCTATTTTGAGACAAAAAATAACGCGCCACATAACTGACAACAACATCATGTCAATCTCTCAAAATGGATGTAGAAGTGGGGCTCATGGCACTAAAGAGCTCCTAATTATGGATATGGTTATTAGCCAACAGGTACGCCGTAATCGCAAGGATCTGGCGACGTGCTGGATAGATTACAAGAAGGCCTATGACTCTGTGCCTCATTCATGGCTTAGGAGGGTGTTGGAGTTGTATAAGATTGATGCAACTCTATGTACCTTCTTAGGGACATGCATGGGGCAATGGAAGACCGTCTTGTGCTATTCAGGATGCCGACAGACTTGTGGTAATGGTGGACCGATAAAGATCGAGCGTGGTATATTTCAGGGCGATAGTCTGAGTCCTTTATGGTTTTGTCTGGCCCTGAATCCTCTCAGCGCTTTGCTGGAGAATTCAGGTCTAGGGTACCGGTTGCGGAAAGATGGCCAGGTTTTGTCTCACCTTCTTTACATGGATGATTTAAAATTACTTGCCCCAAACAGTCACCAACTGATGGAATTACTAAAGGTAACGGAAATCTTTAGTAATTCTATCAGAATGGAATTTGGCGTAGACAAATGTGCAAGCATGCATGTGAAGAAGGGTGGGATAGTGGATTCCGAAAGAATACAACTTTCGGATTCCACTCAACTTCGGTCCCTTTCGGCAACCGATACTTATAAATATCTGGGTATGTCACAAGCGTTAGGCATATCAGAGACTGACATGAAACAATTATTGAGGGAACGCTTCCTTGGTCGCCTGAAAAAAGTTCTTAAGAGTCTTTTATCGGGCGGTAACAAGGTGCGAGCCTACAATAGTTGGGTCATGCCAGTTTTAGTGTACTCGTTTGGCATACTCAGATGGACTCAGACAGAACTTGACGCCTTGGATAGAAAAGTCCGTACGCTACTCACTACATACCGAATGCATCATCCGCGTTCATCTGTAATGAGGTTGTACATACCACGGAAGTGTGGGGGCCGAGGCTTTCTTAATGCTAAGACCCTTCACAACCGTGAGGTGTGCAATCTTAGGGAATACTTCCTGCGGGTGGACGAGGATTTGCATCGTGATGTTGCTGCAGTAGACAACGGATTTACCCCGCTCGGTTTGGCTAAAGAGAACTGGCGCAAACCTATAATACTAAGTACCAATGACCGCATGGATGTATGGAAGGGTAAAGAGTTACATGGACGTTTCTATCAGGCCCTACATGGACCTGATATTGATTTAAAATCATCGGTATCCTGGCTACGATTCGGTAATCTATTTGGAGAAACCGAAGGGTTTGTCTTTGCAATTATGGACGAAGTTGTCATGACTAAAAATTACCGGAGGTATATTCTGAAGGATGGTACGGTTGACATATGTCGGGCGTGCCACCGTCCTGGAGAGTCCCTTAGGCATATTATCTCTGGTTGTTCTAGTTTGGCTAACGGCGAGTATTTGCATAGGCATAACCAAGTAGCTAGGATTGTCCATCAACAACTTGCTCTGAAATACAAACTCGTGGATTCAGAAGTACCGTATTACAAGTATGTGCCCGACCCAGTTCTCGAAAATGATCATATCACATTGTACTGGGACCGATCTATTATCACTGACAGGACTATTGTTGCAAATAGGCCTGACATAGTGATGATAGATCGGTTAGAGCGCCGTGCAATAATAGTTGATATTACTATTCCGCATGACGGCAATCTCGTGAAAGCCGAAAAAGACAAACAAGTAAAGTACTTGGATTTGGCCCACGAGATTGTCGACATGTGGCATGTAAGCTCAGCTGTTATTGTACCGATAGTCGTTTCCGTGCATGGACTGATCGCCAAGAGCCTCGACCAACACCTACAGAGGCTCTCGTTAGACGGTTGGATTAAGGGCCTGATGCAGAAGGCAGTGTTGCTCGATACGGCACGCATCGTGAGGAAATTCCTCTCTCTGGAGCCCTAACCACCGGTAGCTTGGTCCTTGTACCCGATGCCGGTGGGTCACTATTTTTTATATTTTTAAATATATTTGTATTTTTTATAGATTTATTTAAAAATGTATTAAATATGTAATTAAGTTAAATAAAGGAAATAATAATCTTAACAAATCAACAAATCAACCCTTGAAATCATCTAACATCATTTTTCATCTTAAAATTATTTTAATATTTTTATTTACTTGTACAATCAAAATTTTTACAATAATTACATATTACATAGCAAGATTCGCAATAAATTTATAAATCACGTATACAAACTATAATTATAATCAAGATAAAGAAATATTACCTACCAAAAATTGCAAAGATGTTTGGCATATGTCACTTTAAGAAAATGGTAAACGAATATAAACAATCTCAAGAAATCGATGGATGATAATTAAGGATAATGCTGACAAGAGCAAAAGCCAGACAGACACAAAGTGCACTAATACCAACCCCGGACCCGCCGCATAGCTCCGCCTCCCACTTGCCGGAAACTTTGGCTACTAGTGAGGCGTCGAGCTCTAGCAGCGACGAGTATTTCTCTCCACCGACGTCGCCTCCACCTGTACGTCGGCAGGGGAGAGGCCGGCCACCGACTGGCTTGGGACCTCGACGCCCCCCGGCTTCGATTAGGGACCCCGCTACCGGTGGTAATGTGCACCGCATGCGATGGACTTCTTCCATAAACGAAAATGTCATGCGGGCATACTTTGCGGCTACAGAGGGAGGAATTAACCTCACAGCGTATCGTGTACGGATGCTTTCTCTGTTTCAGGAACTTGAACCAACTGTCAGCGTATCAGCACAACGTCTATCGGATCAAGTACGGGTTATACAGCGTAGCCATATGTTGGATAACGCCGTGCTTGAGAGGCTTCGCTCAGATTTACAGGATAATCCTGGTATCACATTATCTACATCATCAAGTACACCTGTACCAACTAATACTCCACAATGTCCCACTGATGATGATCTATTGGATACCAGGTTTACAGATGTAAGTACTCATTGCAATGTACAATTAGGGAACGCTTTGGAATGTGCACTGAGGGAATATCGAAACGTAACACCTACCGAAAGACCTTGTCTACCGCGTTTGCCTACGCATAAGAAAAATATAGCCCTAATGTGTGCTTTGGATTCATTACTGTCATCCTATTTTGACGGTAGTGAAAATCTCGGTGATACACATTCAATTCTGTACTGTGGAGCTGTGGCAGCATGTCGAGTAGCAAATATTAAGTATTTAAACAGTGATAAAGCTACTCGACCGAAATATGTTGCACCAGCTTGGCAGTGTAGGATTGAGCGTCGTATTACCGAGACCAGGGTACTCATTGGGAAACTCATTTGCTTTAGGTCGGGCAATAGTCGACCTAGAGTGATGCGCTTTGTGAGCCGGGCGTTCTTGGGGACCAATATTAGACCCCAAGAATTTGCTTCTCGGGTCACAGAGCGTATCGACTACCTAAAGCAAAAAGTTTATGCGTGGGCAAATCGTATTAAAAGATATAAGAAAAGAGTAGACCGGTATTCCCAAAACCGCACGTTCCAAAGAGATGAGAGATGGGTATACAGAGATTGGGAACGATCTGATTTAAATGTGATTGACATGCATCGGCCAAATGATGATAGTACCGTTGCATTTTGGAGTGGCATTTGGTCGGTCCCTGTCGATCACATAGAGGATGGATGGATGCACGATGTTGACCGTCTATGTGAACCAATTAAAACTATGGAACCAATAAATATCACAGAAAATGATATCACCAATGCAGTCCGTCTGTTACCAAACTGGAAATCAGCAGGACCAGACGGGCTGCATAACTTTTGGATAAAATGGTTCCGAAGTTCGCATGGACGGTTGGCATTTCAATTCCAATCATCTTTGGAATCAGGATCGCTTCCCGATTTTCTTACCACTGGTATGACCCATCTCTTATACAAATCTGGTAGTGCCATAGAGCCTAAAAATTATAGACCAATTACGTGTCTACCAACGATCTATAAGCTTCTAACATCTATTTTGAGACAAAAGATATCATCCCACATAAATGATAACAACATCATGTCAATCTCTCAAAATGGATGTAGAAGTAGGGCTCGTGGCACTAAAGAGCTCCTAATTATGGATATGATTATTAGCCAACAGGTACGCCGTAACCACAAGGATTTGGCGACATGCTGGATAGATTACAAGAAGGCTTATGACTCTGTGCCTCATACATGGCTTCGGAGGGTGCTGGAGTTGTATAAGATTGATGCAACTCTATGTACCTTCTTAGGGGCATGTATGGGGCAATGGAAGACAGTCTTGTGCTATTCAGGGTGTCGACGAACTTGTGGTAATGGTGGACCGATAAAAATCGAACGTGGTATATTCCAGGGCGATAGTCTGAGTCCATTATGGTTTTGTCTGGCCCTGAACCCTCTTAGCACTTTGCTGGAGAATTCAGGCCTAGGGTATCGGTTGCGGAAGGATGGTCAGGTTTTATCTCACCTTCTCTACATGGATGATTTGAAATTACTTGCCCCAAACAATCACCAACTGATGGCACTACTAAAGGTAACAGAAACCTTTAGTAGCTCTATCAGAATGGAGTTTGGCGTGGACAAGTGTGCGATCATGCATGTAAAGAAGGGTGAGGTAGTGGAGTCCGAAAGAACACAACTTTCGGATTCGACTCAACTTAGGTCTCTTTCCGCAACCGATACTTATAAATACCTGGGTATGTCACAAGCGTTGGGCATTTTAGAGACTGCTATGAAACAATCATTGAGGGAACGCTTCTTTGGCCGCCTGAGAAAAGTACTTAATAGTCTTTTATCGGGCGGTAACAAGGTGCGAGCCTACAATGGTTGGGTCATGCCAGTCTTGATGTACTCGTTTGGCATACTCAGATGGACTCAGACAGAACTTGACGCTCTGGATAGAAAAGTCCGTACACTACTCACTACATACCGAATGCATCATCCGCGTTCATCTGTAATGAGATTGTACATACCGCGGAAGTGTGGGGGCCGTGGCTTTCTTAATGCTAAGACCCTTCACAACCGTGAGGTGTGCAATCTCAGGGAATACTTCCTGCAGGTGGACGAGGATTTGCATCGTGATGTTGTTGCTGTAGACAATGGACTGACCCCGCTCGGTTTGGCTAAAGAGAACTGGCGCAAACCTGTGATACTGAATACTAATGACCGCATGGATGTATGGAAGAGTAAAGAGCTACATGGACGCTTTTATCAGGCCCTACACGGACCTGATATTGATTTTAAATCATCTATATCCTGGCTACGATTCGGAGACCTATTTGGTGAAACCGAAGGTTTTGTCTTTGCAATTATGGACGAAGTTGTTATGACGAAGAACTACCGGAGGTATATTCTGAAGGATGGTACGGTTGACATATGTCGGGCATGCCACCGTCCCGGTGAATCCCTTAGACACATTATATCTGGTTGTTCCAGTCTGGCCAACGGAGAATATTTGCATAGACATAACCAAGTAGCTAGGATCGTCCATCAACAGCTTGCTCTGAAGTACAAACTCGTGGATTCAGAAGTGCCATATTACAAGTATGTGCCTGACCCAGTTCTCGAAAATGATCATATCACATTGTACTGGGACCGATCTATTATCACGGACAGGACTATTGTTGCAAATAGGCCTGACATAGTGATAGTAGATCGGTTAGAGCGCCGTGCAATAATAGTTGATATTACTATTCCGCATGATTGCAATCTCGTGAAAGCGGAAAAAGACAAACAAGTAAAGTACTTGGATTTGGCCCACGAGATTGTCGACATGTGGCATGTAAGCTCAGCTGTTATTGTACCGATAGTCGTTTCCGTGCATGGACTGATCGCCAAGAGCCTCGACCAACACCTACAGAGGCTCTCGTTAGACAGTTGGGTCAAGGGGCTGATGCAGAAGGCAGTGTTACTCGACACGGCACGCATCGTGAGGAAATTCTTGTCTCTGGAGCCCTAACCACCGGTAGCTTGGTCCTTGTACTCGATACCGGTGGGGCGCTATTTTTTATATTTTTAAATATATTTGTATTTTTTTTTATAGATTTATTTAAAAATGTACTAAATATGTATCAAGTTAAATAAAGGAAATAATAATCTTAATACACTCACAGCCAAATTAGAAAGTTGCGCACCATAAACGTGACACGATTTTCGTTACTTGTTAGTAGGTTTTACCCCTCGGATTTTTCTCATACCGGGCGCCTTATATGTATATGAAAATCGATTCTTAAGGAGTAAACTCCAAAAATATTTTGTGTCTTTTCAATATAAAATTATAATATAAATTGCAAAAACTGTAGTCTTGGGGCGGATTTGAAACCACCGACTATTTCCTATCTAGGATGTACACTCAAACCAACAGACTAATACGCGTCAATAACTAGGTATCGTATTTGCAATCTGCCCCAAGACTACAGTTTTTCCGATTCATACCTCAATAGGTACATTACAATTTTTTGATACTCCAATTTAGCAGGAGACTACATAATTATTTGAGTCGTTGGGGAGAGCCGCTGGGACCTTGGAGTCCGAGTGCTCGCTGCCTATTCAAAAAAATATCTAAAGTCATGATCGACACTTCTGAAGACCAGAAGGCTGGTCTGGTAGTATTTGGCACAAAGAATAAGCATTGCCATACAACGTGGCAATGCTGGCTATGTCCGCTTTCTTCCCAAAGTTTTCAACCTGGAAGCTAAAAGAATAATAATAATTCCGTTTTAAACCTACAGCAAAAATCGATTCCGTTTTCTACCCACTAGGATTGTAGCTATGTACTTATTAAAAATTTAGGTGGGATTAGGATGTAACGGCAGCATAAAAATATTTGTATCGTTACTTGTTAAAATGTTTTATTTTAATACTTGAAATTTTCAATTACGTTATTACAGACAAGTAGAGAATTATAATAGTGAATTGACTATTAATGTAAACAAACATGCGGTATAACATTATGTAAATAACAACACTTAAAATAGAGATGTACATTTAACGAAAGCATACTCTTTAGGTACCAAACCTACTGTAAATATCAACAATTCGCATATATTATTATTATAAATGGCAACAGTTAAAAATCAGTCTTATTAAAACTATGTATACTGTCAAATATCACAAATTTTCAATAACAATATATATAAACATGGATTAAAATCACAGCTTTTTAATGACTACCCACCATTTAAAAATATCAAGTTCTTAAGAAGACATTTACAAATTACACACAAATTACAATTAAATGAACGTAAATAATCAAAAATTTTTTTGTAACAAAGTATTGTAAATAAAATGTAAATCACAAATTCTTTGACAATGATTACAAAAGTCACCGTATTTACGATGATGTTTTGATTAAAATGAGATAGACAAGTTTCTCTGCATATCTCATCGAAACCATAAATAAGTTATCAACAGGGAGCCAAAACACGATTTTAACTAATTTTGTTTTCAATTTACCCTTTAAGAACCACATAAATAACCCGGTTGAAACTTCGGGTTGAAAACGGACATAGCCGCAATGCTGCCAGCCTTCGCGGAACATTGCCAGTCGGCGGCGAGACGGAGGAGTTCTTTGACGCATATTAGAATCTAGATGTAATCTTAGTAGGTATAATTAGAATAGGTAATGCTAGGTAATGTACATTTTTTAGTTAGTTTCAATTGTTATAATTAAATTAAATTTTCCTTTCATTTCATGTATTTTTGTGCTTCTTTTCTAGAACGTTTGGTACATAATTCAAATGTACGAGTATCTATGCTATGTGTGAATTATTATTGTTTTATCTATTGCCGGTTATGTCATGTTACTTCCATTTTAAGGTTATATTTTTGTGGGATTTCGTGTAGGTGTTCGAAACTGTGTGGTCTAAGCGCCATTTTTTATCATGTTACCATTACATATATGCATAATCTGATTGAACCTGTAGTTTTAATGATTTATTCGGTATAAATTTATATTTTTATTAGGGTATTTATGAAGCTTTTATTTACAATAAGAATTACTATATACATAATTATAAAATTTACTAAAAATATTTACATTACAAAATATCGTTTAAAAAATCCTCCGCGTCACTGCTGACATGGGAAGGTTCCCAGAATGCTGGCTGTGTTACCACGTTGGATGGCGATACTTATTCTTTGGGCCAGAAAATAGCCAGCCTTCTGGTCCTGAGAAGCATCGATTAAGCATTTAGGAATGTCTCTATAAAGGTGGCGAGCAGTCGGACCCCATGACCTCAGTGTCTCAACCCCAAACGGCTCCAAAATGTAATCAACTGCTAGGTTAGCATATTTACGCCGTTTGAGGCCTTTAGCCGATTAGGGTAGTATTTAACTGCTAATCAAAAAAAGATTGACCTAAGACCATTTCCAGGTACTTACTATTAAAAAAAATAACCACAAAAACTTAAGGCGGGAGCCAGTATTGTTAAACAATTGGTTTATTTGCAGGAAGAAAAATTTACTTGTGTATTTTACTGTGTAATTTACGTGTAATTTACTGTAAAAAATGTTTATCAGATGCTTATAAATTGAGGGGCGATTTTTTACTGTGCATTTAATTATATCCCTTTTTAATAATATAATTTTGTAATAGTGAAATTTGGAATTACTGGAATCTATTATTTTGAAAAGGTTGCGCTAAAAGTGAAGCAACATTCAAGCTCAGTAATTTACTGAATGTAATAAATCACTGATTTGCTTTTTGGTATTTATTTAATTAAAGATCGAGCAAGGCATTTACAAATTGAACATTTCAATTACAATTGCTTGGACTTCGTGTAGATAAATCGTATCAATATATCATTTCTGTAACTCTGGTTTTTTTTTTTTTTTTTTTTTTTTTTTTTTTTTTTTTTTTTATATTTGGTTCGCTAAATTGACGCCGCCCGCCTGGTGGTAAGTCGTGACGACGTCTAGCGATTGTGGGCCACTCTCACAGCACACATTACTATTGAGAGTGGCCCTCAACTTGACGACCTACTGATGTGCCTCTTCACGCTCCGCTTAAAGAACCCAGGATTATATGTGGGAGGAAACACGTGCACAGGCAGGGCGTTCCAGGCCACTATCGTTCGGCAGAGAAACGAACGTTTAAAACGTTCGGTTCTCGCGAACATGCTATCCACTGTGTGGGGGTGGCATCTCTGCCCGGCACGAGTCGTTCGGGATCGGAAGGAAGAGGGTGGGATCAGATTGAAGAGCTCTTCAGAACACTCGCCGTGGTAAATACGGTAGAATGCGGCCAAGGAAGCTATTGTTCGGCGCTGAACTAGCGGCTCAAGGCTTCCCGTTACCTCCGGACAATCTATAATACGGATAGCCCGTCGCTGCATAGCGTCGAGAGCGTCCAGCAGATACTTCGCGGAGCCGTCCCAGAGGTGAGAGCAGTATTCGACGCAGGGTCTAATCTGCGTCTTGTACAGCAGACACCTCTGGTCCGGTGTAATTCCGGTATTTTAATCTACTTAAGACTGTAATTATTTTGGCACGAGCCGAATAGACAAAAATATTATGTAAATAAATATTAATGGGTGGTTATGGTTTTAGACATCATTTACAATTTCGAGATTACAACTCATTTTTCCGTTTACGAACCAACTTAAAATAGATGTTATCATATCTTTCCATTTGATTTAATTCCTAGCACATATTACGTGAGCCCGTTATCATTGGTTGACACAGTTGTATAATCCGCGAGAGATAATTGTAGTTAATTTTTGGAATAAGGTAGGTATGGCTAATGACGCCAGTTGTCAAATAACGCCCACCATTGAAAAACACGTTGGTCCCACGTTACGGGGCACTGTACAAAATCCATGATAGCCTGTATTTAAAACCAAATTCCAAAAACCAGGACAGATAATACATACCACTCAATGGAATCTGAGCAGACCGAGAAAAAAAACGTACTTTCATTCGCATAATCATTAGCGTCTCGGGCTAATGTGCGATAGACCGAATAAGCGAATTTAGCGTTAACACCAATAGGAACGCGTCTAGCGTAAAAGCAAGTTTTTCGAGCCACCGTCTTGCCGCTCACGGATGTTGCTGTTATTAGAACTGCGCCGAAGAAATTGTGCGTTTTTAACTATTCTAATATTTATGCTATTGTTAAGTTTATGTCATGCGTACGGTTGTAACTAAGGACAATAACGCCCACTCGGCTTATAACGCTCAATTAAAATGACTGATGGGCGACATTACCCTTCATTTACATGTGAGCTTCAAGAGCTGAAGCCAGTCCACCCGTGACCACGGCTCTTGTAACAGGGCCGAAACGTCGGGTAATAAAGAGGTATGTATATATCTCAATAATCGCGTAGAATACCCGTTAGTCTTAAGTTTATAATGTGTACAAAACGCGAAAGTTTAAAGAAGTATTTAGCAAACCGCTACGGGCCGGAATATGCATATAAAATAAAACACCTAGAATTTCTTCGTAAAAAACAAGTGCGGGTGGAAACATCGTTGTGTTTTTAACTAAGTGTCGTGATGCTCATTTGGTACCTGTAGGAGTGCGGTTAAAAGTGCGTCATGACATTCCTCGTGCAGAAGAAATTTTAAACAATGCCAGTGTTCGTCTTCTGAGACAATTAATTCGCAAGTGTCGGTACCAACTGCACGGTGTACAGTGTGAACTATATAACTTGCATATGGATTGTAGTCTTCTTCTTCGAGTCAATGGCTACAGTATCTCGTTTCTGCTAGACCTTCCCAGCCCAATAGTTGGCCACGGCCACGGCGTTGTCCGTTGCTCCATATAAGTCCTCGACAGTGCAGGTGCAAGGGCACAGTGGGCAAGAGAGCAAGTGGGACATGGACTGGTATGGGGCACCGCAATCGCAGGACACTCGCGACTGGTCAATATAGCCCCACTTTACCATATTTTCCTTACAGCGGCCAACTTGTGTGCGCAGGCGATTCAATGACTTCCAAGTTGGCCACTGGAGATGATGTCCAGGTGGCAGGTTTTCTTTTGGTGTGATAAAACCTGCCGGAACTGGATGTTTTTCGGCCCACGTTTGCTCTCTCGTCCGCCGCGGGACGCTGTTTGTGGCAGAGGTCGTCCTCAAGAAGCTGCGGCGACACTTTAAGCGAACGGGAGGCATTACGTGGTTGTGCAGTGGGTGTCGGGAATCTGTTTGTTACCTGTGTTTCTCCACTGCACAAGCTATTGGATTGTAGTGCGGTGCTATCGGTGAGTGGTTTTGATATATGTGACCGCGTAACTTATAACCAAGCGAGTCGTATTCGCGATCTGTGCAGTGCACGTCACAACGCGAAGTTTGACAAGTTATGCAACCATCGAAAGAGTAATGCCGGGCAATTAGGATCACTCGAAAACAAGACGGTGATTAATTTGTCAAACACACACATCGATGATGCCACACATAGTGTTCTGGCTAAAGGGTTAAACTTTGCTGTAACACCAAAGCGACTTCCCTATGAAAATATTATAAGTAGCATCGAGGAAGTAGTAACGCGCAACAAGTTACCGTCTAACGACGCAGATACACTTAGACAGGATGTTGCCGTTATCTTAAGGAAGGCGAAGCCACCTAGGCCTAATATCACCACGGAAGAACAGCAGGCACTAAAAGAGTTACGTTCTAATACGAATATTTTAGTGCTGAAAGTTGACAAGGGTAATTCTACTGTGTTGATAGACTCGATGGACTACGATGGGAAAATAAAAAAACCTACTTAGTGACGCTGCAGTTTACAAACCAGTGACTTATAACCCGACGGCCAGAGTCACCAAATGTATACGTGCGGTTATTAAGGACCACGAGGAACTGTTTGACAAGGATGTGTTTGAGCGTCTACATAGACCTATGGCGGTCCAACCACCAGAGCTATATGGTTTGCCTAAAGTCCATAAGGAATGTACCTTTGCGCCCTATTGTGAGTCAAATCAACTCACCAACGTATTATTTGGCGAAACACATAGCTAAGGTACTGCAACCATTAGTAGGTAACACCACATCCTTTGTTAAAGACTCTCGGCATTTTGTGGACATAATCAAGAGCGTGAAAGTGGAACCGGATGATGTGATGGTGAGTTTCGACGTGGAGTCACTCTTCACCAACGTTCCCGTTCAAGATTGCCTTGAGGACATCGAGAAGAAACTGAAGGACAATGGTCTGTCCAACAAATACATTGTTCTACTTAGACATTGCCTAGAGGGTAATTATTTTCTTTATGGTGGACAGCATTACCTCCAAATCGACGGAGTGGCCATGAGTAGCCCTGTAGCACCGGTGATGGCTAACATTTGGATGGAACACATTGAAGATTCCATAGACATGCAGTTAGCACAGGTGAAACTGTGGAAGCGATATGTGGATGATGTCTTCTGTATTATGAGAGGGGACCCAATAGAAGTAGAACAATTTTTAAGCCACTTGAACTCCATACACCGGAACATCCGGTTTACTCATGAAATGGAGTTGGACAGATCATTGGCTTTTCTCGATGTCAAAGTAACAGTGAGAGAGAGTGGTTCTCTCGGACACACTGTGTACCGCAAACCCACACACACGGACAAGTACCTGAATGCCGGTTCACATCATCATCCGCGACACTTGAGATCCGTTGCGGTGTCGCTGGTAAGTCGAGCCTATGATCTTTGCGACCCTGAACACTTACAGAAAGAGCTCGCTCATGTTCAGGAAGTGTTGAAGCAGAACGGGTATCAGGGACATACACAACACCGTGAAAGGAACAAGGTACAACCCTTGGGAGTAAGCAGAGCACCAGCATTTATGCCGTACGTGAAAGGAGTGACGGACAAAATTGGAACAGTACAAAGATACTCCATTAAGACTGTATATAGGCCACACTCCAAAGTCGTAAACCACCTGCGAACCCCTAAAGATACCATTCCTCCACAGACACCGGGTGTTTATAAGGTAGACTGCAGCTGTGGTAGTTCATACATCGGACAGACCAAACGTACTATCGCTGAGAGGGTCAAAGAACACATCACAGCTGTAAAAAACCGCCAAATAAACAAGTCTGCGATTGCCGAGCATTTGTTGAAATCGGGTCCCAACCACTGGATTGAACTCCACAAGCCACAAGTCCTATCCACTGACGGACACTTACTCCTACTACTTAGGTACACATTATATAAAATGATGATGTGTTCCTGTTTTGATGTTATATTCTAAATTATGTAACTGTGTTATTATCTCATTGTCGGTTAAGTTCAGAGCGACCAACTTTCGTGAGAGGCGTACGAATTGTTATCAACGTAAGAAAATCACAGAAAAATCCATCTCCACGTACAGAGATTAAATCAACAACATACACAAAATTCCTAGACATTGTGCAATACAGTGACAACGTAATCAAATTATCTAGAGGAACACTGATAGCTTATCTTGTGTTTACTTTAATTATGGTTCGCCTAGTCACCTAGTTACCCCAGATGTCGAGTAGAGGGTACAGTACGATAGGTAAAACAAAATTTCGTAGTTTAGTTTTCTTGGTACCAATTCCCATGGGAACACAAACGTCAATTCTCTAGGGTTATCCTTCGGAGAGCGTACTTGAGTAGGACGGCAAGAGACGTACGGGTCTGTTTATAGAAATTTATAGAAAGAAATGGTCTGTTTATATGCTAATTTGACTGCATGCTTTTTAAATCTGTGCAACGGCTTTCAGGTTTCGCCCGATTGAGTAATAACCATCCTTCGCGAATATCACTCCAAAGTGATTATTGTGTGAGTAAAAGAGTGACTTTTACTCACTAGACAATTTACTTTAGTCACTACGTATGACTAAAGTCAATTGACCATCGACAGATTGAACCAATTATATAGCAGAGAATGTCGGTCACGTGACTCAATTACCACATTTTTAGGATGTTTGTGACATATCATTGGTTATGGACTGAAGTTGACAAGTGAAGTTGAGTAGCCCAGCCAGGGTCAACTATACCACGTGCAGATCAGATTGCCTTGGGCTCTAAGTCTTAGTGGAGTACACTTAACTAAAACAAAATGTCCACATTTTTGTAATAGGCCTACTGCAAAAAATGCAAGGTTAAGTAATTGGGCAAATATTAGAGATGACACGAAAAACCTTTTAGTGAAACAACGGCACCACTGCCCACTTAAAATTCCTTTAAATGTGGTGTTCATTTTTTTAACCGTATCCTGTACTCACTAAGATGTAATAGAACTAAGTAATTTATAATGTATCTAAATAAGTACATACATGAATTAACAGTACTTACAGCAAATATCGTGTGTTTGGTTAACATCATGATTATGATATTAATTTATGCTATTTAAAAAAATATATAGTCTCTGTAACGTAATTTTCGTCGACGTCGTAGCGCCGCATGGTAACAGTTCGTACTTGAATTCAATACGCTTCAGCTAACTGAAAAATCGATTTCCTTATCAACGTAACACCAGGCGTTCGTTTGCTGTAAATAAGTCAACGCACTATTTAAAAACATATCTGATAAGCCCGCGTTGCGCGTAATAAAAAAGGAAGTGAAAATTCAAAAACTGTTAAAAAAAAAATGCATTTCAAAAACAATAGTATAGGTGTGTATTTCAGAAACCATCTATCTATGGTCTATGTTTAGGTAAACTACCTAAACATAGACCAGTCTGACGACAAATTGTGGTTAAGATTGAGGTATTAAAAAACAAAATACCTATTTCTAAAAGTTACGTATTAAGTTCAATTAAGTACCTATCGTCAAGTACAAGTCACATAATCTCATATTTTATAGACTCTATTACAGCACAATATTGGTGCCACACGTGCTATAGAAACCTTGTATTTCTTGTTTGTACTCTTAATATAAAACTAGCGGAAACCGGCGACTTCGTTCACGCGCCAAAACAAACACATTTTACCGCCATTTGCAACATTGACGATTCATTTCAAGCTTATAAAGCCTAAGGCCTTATTCAACAAATGTAATATTCAACACAAAAATAATGTTTGACCAAACAAACAAACTCTTCAGCTCTATAATATTAAAGATAAATACATTATAAGGTACATCTGAGAATACTCTCAATATACGAGAACGCTATAACATAACTGTGATTAATAATAAAAGTTAATTGGAAAATATTGACCAAACAGTTTCAAAATTAATGACTAAAGTCATAATTCAAAAGTGGTTTATAAATAGTAGGGTGTGAGTAATTTTGTGTGTATTTCTGTCTTCAGTATGTTTTTGAATAATTTGCATTATAACGGAGTTTGCATGTTTTATAAAAAATACTCTCCAAAACTCCAAATGAAAAGAGCCTGATCTAATTTGACAGCCAGACAATGTTGCCAGTATAAATATGTTTTAATTTACGTTCTACGATTTACACGATTACATTTATTTTCTAAAGTGACCATCTATATATTTAATACGACAATTTGTCTGTCTGTCTGTCTGTCCGTCCGTCGCGTTTTTCAATTTACATACATTTGCATGAAATATTAAAATATTTTTTTTTTTTTTGATGCGATACAAAGTTCGTCGGGATAACTAGTACTTATTTAATTTCCTAACATTTGTTTCATGTTTTCTTACTTTTCAAACTATTCTTAGCGAAATAAAAGTAATTTTATTTTTACACTAATAAAGATAAGGACGGTTCTATAATACAAGTTTTTAACCTTTGAACCACAGTAAATATACCAGATAAACTCATAGCAATAAGCCAATATTTAAAATATTTTAATAGAAACAGTGGTTTCTCTGATATTGAACCCAAGTAATTATTATTGACGTGTATTTACGAAAACTACTTCTACGCTCCATTCGTTGATAATCAATTCAATGAATCGATTAATTTATGTAAACCTATCAAATGCCCACAACGCTCAAAATTCTTACTCGCAAATAAACATCTCACTCAAATGAACTATAAAAGTTTATAAATGTATTTTAAATAAATTATTAATATTTAAGAATAATTTAAGCACTAAATGCATAATTTATATTTTTGTACTAATATTATCTAAATACATAAAGCCGCCTATTGTTCATTATTTTCATGTGTGTCTTGTAATATGTTTGCATAATAAAAGAGTATTTTATCTTTGTCTGTGCTTGATTGTTAAAAATAAAAAAACAAATGTTCATTATTACTCCGTCTTTATAACATGTAAAAAGTAAATTAATTAAATTAAATGCACTTTGCAGTTGCACATTGTCAGAGTAAATTCAAGACCATTGATTGTACAAGTGAAAGGTAGTGAATTTAGGGCGGCAACAGATGCACAGCACAGATAGCCTGGCTATACCTGCCAACGCTTTTGTTTTAACGCTGAATTATTGAGTTTAAACTTTAGTACCGGACCGTTTTAAATTATATCCAAAGTTTACCGAGTTTCTTAGACCGGATTCAACCAAACTAGAAGTTACATGGCAGTAGCGAAAGCGGGAACTTGCCAATGTTTCGACTGCCTCGGTGGCTCAGTGGTATGAGTATGCGACTGCCGTCCCTGAGGTCCCAGGTTCGATTCCGGGTCGAATCAAATTATTCGTGTGATCCACAAATGTTTGTTTCGGAGTTTGGGTATTTTCTATGTATGTATATGTATGTATATGTAAATGTATGTATTTAGAAATGTATAAGTATGTTTATCAGTCATCTAGATCCCATAGCACAACCTTATATTAGCTTAATTTGGGCTAGATGACGTTGTGTGAGAATCCAAAATAATATTTAGATACTATTATTTAGTTTCGTAAAAAGTCTAGTGAAATCATTTGAAAAAAAATGGTCAACCATTTAACCAAGATAGTTTCAAGTAATTTATAATATAACAATCTTTCCAGGAGGAACGTTCTGCCAACTGCCAAACACCACTAGTTCAAGATTGCAAACCTTGCGATCTTATTATCGATTAGTCAAAGATATTCGCATTACTGTCTCAAGCTAATATATCTGTTGATATCAGATAGTACTGCAATAGATTTATGTGGGGAAAGTCTATGGAAACCGGCATCATTTATAAATACTTAGTGATCCAATTTCACTAAACACGTCTACTGCTGGGGGGGTAGCTGGTAGTCCGGCCCACCTTCTATCCTAGGGTCGGGAGTCTCGCACGAAGCCGTCCCGCTCCGGTGAAGTGCTTAAATGCATCACCGACCACGAAAATATGTCTGAGGCACATGTCCGTATTGTAAGTTAGTGCAACACCACTACGTGGACGAAGTCGTGGCCGTTCGCTTCTAATTCTATATGCATTGAGTGAAAAGCTGTTTATTTGGAATTAGAATCTAACACTTAAATTTTCAATCATTGCTATAAAAACCCAATTTTCTCATTGTATTTTAGATATAACTATACCAAGCCCACCTTAAACAAACAGACAGTTGCACGTACATTACAAAATGTAAGCGATAAGTTATCAGTCCAGGCCCATTGACCTGGATAAATCTACATCTGGAACTGCAGTAATCTATGTTATCGTTGTCAAAATTCAGTGTTTCACTGATACAGTGTGCATTTCCTAAATCAAATTATCGTCATAGACAATAACAATATACTTTATGAGCATGAAGTTTTAACATTACACAAAAGGAACCATTAATTATGTATTTGGAGAAGGCAATCATACATACTTAACATGCATAACATATTATACCTATTTATACTATAAAATCTGAGATAGGTTTCATTTGCGACGGAGATGGGGTAATTTTTCTATGAAACTTACGCTTTCTGCTTTATTTTTCATTTATACGAACACCGTATCTTCTATTTTTTTTGATCCCGCGACCTACATCCGTTGCTGGGCTACTCTGATACGCACCAAGGTATTTCCATATCGCCCGGCGGACTTTGGCTACCTGTGTTCAGGGGTTTAGTCGGGATGAGAATCCCGCGTCGTTGGGGTGGGGTTTTATCCCGCGTCGGTGAGTGAATCTGAATGCGTGCTGCACGTAACCCTTCTAGCCTGCTTCTGTAAGGACGGCGGCGGCGGTTGACTATCCCGCCATCCTTATGCCCCGATCATGCAGGTCTGCAGCCCCGTCGTCGCTGACTTCGGAACTTGGTGGAGAGATTACGCTTCCTCTCCCTGAACGCCGCGCCTCCGTTAGTTTCGGAGTTTGGCCATATTGGCCGACTAGGCTATAATACCCGAACTACTCTATTAAGTAAATGAATATCGAACTACTCTATTAAGTAAATGAATATCGAACTACTCTATTAAGTAGATATTTTATGTTATGTCATGAATATAAATCGTAGAAACGAGTCTTATGATTTACTTGAACCGGCGCGCGTCAGTTCCTCAATTTTGACGTCAGGTTTCCAGTTGGTCATCCAACTTAAGATATTCGCTATGTAAAATATTGAATGGTTTATTTGTGGCGAGCAGTGTAAAGAAAAATAAAACCCGCACCTTTATACTTTCACTCGAAGTTGTTGTAACTAGTAATTAATTGTTTCTCACTTTTGTAACACACAGGTAACAACGAGTAACTGTCAACATATACCACTTTAGTTACTACCTACTTAAGTAAGTATTTCAGGAAGATATATTTTACTAGTATTTCATGTTTATAAAAGCGGATTCCGTGCAATAACGAGTGCTTGAACACTATTGGCACCTAAGAAAACGTCAGCTAATATTTAAGTAAATGGGACACGTCTAATTACCAAAAGGAAGATGCAGGAGAACTGGTATACCGCCGTTTGCCCGAATTTTATTTGCCCTAATTTCATTTGACATAATAGTCAACAGACATAATATTATATGACATAATATTCATTTGCCCTACTCTTAGTTGCTATAATAGTCACGTGCTGGAAGCTTTGTTTCCTATAAAGTCTCTTACCATAATATTACTTCTCATAATCATTGTAAGCCCTAATTATCACATGCCCTAATTATCCCATGTCATAATTATCACATGCCCTACTTATCACATGTCAAAACACCAGTGAGGTGTAGGTTATGTTAGAACATGAAAGACAACGCACGAGCCGAGCGAGCGAAGCGAGCATGCCGCGGTAGCGGCCGGCGAAGTGCCACAATCATTTGTCATAATCATAGCCCTTTTTTTAAGTTGCCGCGCCTTGACGTGGCCATACTGCGTCCATTACCAGACGCCTCTGGTAGTTGCGGTGGTATTTACCCAGTGGCGCCCGGCCGATAATCATAGCCCTAATTATCAGATGCCATAACATCATTTGCCATCGACATTGAGGTTTAGGTTAGGTTACAACATGAAAGACAACACACGAGCCGAGCGAGCGAAGCGGGCGTGCCGCGGGAGCGGCCGGCGAAGTGCCAGTAAGCAAATAAGTAAGTAGGTATTAGAATTAAATCGCCTACAAATGGTTTGTCTACCCACCAATGTATTTATGACGGGTTTGTAAATCATTTTAGTGCGCTTGTAGAAATATCATGAGCAAATGCATAGCTTGGAAGGAGATTCGAAAACCATTTATTATGGCGCTTAAATATCATGTATAATGATTATTATGGCGTTTAAATAGTATGTCTAATAATTATTGTGGCATTTAAATATTATGTCTAACAATCATTATCTACATACACACGTTTAAATACTATATATATACGTTTAAATATTATGTTTAATAATGGCAAATGGCAAATTATGGCAATTAAAAATATGAAAAACAATACATATGTCACTCGTATCTTATGGTATCTAAGTTTCGGGCAATTAAAGGTATGTCATATGTCTTTTAGGGCAAACAAAACATTCGGGCAAATGAAATTCGGGCAAAAGAAATTCGGGAATATGATGATTATGGTATATAATCTTCGGGCAAACAATAGACAACCAGGAGAACTTTATGGTTGCCCGACAGTCCCAAGTCTCTTCTCTGATTATGTCTTACAATAATGGCTCTGCTATTTCGTTATGTAGTTATTTTCGTTACAAGTTGAATGCAAGTTGTTAGTCCGACAGTCACTGTGCCGGGCCATAGATAAGAGATATTTGTAAAACCATGGCGCTTGAAACAGTGCTGAACAACC
This sequence comes from Nudaria mundana, assembly GCA_963556515.1. Classification (NCBI taxonomy): domain Eukaryota; kingdom Metazoa; phylum Arthropoda; class Insecta; order Lepidoptera; family Erebidae; genus Nudaria; species Nudaria mundana. Next base: position 3,458,880 of record OY748290.1, on the reverse strand, counting down.
GAAATATCGGAAATTCAACAATATGTTTAGTCATTTATGGTTAGGTGATTTGATAGATTAATTGTAGCGATAGAAAGCTATTGAACACACACACACACAAACACATCACGCCTATATCCCGTAGGGGTAGGCAGAGGCGTATTAACACCCACAATTTGCCAGTATTTTTAGTCCCACGTACGGCAAGCCTATTGCCGTCACCGGGCACTCATACAATGGGTTATGTCCAAATTGGCCGAATTAATTTAATAAAAATAAACAGCTATAAGTATTACAATTTTGAAAAATAAATTTATAATCCGTTGCCTTGCGACGAAATGTTGATGAACGGCAACAACATCTTACGTGCCAGCCGCTGTGGCACAGCCAATTAAAGTCCTGGCCGTTTCGGACTAGGAAACTATTGAAATACATAATTTATAATGTTCACACCATACCAGTTACGATTAACTTCTTAAGAATAAAGTACGTCTTCTGCAATCTGCATTATAATCACGGTCATAATAGGTACCAAATATCAAAGCTCTCAATCGGAACCACACCGTGAAACCAATTCTATGTGGATTCCAATTTCAAAATACAATTCTAAATTAAAATCCAATATCATCCATATTGCAATAACTTCCCGCAAAACTTACTCGTAGTTACGTAATGCGTCGTTTTCGTGTGTCATTTTAATTCCATAGCTTACAAAGTAGTCATACTTTTTAAAACAAAAATAAAATAAAAAAGAAATATTGGATAGCAACAGCTCTGGCCTTGACCACCTTGACTCTGATTTCGCATCTCAATATTACGATTAACTTACAACGGAATCTCGTAAAAAATATGGCGATGTGCTTGAAGTTTTTTGTAAGTCATTTTAAAGATCGTTGCTACTGTTTTATATATATGTTATATATATATATTTTTTATGATGTAGTAGTGATTCATTTCTGAATCGGGCAACCTTATTTCTTTACAATTTTTGTCGCTATCTATCGTACATTATTTACACATGGTAAGAATGGGCATGAAAGTTTTATGGTGACATTGACAGGACCTTCCGAGTTTGCATATTTTTTTTTAATGGACACGGTTCGAATTTAAACGGATTTATCTCGTGGGTATGAAAATCGAGTAGTTGCAATACGTGTTGCCGGTTAAGTCATTCACAATCTATATTAAGAACAAAATGAAAACAATGAATCATCTTGCAATTGCAGTGACCGAAACTGACTGGGTTGCCAAGGGTAAATAATCTTTATAGTTGCGTAATCCCAAGACCGCCTACTAACCGTAAATTATTGTTTCGGATTTTGGACGTTTTTCCATGGAATATTTAAATCGTAATTAACATTTCAGAGGCACGAGATTATGGAATCTAGTAGGTACGTACCCAAAGTTTTAGGATTTATTAAATGAACAGACACATATCGCGCCTAAGTATATCCCCGAAGGGGTAGGCAGAGGTGCATTACACACCCACAATTGGCCAGCATTTACAGTCCCACGTAATAGGGGGCACATAATAGTGGGTTATGTCCAAAATGGCCGAATGAATTTTGTAAAAAGTAGCAGCCATATTGTATTAAAAAAAAATTAAATGAAATAGGTATATTGATACAAACTCGTCAAACATCGCAAAGCTACAACGTAATTCAAGACCTATAGGTACACGATAGTTAAAATTCGATGCCTGTCATATGAGCTATTACGTTTTACTACAAGTGTCATGTTAAATGCTAAGAATCTTAATGTATATTCTTAGAAAACATGTTTAGACATATATTAAGTTAATACAGTACCACCGGCTAGTTAAGTAGGTATCAGCCGATACAGCCAGAATATAACTTTGAGAGGGCAATATTCTTATCTCGTACAAGACTACCGAACAACACTGGCCCACTAGAAGAGATTTCTTGAAAATAAGTGGTGCCTTTGTACTAAAACTCTATTCTACTGTTCTTATCTCGCTCTTCCTTCTTGTGTGTACATAAATGAACTAGGAGCTGCGGTCGCTGCCGTGGTACTGCGCTGCAGCATGCAATTGAGCGAAGCAACTATTTACGTTTTGTTCGAGACCGAATTTTGATTTAGGACCCTCAAATAAAGTTATTGACCAAAAATATGTCAATAACTTTTTTTGAGGGTCCTAAATCAAAATTCGGTCTCGAACAAAACCTGCTCCTTATAGATTGATAAATGCCTTAATAGAAATAGTTGCTTCGCTCAATTGCATGCGGCATCGCAGTACCTGCTCCTGAGATTACTTGAGTGAAAAAATCAGGAAAATCGGTTCGGTAGTTGTCGAGAAACAATTTCACATCGAGTTGCATTTGAGTCACCTGATAAAATAAATAAATAAACAGTAGAAAACAAAAAAAATAATAATCATCCACTGCGCCTTTCCCCAGCCAGTTGGGGTCGGCTTTCCAGTCTAACTGCGTTGCGACTGAAAAAAAAAGTTATAACACATTTATATTTTACCTCCGACCTAAATTACGCCACCGGGTGCCACTGGAAATACATACACTGGAAATAGCGGCTTAAAAAAAAAATTTAATGGAATTCATAAACTAAGTATGACTGACGAGAAATAAAACGTTTCGAATGAGGTGAGTCATTTCAAATTTGGAACAGAAGTCACACCTCCACAGATTAAACAATGCCTACGTTCAATGTTTCGACTTGACTAAACTATACTATACCAATATAGGTACAAAGTTTTGAACATACAGGTGTATTTAATTTTGTCAAGTCTTAAACTTGTTTAGAATATTTTACACACTTTTATCATAATTGACTTTCCGTCTCACGTTATAGGGGGCGAGTCTATTACCGTTCTGGGTACCTTACCTACGTATTTTTATAAATAATTATATAACCCTGGGTTCTTTAAGCGGAGCGTGAAGAGACACATCAGTAGGTCGTCAAGTTGAGGGCCACTCTCCATAGTATTGTGTGCTGTGAGAGTGGCCCACAAACGCTAGACGTCGTCACGACTTACCACCAGGCGGGCGGCAACAATTTGGCGAACCAAATATTAAAAAAAAACCTACGTATATTTGCCAGAACCTCATCCGTCTATTAGGAGGATCACTCCGTGCAGCTGAGGATGGTACGGGTCTTAAAAGCACCCAACTGTACACCTAGAACATTTTTTAGGGTTCCGTTCTGTTACTAACAGTCTCGGAACCCTTATAGTTTCGTCATGTCTGTCCGTTCATCCTCGGCTTTCCTCCCAAACCGTTAGTGCTAGAAACATGAAACAGTGCATGGATATTTACATTTACTACGCCGATAAAGTACTAGAATAAAATTATGAATAATTTTTTTTTGTGGTAGCTCTCCCCCACACGTATAGTGGGGATTATATTTTTTCTCCCGTCTATCTCATCGTGTAAGGTATCATTAGATAGGTATTTAAAAATCATTGAGAGGTTGCTAAGATGTTTTTCTGATTTCAAGTATCTGTTTGCGAAATATTTAGGTTTGAAGATAATGTTTTTGCGAAAACCGCCCCCCCCCCCTCTAAAATCGAAACAGCTGACGTGAAAAACCTGAAAAAATTCATGATGGTAATCCATGTCATAAACTTTCAAGGAAATCTAGAACGGATGGTATAAGTCTGTTAGCTCAGGAGTTATATAGGCTTATGTATGTATAACCCTATCTTATGCGTGGCTCGACACGCACTTGGCCGATTTTTTTAAGTTGTCTCAGTGCTAAATAAAATAAAATAAAAGAACATTTATTATCTTTGAAATTTTTTGAAAATTATTTAGATTCGTCAAAAGTTGGTGTGACTCTACCGAGGGTTCCAAAATGCAACGAGACTGAGAAGAGCCCTCAAGCAACTCAGTTCGGCTTTTTTCAAAATATTTCATCTTAAATCTAATACAGAGTTATTTAGAAAGGAGCAATTCGTGTTACAACTAGGCAGACTTGTCATCTAAGAAATCATTAATACTATAATAAGCTTTATGGCACAATTGACTTTTTATTAGTTTTTTTAATTTATTGACAGATAAATTTGCTATTTCGGTTGACAATGTATTGTACATTGGAATAAAGTTCCCCGCAAAATAATTACTCACTTTATGAAGCCTAAATTTAGGAACAGCCAGTTTACCCTTATTTCTTAAGTTTAGATTACGATTATCACTATTTTTCACAAATTTACTTTTGTTCTTGTGGGTATACAATAAAATTTCATAAATATACTGTGAATACACTGTAAGGATGTTAATATGCTTAAACTTATCTCTTAATGACTCCCGAGGCCCCATTCCATAGATAGTCCGGACAGCCCTCTTCTGCAACACAAAGATGCATTCAATATCGGCAGCGTTACCCCACAGTAGTATGCCATATGTCATGAAACTGTGGAAGTAGCTGAAGTAGACAAGACGCTTCGTTTTAATGTCTGTAAGTTGTCGGATCTTTTTGACAGCATAGGCTGCTGAACTAAGCCTGGCCGAAATTTTCCCGATATGAGGCCCCCATTGCAATTTGGAGTCTAACGTTATGCCCAGAAAGACAGTGTCATCGACCAATTCTATTATATCATCCCTAACCTTAACACTGGTTTTAACAAGTCTTACATTAGGTAAGGTGAATCTTACACATTTAGTTTTATTTTCATTTAATAATAAATTATTAGCACAAAACCAGTGGACTATCCTAGAGAGGGCAATGTTTACATCGTCAAGTTCGCGCTGTCCACGTTTAACTTTAAATATTAAAGAAGTGTCATCAGTAAACAAAACTACCTCGTGGTCGTCTCTTATGAGGTGAGGGAGATCATTAATATATACTAGAAAAAGAAAAGGTCCCAAAATTGAACCCTGCGGTCCCCCCATTGCTACAGGAGAACCAGGTGACTTTACCATTGATCACTGTGCTTATACGAATGTCTGGACTGCAGATGGGTTAACGGTGCCCGGTCACTGTAATATGCTAGCCTCTTACTACGTTGAACCAACATAACATAACAGACCTCTGCCTACCACCTCGGGGATATAAGCGGGGTTACGTGTATGTCTGCTTAAACGAAATGAAATTACGCAACTCCAATCAAAACGATTAAACGGTATTGCATTCTCTATGCGTAATCCGATGCGCGCGGTATGCGTAATCTATGGTCTTGTAATGCACTGGTAGATCAATTTACACCTATTTGCGCCACCAACTCATAAACAAAATGATGTGCAATCTGTATCTAATTTTGAATACAAGATTGAATGTCGTTGATCTATTATATTATGTTAGCTTAACAAAATGCAATAAACTAGTTTTACATTCTTATCTCCGAAAGGATGGCAGAAGAATACTACACTCACATCCCCAATATATGTACAGTTAGTTACCTCCTTGCGTGGACGGACTGGTTATTAAAAAGAAAGGGGTTGGGTTGTCATGGATTGACGGACTGACAGGCAGAGATCAAATAGCGGTGTTCCTGGATGTAGTAATCCTTCGTGAATTATTGAGCGAAGTGAGCGAAGCTCAATCTTAGGCGACTCATGTATTTCGTTTGTCCTCATACACCTCCTAAACGCCTGAACTGATCTCCATCAAAGTTACCACAGTGATAACGTGTGGCGTGAAGGTGGCTAAACACAAAAAAAAAAAATTCAAAGAAAATCGTTGTCTTTCGAAAATTTAACACTTCGCTCAGTGTTTTGCAACAACAGCATGCATTGCATACCTAGTAATCTTACTTTTACTTCTTCTAATTTCAGAAGTGGGATTAATGTAGTGTAGAATAACCATAGTGGTCTTTCGACACAGCTACATACATTGGAGTATCTACCTCAAGCTGCGCTTACACTGACAGCAGCAATTTTCATCAATCAATCTGGAGCATTTAAGCTCCATTCTCGGAAACGGTCGTTGCCATATTTTGTAGTAATATTACTCTGCTTATTGCTCCAGACTTATTCAATCGTGTTGCCGAGCAATATAAAGATTTCCGGTAATAGCGCGCTTTACTTATAAGGTGATATTGGTATTTATTTCGCAAACACGTTATTTTACTGTTCCATTTTGAATGTTTTCCGTTGGACTCCCAGATCTCCCAGTGCTATTATCCGATTTTTTTTAATTCAACCTTCTGGTACCTACTCTTATTTGGTTTTTGGAATAAAAGACAGGAGCTCGTAGTAATACGTGTCGTGTATTTCAGTCGGCCATGTTACAAAGTGAGGAAAGAAGGAAGTGAACATAGACAAGACAATATTGATATAATCTAAGCATAGACTAAACTAGGCTATGGCTTACAAGCTAATATAATATTATGACATCTTCCCTTTAAGTAACTTATATTTTAGATTCTTATATAAAAATAACAAAACGCATTTTAGTGTTTTGACACGAGACAATTTGACGTTTTATAAGATTCTGACAGTTGACATAATTTGACGTTGTCAATTCGACGATTGTTTCTAAATGTAAACAAACAATGGTTTACAACATTTTAGTTTACTAATTAATTACTTATAACTAAGTACATGACAATGAATACGAAATAATGTTTATAAGACTGTGTCTATAAGACGTTGTGGTTGCCTTATCTCTCTTCCTGAACTGGAATATTTCTTAATTGGTTGACTGCTAGTACGTTGAGGAGATTGACTATGAGAAATTTTAGAGTAATCATTTGTATAACAAGGAGTATAACTGATATAAGTTTGATTGGAACTGACTGGTTGAGTGTGAAAATTATTAGTCTGTGTGTTATGTGAATGAAAAGAATATTGAGACTTTGGTCTAAGTGTTATGTATTGTCTATTGCGACGATATGTACCAAATTTACTTTTTATGATATACGACCTAGGTTCCGGACCAACTTGTTGTATAATACCTGGAAACCAAGACGATTGTGGATGTTTTTGAAACATAACATGACTATTTACCTCCAAGGGTTTAAGATCTTTGGAATTTTTGTTGTAATACTCTTTCATCTTATGTAAATTTTGATTATTGACTTGTTTAAGATGTCTATAGTTACACAATTTTGGTTTTAAAAGTTTTTCTACTATAGGTAGCTTTGTACGAAGTCTACGTGACATGGAAAGTTGTGCTGGTGAACATAAATTGTTTTTGGGAGTATTGCGATATTGCAGTAATGCTAAATATGGATCAGTATTATCAAGTAAACATTTTCTAAGCATATTTTTAATTATGCCTACTGTCCGTTCTACCATACCATTTGAGCGGCTGTGATAGGGACTGGAAGTGACATGGTGAATATTCCAATCTTGTGTGAAATCATGAAAAGATTTGGAATTCATCGGTGGACCATTATCTGACATTAATGTATGGGGAATACCATGACGAGCAAATATTGATTTTAACTTGATTATGACTTGGTCTGCACTGTAACCATTACTTAAAATTGCTATCTCAACATATTTTGAGAAATAATCGACTACAATTAAGTATGTATGCTTGTTGAACTCAAAGAAATCTATACCAACCTTATGCCAAGGAATGTATTTGTAATCATGTGGTAATAGACTTTCTTTAGTGTTACTCTTTCTTAAAGTGAGACAAATTTCACAATTACTGATGTAATTATCTATATCTTGACTAATATTAGGCCAGTAAATTGTATGTCTTGCCAAATTTCTACAACTATTCAAGCCTTGATGACCTTCATGTAATAGTTTTAAGAAATCTTTTCTTAAAGAAATAGGTATAATAACTCTATCTGACAAAAATAAAAGGTTATTAGCATAATGAATATCATCTTTAACAGGAAAGAAAGGTTTAATACAATCTTCTACTTTATGCTTTGAATTTGGAAATCCATTTTTACAGTAATTAATAAGAGTTTGAAGAGTTTGGTCAGACCTGGTAGCTTGTTCAATTTGTTGTAACTTGAAAGGACTAAGTGACAAATTAGCAGTGAGTAAATTAACATGAAGTTTAATATCTTCATCCAATTCTACTAATGCATTTTCTGGTAATGCAGCACGGGACAATGTGTCTGCGACATATGAAGAACTAATTAGAGACTTTAATTTATTGAATTCTTTCTCATGACTGTCATTCCATGACCATATTGTGTTTTTATTAAGTAACTGTCTTATGTTTGATGTTTCTTTTGATAAATTTTTTTATGAATGAGCCAAGAAAATTAATCATGCCCAGGAATCTCTGGACATCTGTGACATTCTTAGGCTGTGGCATGTTGCATATTGAATTTACTTTAGATGGATCTACAGACACTCCATTTCTATTGAATATAAAACCTAAATACTTGACTTCACTTTGACAAATGTTACATTTATTACTATTAAATGTTAGACCTATATCTTTTGCACGACAAAGAACTTTTTCTAGGATTTGATCATGTTCTTGAATGGTTTTAGCATGTATAAGAAAGTCGTCCATCATTATTTTAATGCCTTGTATGTCACCAAACCGGGAAATCATTTCTTTATGAAAGATTTCTGGAGATGCATTGACACCAAACGGTAGCCTTAAAAAACGAAATCTGCCATAGGGGCTTATAAAAGTACATAGTTTGGATGATTCTTCATCTAAGACAAGATTCCAAAAGCCTGACTTAGCGTCTAAATTTGAAAAATAACATGAACCATTTAGTTCTGCTTTAATTTCATCAATATGTGGAAATGGGTAATGTGAACGTTTAATAGCTTTATTTAACTTACGTGGATTTAGATCCACACAGATTATGCTTAGGCATAATCTAATGCTTTCATCCTTTTTAGAGACAATTACCATAGAGTTGACCCAATCAGTTGGTTCATCAACTCGAGCAATAATACCAGTGACTTCTAACTTATTAAGTTCTGCCTTGACTTTATCCTGTAATTTAAAAGGAATTTTTCTACTTGCGTCTACCGACGGCTTGACATTTTCGTTGAGAGTTAAATGACATTCATAGTTTTTAAGAGCTCCTATTCCATTAAAAACCTTACTATATTTCTTTAGTATTGACAGACTGTTTGACTCTGTAGGGACTTTGTGACACATTGACTGTGATATGACTTGACTTTGACTGTTAGACTGACTTGACATTGACTGTAAATTGTTGTTCTGGCTATGCTGACTAAGTGTGTAGTTTGGACTGTGTTCAGATATGTTTTCATCAAAGGTTACTGACTGTATTCTTTTTATGACTTTTAACTGTTGACATGACTGTCTACCCAGAATATTTTTGCAATCTAACGGTGTAATATGGAAACACAAGTTGTATGATTTGTCATTATACTTACATGGTAATGTACAATAACCGATTGTAGGTATACTTTGACCTGTAAATGTTGTCAAGTTAAATGGTGTTTGTATAAGATTTATCTCTTGCAACGCTAGTTTTTCAAATGCTTTCTTAGACATCAAATTCACATCTGCACCTGAATCAATAAGTAAGCAAACAGATTGACTACAGATACTTAGGGTTATTGACCATTGGTTACTATATTTTACAGAATTACATTGATAAACAGCACCTAGAAAAGCTTGATCATCATTAGAAAAATCTTCTTGCACATAATTAACATATTTTTGCTTGGACTTACACATCTTTGAATAATGATTAAGTTTTTGACAGAAATTACATTTTGCACCAAGAGCAGGACATTTAAAACGATGTGTTTGACCACACTTTGGACACATTGAGTTATTCATAGACTGATTGTTACCTTTATAACCATTGGGACTGCTATAACTCGATGAATGGGATGTATTGTATGACTGGTTAGGATTGTACCTTGACTGTTGACTGTGACTCTGACTTCTTGATTGACGATCCTGTGACTGCGGATGATACCTTGATTGTTGACTGTGACTCTGAATTCTTGATTGACGGTCCTGTGACTGCGGATTACACCTTGATTGTTGACTACGACTATGATTTCTTGACTGATTTCTTGACTGACGATGTTGTGAATGACTTCTACTGGACTGTTGACTACTTCTGTTATGTATACTATCTATACTAGCTACAGATGAATTGGGATTTGTGCCTGATAATATTTGAACTTCTTTCCGGGACGATTCTAGTGACTTAGCAATATTTATAGTGGCATCTAAAGTGGTAGGTAATTCTTGCAAAATTTTCTCTTTAATGTATTGATTCTGATCATTTAGATTCCAACTAAATATATCTTTTAGTAAATCGTCTTGCAATTCACCAAAATTACACTGATGGGCTATATTTTTGAGATCTGTTATATAACTGTCCAGCTGTTCATTTTGCAGTTGCTTTCTGTTAAAAAGTTTATGCCTTATCATGGTTATATTGACTTTTGGGCTGAAATAACCTGCAAATCTGTCGATCAACACTTGTAGCTTGACTGTTTCGACATCTAGGTTGAAAGAATAAAATATGTGAAGGCAATCTGGTCCTATATAATGTAATAAAAGTGCAACTTGCCTATCTTCGCTTTCTTGATCATATTTAAATGCTTTGAGATATATTTTGAATTTGGTGATCCAATTTTTCCACGTGAGCGGCATGTTGGATGCATGAACGTCCATGTGCTTGAGGCGACCCGACGACGTTGAAGATTCGTCCATTTTTTTTCTTTTGGTTGATCCAGTTCTTCCTAAGACACGCCAGTTTACACCACACCTGATGTTTGTTGGTTTTTGGAATAAAAGACAGGAGCTCGTAGTAATACGTGTCGTGTATTTCAGTCGGCCATGTTACAAAGTGAGGAAAGAAGGAAGTGAACATAGACAAGACAATATTGATATAATCTAAGCATAGACTAAACTAGGCTATGGCTTACAAGCTAATATAATATTATGACAGGTTACTTACATCTTTTTTTTAATATAGGACTAAGTTAACCGCGGGAATAGTTGAACAGGGTTGGTCTCATACTATCTCCGTTCGTATTTGCACCTATTTACGTTATGCCTCAACAAACAATTGTACAAATGTTATAATTATTATGTAGAGAAGAGACTCTGACATTTATCTAATGTGACAGATAAGAAATAACTACGCGTGGCAGTATGTCAAAAAGGGTTGTTGTTCTACATAAAATATGACTCAATAAACACGGACCAGTATGTGACCTTGAGATACTAAGAGCTTTATTTTAGTTCAAACGAGCTTAAAATTTATATTCCCGCCAATAATACCGTCAGTCGTACACACAATTTAACTGTCTGTTTTTGAGTTCATTTATCAAGACACCATTCGCCCACAGTTTTTTTTTTTAAATAGATCCGTTGCTAAGACGTAGGATTATACCGACGGCGAATTTAAATCTTGATGAAACCAAAAAATACAGACAGACACAAATAAGGGTAGACAGAGGCGCTTTTAACGCCTACGTTTCGTCAGTTAGCCTATTGCCATTTGCCAAAGCCTCGTCTATTTTTCAACAGGTGTACTGCGTGACGGTCAGTATGATCTGGGCCCCCGATATGATGTTAAAGCCCCTTAACTCCCATAGCATAAAAAATACAACTAACTTTATCACACGGCACTAATATGCAGTTATATGCATTGTAAAGACGAAAGTGCGTGTGTACCTGTGTATTTGTTTAGTATATTTTACACTCAAACGGCTGGATCACAACATTTGCTAATAGGTTGCTGAATCCCTTCGTAAATATAAATATACTGTTCTATCCTAATAGTGTTCCTGTAGGATTTAGACAATTTCACGTGGGAGGAGCCGCGGTCATATGTTAGTCTAAAATACTTATAAACATGCGTTAAAATGTTGCTATTATTAAATATACATATAACATAATACATTACATAAAACTCATTGACCGTGATGTTAACTGAATTCCTATGAAGTCATCGCTTCGGATATATATGTTGAAGGTTTATGGTAAAATCAGGTTTTTAACACAATGTAAACTTGAATTTATCATAAACCTAAGAAAATCCAGGTTTTTGATTAAAAGATTTTGGCATTATGACACCTAGGACATTCTAACAAGTTGGGAGGGCCCACGATGGCTTTACCCGCTGATCTCGAACTACCAAACAAATTTTCTTGCAGTTATAAGTTATCATCACCTGGTTATCACAGATGTTTTTCTACAACGTCCATTGCCGGGCCTCCCAGGTACGTATTCGAAAGAATCCCCTGTAGCCCTGACGTCACAGATAGCCTAAACAGACTATGTTTGGCTCAATTTACCTACAGAAAAAATAATTATGAGGATAAATTATTTTTCAGAGCCGTTTTTAACTTTATACCTACGTGCCTTAGGAGCCTCAGTGGAGCTAGTCCTTGAGCGTAGATACACAGAACAAATCGTAGGTAGTTCTAAATAATGTCTTAGAAGTGTTCAAGGTATTTTTGGCAGGCCAATTAGTTTTATAACCTCTATCCGCTATTGTCATGTAGATCGTAAAATTGGTGGCACAGCGTCAATTCTAACATAAATATTTAGCCACTAAATGAATAATTATACTACAATTTACTAACATAAAATTTACGTCATTTTCCCCGAGGGGTAGACAGAGGCGTTTAATACGCTCACATTTCGCCAGTGACAGTGGTCCCACGTAATAGCAGGCGAGCCTTTTGCCTCCTCTGTAATATCTACGAGTGTATTTTCTATTTTACAATGGAAAACGCAAGAATGAAGGTCTTGGGTTGGATTTGAATCAGTGTCAGTTCACTAGGGTGTTTTTTTTTCTAACTCCGTGAGGCCGCGGCCGCTCCCATGTCCATTGCTGCGGGCTTCTCTGGTGACCCCAGAAGGTATTTCCAGTAACCCGGCGGACTTTGGCCACCCGGATGGCCTCTTCGGGGGTTTGGTCGGAATAAAAATCCCGCGTCGTTGGGGCTCTTGGGTGCTAGCTTAACATCTATTGAGCCCAAGGCATCCTCACCTGCCCGTGGTACATCTGCTGACAAACGGACGAGATGCTATGGTAAGTTAAAAATTTAAATTAATTAAATATTTTTTTTTTATCAAAAATATTATGGAATTACATGACATATTAAATTAACAGTAGATACACTTACTAAAAACTATACTATACATATTAAAATCTACACTATACATACAGGCGTCAAAGAACTCCTCCGACTCGTCGCCGACTGGCAATGTTCCCAGAATGCTGGCAGCATTGCCACGTTGTATAGCAATGCTTATTCCTGAGCTAAAAAGTAACCAGCCTTCTGAAGAAGAGTCGATCATGAGTTTAAATTAAAATTAAATATTTTTGGACATTCTCTAACAATGTCATCTAACCCAAATTTAACTAATACGTAGGTCACACTATAAGTTTTGCGTAACTTAAAAAACAACATGTTAAAACCAAAATATTATGTTTATTGCTTTTCAAAATACTCTCCTTTACATTATAAACATTTTTTCATGCGATCGAACCATTTTATTAAAACAGGAGGACCACAGATCTGAAGGCATGTTTTCTACGTGCTGATTGAACGCTATCACTGCCTCTTCGGAGTTGGTAACAGTGAAACCTCTCATCAAATCTTTGATTTTGGGGAAAATACAGAAATCACAGGGTGCTAGGTCGGGCCTATGCGCAGGATGGGTGACGGGTTGTACTTTTTCGGAAGCTAAAAATGACTTTGTTTTGTTGGCTGTGTGTGAAGAAGCGTTTTCATGATGTAGGAGAACGCGGCTTTTGGGTCGTCTTTCGCGAATTTTTTCTAACACCCTGGGTAAACAAATGGTAGAATACCACTCGGCATTAACACTCTTTTGATCTTCAAGTGGAATTATACAGATGGGACCCGTAGCTGCGAAAAAAAACGCGATCATTATTGTACCAACGTGTCTGGCCTGCCTCACTTTTGTTGGCTTGTTCTCATTTTCAAACACCCATTCACAAGATTGCCGTTTTTTTCGGGTTCAAAACAATAAATCCACGTTTCGTCTCCTGTGACAATGTCATAAACAGCATTAGAATGTCCATGGTCGTACTTCAGTAGCATCTGTGAACACCATTCCACGCGAGCCCGCTTCTGCTCCGCTGTCAGTTCATGAGGGATCCAACGACAACAAATTTTCCGAACTTTCAATTCTTCGTGTAAAATTTTCTGGATTTGACTCATACCAATCCCCAATAGTCCTCGAATTGTCTCATAGGTAATCCGCGTGTTTTCTTCAAATAACCGCTTAACAGTAGCCACATTATTTTCGTTGACGGCAGTTGAAGGCCGCCCTTCACGAAATTTGTCATGTAAAAAAACTCGAACTCCCTCAAATTCAGCAAACCATCGCCTCACGGTGCTCAAACAAGGTGCTTCTCTCCCAAAAGCATTTTGAAGACGAGCGGCACAGTCTTGCGGAGAGAGAAAACTTTTAAAATCATAAAAAATCATCGCTCTAAAATCTTTTCGACTTAATTCCATTTTCGTTGCATACGTAAAACTTTGATGTGTGATAAAAAACAATTGACAAATGATTTCTCGCCAATTGTTTTTTTTTATAACTAAGAAGATTGCAACGTTTAAAAAAATATAACATTCGAAATTCAAATAGTTCCGATTAGCTAGAAGTGCAAAACTTTTAGTGTGCCCCATGTTTATTTCTAAATACCTACATGTTATATGTACATAGAAGACACCCAAACTCCGAAACAAACATTTGTGGCTCACATAAATATTTTAATTTGACCCGGAATTGAACCTGAGACCTCTCGGACTGCAGTCGCATACTCATACCACTGCGCCACCGAGGCACCACCGACGCAGTCTCCGAAAACGGCAATAGGCATCCTATTACGTGGGAGTTAACAAAGTGACGGGCGAAATATGGGCGTAATGAGTGCCTCTGTCTACCCCTTCGGCAATAAAGACGTGATTTGTGTCTGTTGGTCTGTGAGTTCTCGTACAGCTGTTCTGACCAACTAAGCTATCTTATCACAGCAGAAAACCTTGAAATTGCTATCCATATATCTTTTGAGGATGTGAGACTGAGAGTCAACTACCACAAATAATTTTTTCGAAAAGCCTATTTATAATATTGGTATGTATTTAGTAAAACCCTGTTAAATAACATAAATAACTTGAAATAACAAACGTACATTACAATTTTGTTAATTTGGAACTAAATTCGACCGTCTCGGCCGTAATGAAAAAATATTACATCGACAAATACCTAATTTATTACAATTAATACACTTATAGTTCGATCAATTATGTCTATAACGATGTTATTCTAATTTATCGATTAACAATGAATGATAGCTAACAATTTGTAAGCGATCAATTACATCATTTGACCTAAATACACGGGATTTGTATGGTATAATTTATGCACGCATTCAGTAATATGAATTGAAATAATAAAAGCGTGTTTTCTATTTATATTATCTTGTAATGTAGACAATTAGTTCGCAGACTTCAGCAAGGCTAGAACAGCCAGGGTCGACTTAAGTCAACAACCAATCATATCGCAGAAAATTTCAAAAATACATTATTTTTCAAAAAGTGGCGTTTTGTTCCTACATAAGTGCGCCTAAAATAGCTCTTTTATGTTAGAGACTTTTTAGCGGGTAATAACGAGATTCGAATTTGGAACATAAATAAACCTTTCATAGTAATCCTACCGAAAAAGAAACAAAACCCGCGAATTTTTTTCATTGCTATTGCTAGCCCGAAACGCCCAGGACTTTAATTGGCTGTGCCACAGCGGATGGCACGTAAGATTTTGTTGCCTTTAATTTCATCGCGAGTTTTAATTTTTTTTTTCTAAATTACAATATAGCTGCTACTTTTTATTAAATTCATTCGGCCATTTTGGACATAACCCATTATATGTGTACCCGTTGACGGCAATAGACTTGCCCCCTATTACGTGGGACTAAAATACTGGCAAATTGTGGGTGTGTAATGCCCCTCTGCCTACCCCTTCGGGATATAGGCGTGATATGTGTGTGTGAGTGTGTGTGTGTGTGCTATGGCTAGTACATTTTTTTTCATAGAAGGCGATGAAAAGTAATCTTTAATCCTCGAGAGTAAAATTATTTTTCTCAGGTGACGTATTTTGAATCGCTACGCATAGGATTCTACTTTCGAAACCTTCGCTACGCCCGGAAAACCACATGATCCGTTCTCCGTGCCACTACCGTATCGTGTTAGTTTCCGATGACATGTCAGAAGACATTAACTGTCACGTTGTACTACGTTTTGCTTGTCGGTACCGCAACGTACAGTGTGGCCTCAGCCTTAGTCGAAATTTAATCGTTGCAAAATAACTAATTTCTACCAAAATTAAACTATAGGTAAAACAAACGCGTAGTAAGGTATCGTTATTGTTAAAGATCTGTATTCACATAATCACATTTTTTAACTCACAAACAATTTTTTTTTTATTTAATTTATTCGTATTTATTAGAATTTATTCGTAACAAAACTCAAGTTCGAATTAATTCAATCGCTTGATTAATCGAATAATTATAATCGAATTAAATTCATTACGTACTAATAAGGAGTACAATCTCTCAATCAATCGAATAATTAATACCCTATTTGGGTACTAATTTCCTCTTACGAGTAATTAAAATCTCGTATTTTTTTATTGATCGCAGCTCTTCGATAGTGTAGTGTATTTTTTAAATGGTGGACGGTGTATGTATGATTAAATTATACTTTCTCAGTCTCAGATTTGCTCATCGGGCCCGAACAATATTTTTGTGATTCACAGAGTTTAAGATTTTCCCGAACTTGAGAAGTTGTCCACCAATATATTCCAGCATAAGTAGTTCACTTCAAATGATTGTCCATCCACGCACCCAATGGGCGTTTTCACATTGCACGATAACGACACACGATATCATCTAAAATATTGTGACGATATCGTCTATAATATCGTGACGATATCATAAGTAGCAGCAGTAACTTTAGGGTAAATTATCGTGACGATATCGTGCAATGTGAAAATGCCCAATCACAGGTAAAAGTGCCTACTGAAATTAATTATTATGCTAACAGTTTATAACTTTTCATCTCTCTTCTACACTAACACGCGCAGGTGGCCACGCAGCCCAACAATTTGTGGATAATTCAATCAAGGTCATGCATCGTACTATTTCGGAACTAATTGAAATAAATACACAAGTGGTTAGCTGTAATGTGACTATGTGTTTGATGTCTCACGGGATAAACTGGTAAATACTTTTAAAAATGGAACACAAAGAAAGTAATCAACACCTACGTCTATCTGTGCATATAAATAAAACTAAAGTGTCTCGTTGTAATTCCAAATTAACAGCTTTTAATAATAGAAATCTTTTTTTTTAATTATCTGGCTGTCTTTTTACTAAGGGTAATCTGAGAGAGAATTTCACTGGCAGATAACTGGCAGCAACTACCTTTATTTTAGAAATAAAGTTTTTTTTAAGCCGAGACGAACACAAATATCGAAAAACTGGAAAAAAATGTTGTACAGTTAAACGTGTCGATTTATTCGTGATTAATAATCTTTACCTTGAAAACTCCATGGTCTTACGAAATATAAATCCTAATAAAATGATTAAATACAAATATACACGAAATGACGTGATTCTAAAATTGAATCAATGATAATCCCACATTAACAACGACTTGATACATTCACACTTCGGTACAAATAAGTCGTGTCCAATTACGGGCTGAATTAAACGATATGTGAGGCATCAAAAAAAACAAAGGTTTTGGTAAACAAACAGTTGTAAATATTCGTTTAAAAAACCATTAAGTTTGGACAGCCAACATTGCTGAAATCTCGTGTGGTTCGAGATTCTTATCATTACATTATTTATTGTGTACCTGGTGATGTTGTACTTTACTTATTAATATGACAGTTATTATTTCTATATATGCAATAGACATTTAAATTATACATTTACAAATTACTTCCTAGAAACATCGTCGAGAAATCGTAACTATAAATTTGACATAATCGCGATAGATATCACCCATGAGCTGAACTTTAATTATATAGGCTTTCATTTACTACAGACATTTTCAATAGGGCCTGGCATAACATCACTGGTGATCATGGATTCTATAAACTCCAAGAAACGATGGCTTTATGCAAAGAGAGAATCTTATTCTCTGAAGTGACTCCTAATGTATGCGGGAGTTAATATTAGCATTAACCGATGTTATATGTGCGAAATCCACATTTATTTCACCCCCAGCCGTGAATTTCAGTGAGTTGGGTCTCTTTAAACTTATACTGAAATCACACAAAGATAACTTTTTTTAAAGCAATGGTTTTACATAAAATATTGGTGTTGGTAGCTTAGTTGATCAGAGCATTTCCTCAAGGGAACTGACACTGTTTCAAATCTAGCTACTTTAACTGCTTCGGAGGCGTGGTCGGTAGTGCATCGGCTTTCTACTCCGGAGCCTCAAATTCGATTCCCGGGTCAAATCAAATATTTGTGTGATCCACAAATGTTTGTTTCGGAGTTTGGGTGTTTTATATGTATATTATGTATGTATTTAGAAATATATAAGTATGTTTATCAATTGTGTAGATCCTATAGCACAAGCTTATAGCTTAGTTTGGGCTATATGAGGTCCAAAAATATTTATTTTATTCATTTAAATCTAGCTCTAGCATATATTATTGTTTAAATAAGTCGATCAACTTTAGTCGATATGCTCATAGGGCGGGGCTTCAAAAATTTACAAAAATCAAAAATTGTCCTTAACTTTAAATCATTTTATGACACCCTACAGTTTGTGCCAATCGAATTGGCGCCAGGAAATATTCCGGCGGTAGTATTTATTGTATTTATTATATGAAGGAATTAAAATTCACATTACGCAATGAACTAATGACATGAAGTATGATCGTGTACTTGACATTTAGTTATCTTAATAATAGATTATTCAGCCAGTCTTCGGTTCCTTAGATGGCTCCGCTGAAAATAAAGTGTGTGTAGACGGATTAAATTAAGCCTATAAGCCTGAAATGTAAAAACAATGTATAAACTACGACAAATGTACCAATATAACTAGGTATGCAATGCATTCTGCTGTTGCAATAATTAAGCTGAGTTTGTCGATCCGGGTCGAACTCCTAAACGACTGGACCGATCTTCACTATGACCGTGTCAAATTTCAAAAAGATCGGTCCAGTCGTTTAGGAGGAGTTCGATCACGAACGAAATACACGAGTCGCCTAAGAAAGAGCTTCGTAAACTCAGCTTAATAAAGAGGTAGATTTGTTTGATTGTTTGTTTTCGAAACTAAAACCAGTAAACAAAATTTAAAAATAAATCTAGACTAGTTGCAAAGATAACGTTACCATGCGGACGAAGTCGCGACCGCGTCCCCTGGTGCAGAAAAAAAGTATTATTCTGTAATACCAGGCCTATGTCACTCGCCTAACAATCGCAAAAAATACGTGACGCTACAACTTGAAGTTGTAAGTCTGTAAGGGTTGTCTCTTGTTTGTGACACGGCATTGACCATAGAGTTGATATTGAGGCATTAACGTCATAATTATTGGTCAAATTATGCTGGTACTTGTCGACAACCAAACGTTCGACTTATGTTCTCTGAAAACAAAAGAATGTGCTTTAATTAACGTCGGAGTGCAAGTTCTGTATGTAAGTATTATTCCATATTCTGTGGTAATACCTAAATGTAAAAAAATCAATGGACGAAAAGACTGTTACTAAGCCAATATTAAATAATGATTATGATTACATATCGATATTAATATTAATATTTTATAGGTTTACCAGAAATAATTTACATCTGTGTCGCTTTGATTGACCTGGTTTCTCATGTAATATGCGTAACCAATGTCCACGTCGATGCGGTTTACTTATAGAACATTTTATGGTCCAAACATTGGGCAAATATTGGCGCGAAAACATAATCCCCAAAGGTTTTATGGTGCCACAAAAAAAATAAACAGTTTTCCTCTAAAATAAACGGATCCATAATTATTTTAGTAAAACATGTTGTTTATCAGTAGTAGAACTGGTTATTTTCAAGGGCTATGTTATTATTTATCGATACAAAAATATGCTAACCTATAACAATTTATTACTAACTAGCGGACTCCCGCGGTTTCGCCCGCGTGACAAATTATATACTAAAACCCTTCCTCGAGAACCACTCTATCCATTGATGACACCGCATTAAAATCCGTTGCGTAGTTTTAAAGATCTTCGCATACATACAGAACGGGCGACTTTGTTTTATATGTAGTGATTTTGAAATAAATCAATAATGAAGAACGAGTTGAGAGTAGTGCTGTAAGTTCCATCGATATATTGTTGTGTAATGTGTGGGGTAGGGAGATCTTTAACACACACACACACACATATCATGCCTATATCCCCGAAGGGGTAGGCAGAGGTGCATTACACACATTAGGGAGATCTTTATAGAGGCTTTTATTATGATAAAACATTTAATTTCCTGTGTACGGTAATGACGGTTACAAACTGACGTCAACCTGGTATATATGTACACGGTGCCTGAGTGTCTAGTACCAGTTCCTTACGTTAATTTGCTCGAAATACGTTTTGGTATTCCTCCATACATTTCATACAGTTCCCTGACGTTACCGATAGGGGCGCTGGTGTGAAATGTATGGGGAGTACTAAAACGTATTTCGAGCAAATTAACGTAAGGAACTGGTACTAGACACATTGATACTAACCCATACTTCCCATACACGGTGAAATAAACAATAAAATATTTATGGAAATTCGTATAAAAATCCTCTGTGCCAACGCTGGCTGCGTTGCAGTGTTGAAGGGTATTTCTCAGTATTTTCTGAGCCATGAAAAACAACAACGTTCTGCCTTTTGCAGTATGAGCATGGCATCGTAAGAGATTATCAATAACCACATTGTGATATCATTGGTTATCGAAATGCCCCAATGTATTAACCCCAAACACGAGTTTCTATATTTCACCGCGCCAAAGTTATTATGATAGGTAAATACAATTCACCAATATTATATCCTTGAAAAACTGAGATTCCGTGGGAACTAAATTAGAGTAGGTATACTATAACTTGCAAATTGTTGTCATTCATTAATAACAGTCTAGACTGGTTACAGTACAATAAAAAATGTTATCATGTCTGCGAAGAAACTTTGTTAACACTATTTGTGTGGTTAGTCTATCAATTGAACACGTAATAGTCTATTGTGTAGAACTGATAGGCACTGGTTGACAGAAAAAATCCAGAAGTTATTTCTAATTTTTTTATCAATTTTTTCTATTGATTTTGAACTTCTGGATTTTTTCTATTTCCAATCGTGTTTTGGAAACAGTCCCATCACACATACGTTCTGTAATAGGTACATACTAAAAATTTCAATGCGAAAAAAGTAAAGTTTTTAAATAACAATAATAGAAAACAGCGAATTTTGGAATATTCACTTACTAACGGCCTTTTAATAGACCGATATGCCGCACAGCTAACATCGATATCAATCAATAACCAATGATATCGCAGAAGATGTGAAAATGTAATAAAATTGGTCACGTGACCGACGCGGCGACGTCTTCTGCGATATCATTGGTTGAAAATTATAATGTCGATATTAGTAGACACTGCCTAAGCTGATATGACAAGCCCGCAGCGGCGGCGGATGAAAACAGAAAGGTTAATTACAAATATCGTGGGCAACAATAGTTTCATAATATTTCTAGTAACTAATCATCATAAAATAAATAAATGTTGCACAAAGTTTATTAGAGAAAACATTAAAGTTGGCATAAAATCGACATTAAAAATATTTTAAACATTACATCACTAGAATAGTTTAGTGCACGCCCACTTCTTCTGCCATGTGTGTCACCATCATACTTTTATTTTCTTTCTTCTTTTTTAGAACATAGTAACAGTAGAAATGTAGTAGAAATCGTGTTTCATTTACTAGATAAAAAAAATGTGTGGTAAAAAAGTTTTTAAAACAACAAAAAAAGAGTTAGTGAAATCGGTCCAGCTGTTCTCGAGCCAATAATCTCTTAACCAACCCGACTTTGTTTTATATAGATTACAAAGTATAGCTAGAGGCAACTTTTAGTTGTATCTACTTAAAATCGAATGACTCACATATTTATAATCACTTTTCCCTTAACCGGCAGCCACAGATATTTTTTAATTATATTGTTGATCCTGAGCCTATTGCCGCTTACAGGGCTCTTATACAGTGCACCACTTAAATAAATAAATAAATATGTTAGGACAATTCACACAACGCCATCTAGTCTCAAACTAAGAAGAGTTTATTTATTTATTAGAAAACTTAACAGCTATTTAAACACATGACACATGATATAAGTTCAAGAAAGATACTTTGGACACTTAGCCAATTACAAAGTTTCCCGACAAGTATAATTGTAGTAGTATAACGTTCACCACTTACTTAATACATAATATAATATTATAACATGGAAATATAAATATCTATCTAACTATATATAATATATACATGGGGCACACTAAAAGATTTGCACTTCTAGCTAATCGGAACTATTGGAATTTCGAATGTTATATTTTTTTAAACGTTGCAACCTTCTTAGTAATAAAAAAAAACAATTGGCGGGAAATCATTTGTCAATTGTTTTTTATCACACATCAAAGTTCTACGTATGCAACGAAAATGGAATTAAGTCGAAAAGATTTTAGAGCGATGATTTTTTGTGATTTTAAAAGTTCTCTCTCTCCGCAAAACTGTGCCGCTCGTCTTCAAAATGCTTTGGGAGAGAAGCACCTTGTTTGAGCACCGTGATGGTTTGCTGAATTTGAGAGAGGTCGAGTTTCTTTACATGACAAATTTCGTGAAGGGCGGCCTTCAACTGCCGTCAACGAAAATAATGTGGCTACTGTTAAGCGGTTAATTGAAGAAAACCGGCGGATTACCTATGAGACAATTCGAGGACTATTGGGGATTGGTATGAGGCAAATCCAGAAAATTTTACACGAAGAATTGAAAGTTCAGAAACTTTGTTGTCGTTGGATCCCTCATGAACTGACAGCGGAGCAGAAGCGGGCTCACGTGGACTGGTGTTCACACATGCTACTGAAGTACGACCACGGACATTCTAATGCTGTTTATGACATTGTCACAGGAGACGAAACGTGGATTTATTGTTTTGAACCCGAAAAAAAACAGCAATCTTCTGAATGGGTGTTTGAAAATGAGAACAAGCCAACAAAAGTGAGGCAGGCGAGAAACGTTGGTAAAAAAATGATTGCGTTTTTTTTCTCAGCTACGGGTCCCATCTATACAATTCCACTTGAAGATCAAATGAGTGTCAATGCCGAGTGGCATTCTACTATTTGTTTACCCAGGGTGTTAGAAAAAGTTCGCGAAAGACGTCCCAAAAGCCGCCTTCTCCTACATCATGACAACGCTTCTTCACACACGGCCAACAAAACAAAGTCATTTATAGCTTCCGAAAAAGTACAACTCGTCACCCATCCTGCGCATAGCCCCGACCTAGCACCCTGTGATTTCTGTATTTTCCCCAAAATTAAAGATTTGATGAGAGGTTTCACTTTTACCAACTCCGAAGAGGCAGTGATAGCGTTCAATCAGCACATAGAAAACATGCCTTCAGATCTGTGGTCCTCCTGTTTTAAAAAATGGTTCGATCGCATGAAAAAATGTTTAAAATGTAAAGGAGAGTATTTTGAAAAGCAATAAACATAATATTTTGGTTTTAACATGTTGTTTTTTTAAGTTACGCAAAACTTATAGTGTGACCTACGTAGAATAAATAATAATAATAGTATAATAATAAGTAATGATGTACAGTAATAAAATTATTTAAATATAAATATGAGCAACTAATATAAAATCCTCGTTAGAATTTTACAAGTATGATTTGTAAAAAAAAAAAAAATTACAAGTATGATCGTAACTTTTGCTATTCTATTTCTAAAAACGCTTTTCGAAAGGTGGAATATGTCAATGTCGGCAAAGTGTTCGTTATAGCAGCTAGGCAAACGAGTGAGAACAGCATTTTTACCGTAATTGGTGCGATGCAGAGGAACACTAATTGCGGGTTTTGGGCGCACTTACACTAATTTTGATGTGAGTTTGTGATATGAGTACTATATAAACTGATATAAATACTTATTTACATTTTTTACTCGTAAAATTCTGTTTGTTTTTGTAAATACATACATTTTACACATAGGAAACATCCAGAGTTGCAGGTGAGATAGGCTTGGGCCTCTAAGATCTTGGAGAGACTCTTATGCACCCTTAGAACTTAATATTAAAGAACTTGATTACTTTGATGACTTAATCGTAATTGACAAATTCAAAGTCAATTTCCAATTAGGTAAGTACTTACGTACCACACAAGAACACACAATCGGACCATTGTATCTCAATCCATAGTAATAATGATAAAATTGTGGTCTCCTGGAACTAATGCGATAATAAACAGAATTTGTCCAGATGTTGTCGGCGTAGAAGCTTTTGAACATATTGCTAATGGTCCAAGAAATAACTGTAATTTGCTTCAGTGCATACCTACCTCGGTAGGTATATAATCGGCTTATGTAATACGGCTTATGTATTGCTAGATGTAGTAAAATAATACTTTACGTCAGAGAATCACTTTTTACTGCAAATCATATCATATTTTCGTGTAAAATAAACATGTTGACGGCTTAAGTGTGGGCCACTCCTGCCGCACTCTAGCCTTATATAGACTTACCTTATATTTAGTTATTTTAGTCAAGAATTTCAGTACCGAACCTCGGCTTAAACAGTAGCCAATACCCTCATTATCACTGACTGACAAATTCCCCAGAAAGCAAAGCATGCATCGCCATAACATGTAGCGAATAATAATTTAGATATTGGCAAACGTAAAAGTTCCTAAAGCGGCAATAAACTAACCTCTACAAAGTTCCTGGCGAAAAGTGGATGCATATTAAAGTATTATTAGAGTACATATACACATATTAATTAGTAACGTGAATAATTGGAGTACTTACAACCCTTAATGGGTAGACTGTGCCACATACAATGGGGACCTTTTGGGGACATGATGGCAGCCCGCGTAGTATAATTAAAATTGGACTAGTAGTTTTGGAGAAAAATGGCAACATGTATTTGCACAAACCCACCAACACAAACAAAAACAAACAACCTCTCTCCGTTCCGTCGGTAATTAGCGTTCGCTAACCGTCGATCACGTGACTAGTCGACAAATATGGTTACTCCCATACATTTTAGAACTTTCTATTGTCGTTTTCGGTAATTGAATGTGACTTTGTCTAGGTCCCTACTGTATTATTATTAGAGTAAAAGGACCCAATTAAAGAACATAAAAGACAAAGACAGGATTCATAATCTAATTTATATCCAGTTGAAACCGGGACTGACGGCTTAACGTGCTCTCCGAGGCACGGAGGGGTCTCAGTGTCTAAAGCAATGGTCAACTATCCTAAGACCAGCCTGACTCGATGTTGCTTAACCTTTGCAATGTGTTAACATTGTCGGTTACCACTAGACCACGAGCCCCTACGATATGAGTTCTAGATAAACTGATATAAATACGTATTTATTTGTTTTGTAAATATATACATATATGTATACATAGGAAACACCCAGACTTCGGCACAAATGTATGTGTCATCACACACGTAAAGTTTGTCCCGACCGGGAATTGAACCCTATTGAAGTAGGTATTATGTAAAAATGTAGCATTAGGGGACCTCAGTTTATGGTCAAACCCGTACCTATTATAATTTTGCAACACGTCTGGGAAGGTATTAAAATAAGTTTAATAAATCAATCAAGATTATGCTACTAAAACTTATAAATGTCATAACTTGTAATGTGTAATAAAATCATAATTAATGCCATATATTTTAAATGGTAAGGTTTGGTTGAGTGACGTGGCGAGCCCGCAACTAGCAGTGAGACAGCCTTATAGGTTTTTAGCTGTTTAACAATGGAGTTGATTTACTATTAATATTTATTACACATGATATTGGCCTATATTTTATGCACAGGGACTTAATTGTACAATTGTCACTTGTCAGTGTCTCTTACACATGGTCAGTGCTCATTGAATACCATTGTAATTACAAACCATAATATAAAACAAAGTCACTTCCGTTCTCTATGTATGCTAAGATCTTTAAAACTACGCAACGGATTTTAATTGCAGTTTTCACTAATGGATATATCCTCCCAAATGGTTGGTGCGAGAAACATGAAACTTTGGATAGACATAGTATTTACCACGCCGACAAAGAGATAATTCCCCCCCCCTAAAAGCTAAACGCCTGGCTTGCAAAATCTGAACAAAATTGAGGATTGCGAATGTTGTGAAATTTAAGAAGAAACTATAACGGATTACATGACTTTCTTACTTCAAGAGTTATAGAGACTAGTAAAAATGACTACGGAACCGTATTCTATGCGTGGCCCGACGCACTTGGCCAGTTTTATACTTTCATTTGCATTTAGAAAAATCCTTGTAATCTGGATTTACAAACAGACACTTAAATTTTATTTATTTGTGTAGATTAGACTCGTAACGCGTAATCATAGAATAGGACCCCATAACGGCTTTTCGCATTAATAAATGGGTCACCAACAAATCACTAAGGTCCTCGTACAAATAATAGTTTAATTATACGAAGGACAGAAAGTCGTAAACACCATTACGTCACTTCTAAATGGTGCTAATTAGTGCAGAATAATACAAACATACTTTGTTTGTGTTTTGTCACTTGTGTGTTTGTCACCAATTAGAAAATGCTAAGGTTGCCTACGAAATGATTGCGTAATTGAATGGACAGCCTCGGTGTTCTGCCTAACCAGAGACGGATACAACTATTCCAGCCTCCATACCAGTGTGGGCGAGTCAGCGCCGGGACTTCGTATTGGGTTTTGGCATGGATGGAACCCTCTCGCTAGACCATGCTTCAAACCATGGTCTCCGTAGGTGGAGCATGGCCCTGTCCTTCTGCGAGCAGGTTAAGCTCGCGATGGAGGCGGCCGAGAGGGAGAGGGAGCGTACCCTCCCCGCTGTATTCCGAAGTCGGCGACCAGGGCGCCGCAGACTCATTTACGCCCAATACCATCGATCTCCATGATCGGGGCCTGAGGACCGAGGGATAGCCACCCGCCGTCCTTACAGAAGCAGGCAGGAATCCTTCTAGGATTGTCTCACCGACGCACGCGGGATAAAACCCTACCAAACCCCAGACAGAGGCCACACCGGTGGCCAAAGTCTGCCGGGCGCCACTAAAAATTCTTTGTGGGCTAACCAGAAGCGCTCAGCCTCAGGCCGCGTAATTATAAAAAAAGCCCCCATACCCTCGCGCTCGAAAGAGTTGGTCTATGTCACCGTACAATTATCCACCGGGCGCCGCTAGAAATACCTGCCTGTAACCAGAAAGGTATATAAATGTGCCCGGAGGCGGTAATAGGCTTGCCCCCTATTACGTGGGACTAAAAATGCTGCCAAATCGTGGGTGTGTAATGTACGTCTGCCTACCCTGTCGAGGATATAGGCGTGATAATTATGTTTGTGTGTGTGTGATAATATTATAGTACGTGTATTACAGTACTGTAACTATAAAAATTGTATTATTCAGTACCTACAGTAAGTACGTAGGTAGTCACGCCTCCAAAATAGACGTCTAAATCAAACATAAGCATAGGTACCTAGTGATTATATTGATCTAACTAAATAGATTTTTTTCTTTTTTTACCAGGTTCCCACGACATAATATTATTCGTCTAGAAATAAACGCTCCGTGTTTATTCAGTCATAGATCTAGAATAAAAAATAGAGCGAGTGAGTCACTGAATTCTACGGCTAATCACGTAAAAATATTCATGAAAACATCTTAGGCACGAAATTTTTGTAAATCTATTTCTGTTTGTGTAAAATTTAAATATTTAATTTCACAAAGTCCTGCGTGTAAAACAAAAAAACTACGTCATTCAAAATTTCAAAATTGGAACAGAAATGTTGTACGTCATGCGTTTTGTTTATTCAAAAAAATGACAGATGGTATCTAGTCACCTAGATAATGTCTTTGAAGTTGGTTTAATTTTTTCAACAGATCATAGATGTAACAAAACGCAGCTTGTTTTAAAGGATACCAGTCTGTGGCACAAGTGTACGGCGAACACACCTATCGGGCGTCGAGTGCTCTCTCTAATCTCGAGTTGGATAGACTTGGGCCAGAGTTTCGAAGTTTCAAGTGGTCTGGGTTTTCTCTGTGCGCGCGTATTTTCGGGATTGAAATACTTTTGAAGTTTTTAGAAGTATATTTTCTGTGGTTTTAGTAGATATTGTTACTTTGTTAGGGTAAGTTGATTTTTAATAATTAAGAATAGGTACTACA
Source organism: Nudaria mundana (assembly GCA_963556515.1). NCBI lineage: Eukaryota > Metazoa > Arthropoda > Insecta > Lepidoptera > Erebidae > Nudaria > Nudaria mundana. The sequence continues at coordinate 3,430,602 of OY748290.1, read as the reverse complement.
GTTTGAGAAATATTTTTTTGGCAAATTATTGAACTTGCCTATATATTAAGTTACTCATAAAAAAATAAACAAGCCGTCTTATTTATCATGTCGGTGGTCTTAGATTTGGTATTACATTATTTACTAGTGGCTGCTTTATATTTATTTATTTTAATTATTTTTAATTTAACATAATACTTTATGAATTCGTAGGATACCTCTAGAATAACTATTTAATACTGTGGCTAACTCAAATCCAATAGTGTGCTTTCCCAAGCGAACATCAAGAGAGTTTGTTTTTAAAAGATTTGTTTTAACAACTAGTTTGAGCTAAGAATCGATCATGTCATGAGGGATGTAGGTACCTACTTACATTAGATCGCAATCTTATCGGCGAATTCTTGAAAACGACTTCTGAAAGTTGAAAAACTTAAGTGAAATAAATATTTTAAATCGTAGCAAGGGGAAATCCATATAGTGTTATTAATTATCGGATTTCAAAATCATAGTCCGAGACGCCCAGGACTTTAATTGGCTGTGCCATAGCGGCTGGCACGTAGAATTTTGTTGCCTTTCATCAACATTTCATTCCAAGGCAACGGGTTTAATTTTTTTTTTAATTACAATATAGTGCTAATTATTATGAAATTCATTCCACCATTTTGGACATAACCCATTATAAAAGTGCCCGGTGACGGCAATAGGCTTGCCCCCTATTACGTGGGACTAAACATACTGGCAAATTATGGGTGTGTAATTCACATCTGCCTACCCTTTCGGGGATATAGGCATGATATGTGTGTGTGTGTGTATTTCAAAATCAACTTTCTTTTTCAAATCCGGATTTTCAGAAGGTTTCGTAGTTTTAAACTTATAGTTTTATTTGCAAAGTTGCATATGAACACGCGGTTGGAGTCGCAGGCATATGTTAGTGTAATGTTTAAAGAGCATGAATACTGCTGAAATATGCAGTACCTACGAGTAGGTATCGCGTTGCATTACAGCGTCCATTGAACTTTGGTGTCGAATGGAGAAATCTACCTACCTAAGCAATTTATATACTTTAGAAGAAGTTCAATTAGGTACATAAGACTGATTTGGCTAAATTGGTCTAATATACTTGTATCCTTTAATCAAATCAAATCGTTTATTTGCTAGAAACATGGTTGACATAGGTTTTCTTATCTGTCTAAGGTTCTTCATGTTTCACTGGATGGTTCACGGCATGCAAATTTTTAAGTTTGAACACATGTTTACCAATTATGAATTATGAATTTATTATATAGAATATGTATATTATTATATAATATGCTTATAATCGCCATGTCTGTGTTGCGAATTAAACGTATTTTCAGGGAAGGTTTTATTTACTATGTCTACTAGTCAGTACAAAGGTCCCCGGGACAACTTGTATCATGTAATTATCGAATTACAACAATTTTTTTGATTGATGATAGCGAATATTTAAAGAAAACATATTAATCGTCATTAAAGATTAGAAGTATACACACACACACACAGACACACATGTCACGCCTATATCCCCGTAATAGGGGGTAAGCCTATTGCCATCACCGGGCACACATATAATGGGTTACGTCCAAAACGGCCTAATAAATTTAAAAATAGGAGCAACAAGTAGTATCTAGAAAGAAGAAAGAAAGAAAGAAAGAAAGAAAGATTTATTATTCCACACAGGTTACAAAAAATACAAAAACTAAAAAATAAATAATACAAAAAAAAAAAATGAACCATAAATAAATACATATAAATACACTAGTGTGGAATAAACGGCTATCCCTCAGCGTAATGCTGTCTGCGTGGTGGTGCAAAACAGACAGCGCTGGTTTTCAGGGACGGCGGTTTTCATACATTTGAAGTTCAATAGTATTGTTCCATTATGAAGTGCAGCTTTCTAAGAGAAATGTAATATAGTATCATTATGCCTGCTTCTGTGGATTATCGTAAACGATCGAGTGTTATTTAGTTTCGTTTTGAACACAAGCGACCTATAAATCTAACGTTTTAGGGTTGACACTGACACGATGGCTAGTGGTTCCTCGCGAGTAGGGATTGCAATCCGGAAACCCCGATTCGGTAATCCGGCGGCTCCGGCATCAATTTACGTCCACTGGATCCGGCCGGATTGAAAATGACACCGGCTTGCAATCCCTACTCGCGAGCATTAATGCAAATGATTATAAAATATTGACTTACTTGAGTTAAGGTCCTAAGTCCCCTAGATGGAGCCGAGGGCGTCCACAGTGCATCGCCATCCCGTACGATCTTGAGCTTCGCGCTTTATTTCGCTCCAAGTTTTCCCTAATGCATTCTATTTTGCAGTAATAGTAGCAATAGTTTCGGGCGACCACGTGTGCGCTTTCCTTGGGGGTTCCTGTCGAGAGCTTGCCTTGGTGTGTGATTCTGGTCCAATAAAATTTTAAGAAAACTTAATTAAAAAGAAGCCGTGGCAAATTATTACAAAAATGGCTACCTAATGTACAAAAAATATCTATGTATATTTTGGATAGACCGATATTTTGTTTTCTAATAAATCACTTATTAAATATGATGTGTTAACATAATTGAAGCGTTAAGGGTTTTGTCAAATATTAATATTATTTCGAATGACAAACTGGTAATCTTCTTTTTATGCCTCTTTCCTAGGGAATACTACCTACTTACTTATTAGTACCTCAAAACCTACAAACGAAAAAAATTCAAGGTTTTTATTATAAATATTATATTTATATAAATATTTCGGTCATTTTTTTTTTATATTTGCTTCGCCAAATTGACGCCGCCCGCCTGGTGGTAAGTCGTGACGACGTCTAGCGATTGTGGGCCACTCTCACAGCACACAATACTATAGAGAGTGGCCCTCAACTTCACGACCTACTGATGTACCTCTTCACGCTCCGCTTAAAGAACCCAGGATTATATGTGGGAGGAAACACGTGCACAGGCAGGGCGTTCCAGGCCACTATCGTTCGGCAGAGAAACGAACGTTTAAAACGTTCGGTTCTCGCGAACTTGCTATCCACTGTGTGGGAGTGGTATCTCTGCCCAGCACGCGTTGTTCGGGATCGGAAGGAAGAGGGTGGGATCAGATTGAAGAGCTCTTCAGAACACTCGCCGTGGTAAATACTGTAGAATGCGGCCAAGGAAGCTATTGTTCGGCGCTGAGCTAGCGGCTCCAGGCTTCCCGTTACCTCCGGACAATATATAATACGGATAGCCCGTCGCTGCATAGCGTCAAGAGCTTCCATCAGATACTTTGCGGAGCCGTCTCAGAGGTGAGAGCCGTATTCGTTGCAGGGTCTAATCTGCGTCTTGTACAGCAGACACCTCTGGTGCGGTGTAAAGAATCGCTTTACCTTATTCAGTATTCCTAGTTTCCGCGAAGCTAGCCTTATACATCTTTCGATGTAGTTTTTATTATTGAGCTCTCGACGAACGTCTATGCCAAGGATGTCAAGGTT
>OY748290.1:3372438-3426941 GCA_963556515.1 Nudaria mundana | reverse complement strand
TGAAGCTTTTGCTATTATTAAGCACACATTTGTGATAAAATATGTAACGGCATATTATAGAGTTTAATTAAACGGTTTGGCAGTCGCGGGTCGCAAGTTTAAGCCAAGTTTTTGTTTCTTATTTATATTTACCCAACACAATTCACTTCTTACACTGAAAGGGGTAGAAAGAGGTGTTTATTACGCCATCATTTCTTTATAGTCTAGAGTGTAAAAATATTTATGCGAAAGAATAGTGTGACTGATGTGACCGAATCACAATATAAATTAAAGTCAGCGCATAAATATTCATAAGACTTTAACACCATAAGTGTTCCTATTAACATGACATGTCTATCCGTCTATCAAATAAAATCACAATACGGTCCATGAGATAACACCTATGAAGAAATGTCACTCACATAAGAGAGTCTTGGAATCTCAGATTATAACCTTGTATTAATCGCATTTAATTTAAATATTATGAATATTAAACTAATATTAAAGTATCTCTTCCTGTTGATAATGGATGCTTTGACATCGGAGATACAGGAAGAGACCCCCTGGTGTATGCTATTTGCCGATGGCATTGTACTCGTCGGTGAAGACGGGCCTGAGGTCCTCAGGCCCGTCTTTACCGACGAGTACAATTTCCAATCTACTCTGTACCTCAGCCTGAGGTACAGAGTAGATTGGTTGATTGGAAAAATGGCAGTGTAAACTGGAGAGTGTAGGCTTGAAAATCAGTAGAACCAAAACTGAGTACATGTTCTCTGATTTCGGCGGTCTCTCCAGTTCTACACCCATAGTGCTAGACGGCGCACCAATACCAGTTTGCTCCAGTTTCCGGTACCTCGGCTCGCTTATCCAGGATGATGGGGAAATCGATCGGTCAATGAAGCACAGAATTGACGCAGGTTGGATCAAATGGCGGCAAGTCAAAGGCACTATTTGCGACCCTCTATTTCCCCCAAAACTTAAAGAGAAAATTTACAAGACTGTCGTCAGACCCGCCGTCCTGTATGGACTGTCATGTTTGGCCTTAAAAGTGACGGATGAAAGACAACTGCATGAAGCGGGGATGCGAATGTTAAGATGGATGTGTGGTGTGACAAGAATGGATAGGGTAAGGAACGAGTATATTAGAAGGACTTTTGAAAGTTGCACCAGTGAATGAAAAATTGAGAAGCGAGTGGCTGTCATGGTATGGACATGTTATGAGAAGAGAGGAAAGCAATGTCGTAAGAAAGGTGCAAAGTTTGACTGTAGAGGGTTTAAGAAGTAGAGGAGGCCAAAGAAAAGATGGATGGAATGTGTGAAAGAGGACATGACAAGGAGAGTGAGTGAAGAGATGACGTCTGACAGGGATGTGTGGAGGAGAAAGACTTGTTGTGCCGACCCCAAATAATTGGGATAAGGGCAGGTAGATGATGATTAAAGTATCAATTGGATAGATAGGTGCGTTACATCACAATCATCAATAAACGGAGAAGTGTGTTATTCATGTCAGCAGAAGTGCGTGCGTAGACTTCGTCCTCGAACGAGTAGACTCGATGTACAACAAGTAGACTCACTACTGCCACTGTCGCATAGTCGCACCTGTCGAGTGCCGCATGCTGTATACATTCCGACGCCCACCTTAAGGAAACTGTTGCTCTATCCCGTCTATTTACTTTGTGGTTATATGCTTACGTTTCGCTAGTAAAGGCTTTTAGACACACCGCAACTTTAGGTTAGAATCAATGAGACTGGTCTTTGGATGTAGGAGCAAAAAGATATAAGAAGTTAATACTAAATATTAAACTTACGCGTTTGATTTTCTATATTTTACTCTTTAACGGGCATAAAACGAATTGTATCGGCCGTTACGTATCGAAAGTAAAATAGAAATAGTCATTTATATTAGTTAAAGTTATAAAACCTATATTATTATGTACCTACTCATACCACAGAGTAATCTGTACTCATTACCAAGTTCAGACCGGCCATAAAGTTTAGCTAAAGGTGTATTTTTTTTTTTTTTTTTAATTCCGCGGCCCAAGGCCGCGGCCGCTCTAACGTCCGTTGCCGGGCGTCCCTGGTTACAGCTAAAGGTGTATTTACAATATACATATTTAAAAACATCAATAAACTGTCATTGTTGACCAGACAATACAAACCAGACAATAATCAGATAAATAAGCAATAAGAATCGATTAGTCGAATCGGACATGTGAGCGTCATTGACAGTGTAATCGAATATTAGAGACCAAGATCACGGTCGAAACCATCAGCCATAATTGTGTAATCATGTTTGGAGTAAGTTATAAGAAGTAAGTGGGGATATGGTTCTTATCGATTTTAAGTTTTAGGCACTCACAATAGCTCTTTGCTTCGCCTCGGTTTATAATAAAACTTAAACAATATTTTAGTAAAATAGGTAAAATGTGTAAAATAACCAAACAAACACGCGGAAAATAATATGTATTATCATCTACCAAGCCTTTTCCCAGCCGGGCGCCACTGGATGCCGGGTGCCACTGGAAATACGTTCTGCTTGTAACCAGAGACGCCCGACAACAGACGGTCGCGGTCGCGGCCTTGGGACGCGGAATTAAAAGAAAAAAAAAACCTTTTCCCAACGCCCCGTTGGGGTCAGCTTTCCAGTCTAATTGCAATTCGGCTGAACTTCGATATTTTCCGTGAAGAGACTGCCATCTGACCTCCACAACCCATGGACGATATAGAAGTTCTGTAGTTACACTGGTCGATTTTTATATAGCGCTCCAACTACCTCTAACGACTACCATAGATGTTTGTATGACAACCGAGACCGACGGCTTAACGAGAGGTCTCAATGTCTTAAGAAATGGTCACCGATCCTAAGACCGGCCTACTAGATGTTGCTTAAACTCAGCAATAATATGTGAATGTATTAATTGGATAAATAAGGAAAATAATATGTATTAATTGGTATTAAAATATTCTTTTTAAATATCCATTTATAGTTTCTATTTTTTTATATTTAAATAGACTGAGACTATATAATGTGTATTAAAGAATCAATGGAAAAGATAGTGGGAATTTAACAATGAATTCATTGATCAGATTCTCCTCTCAGAGCTTTAGCTTGGCTAATACTCTATTCGGCTGTGATGTGCATGTGTAAGTGACATCTTATAAAATCGCTTACCGTCTATCTATTGCACCTGTAAGACCACTCGCATAGAAACAAAATCGATTTCTCAAATCTCATTGCGGTCTTAAGTATAGGAATCATTTACGTCATATGAAAGGGGATCACTGATGTATGATTTCATAACTCTTTTTTTATTTTTTTTTATTATATTTGATTCGCCAAATTGACGCCGCCCGCCTGGTGGTAAGTCGTGACGACGTCTAGCGATTGTGGGCCACTCTCACAGCACTCATTACTATTGAGAGTGGCCCTTAACTTGACGACCTCGGAGAGCACGTTAAGCCGTCGGTCCCGGTTGTCATCATCTATATGGCAGTCGTTAGGGGTAGTTCCAGCCCTAAATCGAAAATCCGACCGGTCTATCTACAGAACTTCGATATCGCCCATGGGTTGTGAAGGTCAGATGGCAGTCGCTTCACAGAAAATATCAGTTCAGCCGAATCCTAGTTAGACTGGAAAGCCGACCCCAACTGTGTTGGGAAAAGCCTCGGTGAATGATATCAGGCTACGGAAGGACATTTAAAAGCCACCTTGACCAAATATACTTCAATTAAGAATCCTAAAAGAAATTGTTCCTGAAAGTATAAAAAGAATTACACAAATGACTATCATCAACTCTTCCAGTTCTGCAACATAATACCGATACATGAGAAAGTGAAATTGAACATACTTAACGAAGAGTATTTCAATGAGAATTTTAAAAACCCTAAATCATCGGGGGACTCTAATCGTGTAACCCGTAGTGTCACTAATAAGAAACTTTTAATACCTCGCTATACGAACCTGTACGGGAAAAGAACACCTAAATATATAGTATGTACCCCATTTAATAAACCAACTTCCTGTCCCTCAAAGATAGAATCACCAACAAAAATTTAAAACGAAATCTCAAAAAATATTTTCTTGCAAATTAAAATAAATAATTACTAAATGTGACTTTTTAGTGATGGAGCATCCTGTGTAGTCACAGCTATGCGCTGTACTATGGTACCTACATCTATGTGTGGCTGTTGCTCGAAGTGGCGGCGGCGGTTGCGTCCAGTGTGGTGTCGACTCACTCGTCACCGATATGTGCCAACTTTATATTTTTCTACCTCCCATGATAATATTCATTAGGTGCTTAACGTAAAAAAATGTGCTTAGAATACCTACATTAGAATTAATAAGATTGACGACCCGAATGCACGGTAAAACTAGAAGGAGTTTTTGTTGCATCGTATTATTGCAATTCATATGTATGTGTTTTTCTTGTAAGATTTATATAAATAAATAAATAAACATAAACACAGACACGTCAAATTTCCGCCGTTTTTGCGTCGGGGGTTAAAAAATTGTTATACAAAATGTAAGTTATTAGAAAGTTTTGAACTCGACTGTACTAAATCTAATGATATGTAAAAGTTTACAATTAAATTTAATGGTGTTCTAGGTCAAAAGTCAAGTGAAAATTGGACTGATATTGGGCACTATTTCAAGCACAATTTTTTAAGCCGTAAATTGTACCTATAGCTCGTTCGGTATTCGCGTAGTGAAGTGAGTATGCTGGGCGTAGGTTCTACGCCCAGCATACTCACTTAACGAAGTCTATAACTCCGGAGTTATTAGAGCCCCGTTTTTTCTTTTTGGGCACCATTTGGCACTATTTGGGCACAATTTTTTTAAGTATGAATTATGGTTGAAGCGTACACAGATTCCACAAACGGGGGTGAGTATGCTGGGCGAAACCTTCGTCCAGCATACTCATCGAACTATGGCTGTAATTTCTTAAGTATAAGAGCACTATTTTTTTCCTTTGGGCACTAATTAGCACTATTTCGGCACTATTTTTTGGCATTCATGAAATATCAGGATTCCATGGTGAGCTGGACGAAGGGACACCGATCATGGAGGTCGATGGTCCTGCGCGTAGTCACGTCTGCGGCGCCCTCGCCGCACACTTCGGAACTCAACGGGAATGAATTCACCCTACCGGCCGCCTCCTTCACTAACATAACCTGCTTGCAGAAGGAAACGGCCGCGTTCTACTGGCTCCCGCTAGAGACCATGGCTCGTAGCATGGTCCCCAGTCTGATAGTAAAAAATATAAATAATTGATAAATAAAAGCTATTACCCGGTATAATTAAAAGACAAACTTCTTTAAAAAAATATTTAGTGTTCAATTTAATCTCAATGGCAGCATTTATCATTCACAACTTAATAGTATATTCAGTCATAATGACTCATAAGTACGTTTTCACATTGTTCGAAGCGATATCGGACATCGGACGCGTGGGTAAGTAAAATGTATGAAATTATATGTGGGCTCCGATGTCCGATATCGGGGCGGATAAAATGAAAGACAGGAAACGATACATTAGACTTATTACTTTTACAAGTGTTTGATTCAATCGTCCGAGTTCGGCCGTCGTCGCCCGAGCACACTTCGGCCGATGACGGATTAGGTGTACGCGAGCCGTTAACCTGATTATCGGATACGCGTCCGAAAACCAATGTCGGATCGTATAGTGTAAAAACCCTTAAGTCTAACTAAACGTCATTAATCGCATCGCACTTGACAACGACTAATGACAACTCATAACTAACTCAACTCTTAATATTGATTGAGTGAAGCGTTTATGAGTGAAATATTAACTATATTCTAATTTTAATTTCAAGTGCAGTGATTATAACTTGAATTGTTTGTTCTCTATTTATAATAACGATTACTCACACATACAGACATAATTATCCTAATATGCGCCAATAGGAAGGGTGGATAAGAGACCTAAGCCATCCACTTTTAAGCTAATAAACGTATAATTAGGTACCAGCAGGAAATAGGCTCGTCCCCATTATACCAATAGTTCCTCTGTCTACCCGTATAGGAAAACAAGCGATGTATTTTACATTCGCAAAAACAGTCTAGGGTTTTTGCCACTCTTGTCGATATTTGGGGAGAGTAAGCAAATTTTATTGGTCTAAACAACATAAATGAAAGTCTGTTCACACCTTGAAGGACTAGACCACTATAAAGTTCATGGTTCACACTAGGCTTGCGAACTCTCATTGGCCGATTTTCGACTTCACCAATGAGAGAATTCAGTCCCGAGAATCTCATTGGTGGAGTCGAAAATCCGCAAATGAGACTTCGCAACTCTACTGTCTATTTTCAATCAGCCTAGTGAGAACAAGGTTTGTTTTCAAGCGATGTATGTTCGTGCTATGAGAAAAAAAGCGCTCTGTCACTATTATGACCAAGAAAATGACTTATACGTGTGGAGAAACACGGGTATTGGCATGTATAGTCCTAAGTGAACGAACTTAGGTTAAATTTAAATAAATCATCGTTTAACCGTACACTATATTTAGGCCCAAATAATTAATCCATAAAGCTTCCGTACACCGCGGCGATGTACCACTTTATTACCCACTTACCGCTCTGTAATTATATATCTGCATTAAAGAGTGTATAAAACCCTTTGTAGAAAAAAATTGTTAAAAGATATTCGCGCCAAAAGTTTTAGCTTTTTTTTAATATTAGGAGCGCCAAATTGACGCCGCCCGCCTGAAAAGCTGTGGTGACGTCAAACGATTCTGTTTTCCCTGGGTAAAATCCTGTAGGTATCTATCAAATATCTGTGTGGCGAGCTAAATTAATAACAGAGTTCAAAAACATAAAAAGAGGATAGTACCTAAGTAATTATATAAATCAATAACAACTTACCTACTTAATATACTCGTAAATCAATAACATCAAAACGCAATGTGTAGTGCTCACGTGCATTTGCAAACTTGCAAGATTTGGAGGCGTTCTCAGAACCGCCTCTAACATTGCCAGCATCAATAAACATGTCGACTCTTTGGCACAGACTTCATTATGCATTTTTTTTTATTAAGTTCACTTATGTTCTAATGAATTTATTGGCATTCGTGTGTTTGACACCCGCTGGGATTTATATTTGTAACGCCATTCACAGTGTGAAGGGATTACAGAGAATTACTTACTATTAAGTTATGATTTGTACATGATTAGGTACTATGAATATTTGAAAGTTAAACTTTGAAATAATATAATGAATACTTTCTATGAGAACTGTCATATTATTCCTATTTATAAATAAATAACTATTTTATCTACATACTTAGTCTTATACTTACGAGTATCTATGGACTTTTTAGTAAACAGTTAACCATAAAATCCCAAAAAAAAAACATTTGAAATTTGAATTTAGAAGTGAATCGTATAATATTTAAAATAAAAATTACTGGCTGAATAGGAGAGAAGGGTTTATACACTTCTGAAAAATATATTACAAAACTGTGCTAATTTCCTCTTCTTGTCGGTATTATTTCCTATTCTGTGTCGGTACATATTTTTGATAGTATTTTCATATTTTATGCATTTACTCCTGAAATAGGAAAAATAGAAGCAAACATCGTAATACATTTATTTTCTCATAGAAGGGGACGAAAAGACTGGCGAATAAAATTATCTTTCCCCCGATATTGATGAATAATGAATCACTCGTTGCATTCAAAATAGCGCTCTCGAAGTAAAACTATTATTTTGAAATTTGATTTTGGATGATGGAGTACAGTTCGCGAGATAAGCGGAGCTTTGCATTTGTGAGAGTGATCACGAAAAGTAGGAGTAAAAACTCTTTTTGTAGCTGTGTGTACAACACGTAGTTGTGTAAAAGAGGTCACATTATACGTTCACGTGCACTGCACTCACACAAATGCAAAGCTCCGCTTATCCCTCGCGAACTGTACCTACCTAAGTACTGATTTTAAAGACCACAAATCAAGCTGCGATGGTTGCAAATAGGCGCGATTATTGGCAGCTAAACTTTCTCTAACTATAGTACTTTGCAGTTTGTATTTGAGTCACACAGTTAAGGAACAACACGACAAAATTTTCGCTAAATTTAGAGATACATTAGCTGGTGACTAATGAAAACCGTTCTACTCTACATACAACTAGTTTCTCTCTTTACAGTACCTACCGATTTGGTACAAAATAAACTGAAACTTGAAAGGATACACCGAATGACACATATTTGGAAGTAGCCAAGGCACAAGGCTCTGTCAATGAGTAATAGTTTTCCTGATAAAGACTAATTGCGATAGGTTGTACTTTATAAATAAATATGTTAGGACAATTCACACAACGCCATCTAGTCTCAAACTAAGCAGAGCTTGTGAATTGAGTACTAGATAAACTGATATAAATACTTATATATATTCTTTTTGTAAATACATAAATATTACATAGGAAACATCCAGACTTTGGTACAACCGTATCTGTCTTCACACAAAGTTTGTACCGACCGGGAATCGAACCCGAGACTCCGACGTCGAAAGCGGATGCACTACTGACCACGCCACCGAAATAGTCAAATGATGCGAATGGGTATAATATGTAAATATGGAATAGCATAATAGCATAGTATAAATATATATAATAGCATAAGTATATATATAATAGCATAGTATAAATATATAATATAATAGCATAGTATAAATATGGAATAGCGAATGGGTTTTGATTGCACTTCTTAGCTTCGATTTAAGTTTATCTGATGGAAGCTTCTTAAGCATCAATTTTAAACAACTCCAGGTACAGTACTTTTCACGTAAAAATAACGCTGGAAGAGGGTGGAGCGATGTGTTTGCGCACGGGTACTCTCGCTCTTACTAGCTGTTAGTATCTTAAGTCTAGTTGGCACTGCTTTAGTAATTTAGTAGATAGCGTATAATTTAGTGGCTAAACTACTCGCTACTACACAGAAATCGTTCGCATTACGGTTTAGTACAGTACACAAGTGAGGGGCGGGGCCCCAAGTGATTAGATACTACGTCCTCGCCGTCCGCCCTGGACCCCAACTTGACCACGGTAACGCAGTGGCAAGTTGGGTGACCGAACGTATTTAGTCTGAACTTGGTGCCAATAAAAATTGTGATCATTATGAATAGTGAACCCGACGATACCCCCGGTCCCGATACTGCCCTTTCCCGGGCAGTATCAACCGACGACTTTACGCATCCATCACGGACTCCGATGCAAATTGATTTGGGGGCTCGCGCCGCGCCGCCTAGCTGCAGCGCGATGTCGACGCCCCAAGGAACTGATGCTGCTGGGACTGACGATGGGTCAGCTCCCAGCAGTGTGAAGAAGAAGGGCCGCTCTTCTGCGACGAAGAAGAGGACCCTCGAGGAGAAGGGGGGGCCGCCGCGCGACCGTAGCACCAGCTGCTCCGGGTGGGGGTCCCTCCTCTCCACCGATTCGGAGGAGGAGGTGCCGGTCAAGACGGTGCGTACGCGTCTCGACGCGTACAGAAGGCGGCCGCCAACTCCTCCTCCGTCCTCGGTCCAACTGTCCCAGCGAAGTCGCCGGGAAATCGGTGGGCCGCCCGCGCGGGAGCTGATGAGCGTTTTTGCCCGCATGAACGCGGCCATGCGGGGCAACAGAAACGTGGCGGGGAGGAAGAAGATTGTGGCTTCATTGGTGGAAGCCCAATCTTCCCTCAACAAGCTCCTCGCGCGGAGCGTCACTAAGGAGGAGGCGAGGCTCCGGAAGCAGGTGACGAGCCTGGAGGCGGAGCTCGCTGCTTCCAGGAAGCAGATGGATGACCTGTGGCGGGAGGTCGCTGACTTGACCAAGGTGGTCAAGGCGCCTCCCGGTCCCATGCTGCCGCCTCCTCCTCCGACGGCTGGACCAGCGCCGAAGACGGCGCCACCCATGGCGCCCACCACGGCGCCCACCAAGGCGCCCACGACGGCGCCAACCACGGCGTCCAAAAATGCGCCCACCACGGCGCCCACCATGGCGCCCACCACGGTGCCCAACACGGCGCCCGGATCGCCGCCACAGCCTGTGCCGACTATGGTACAGGTCCTGACGGCGATCGAGAGGCGCCTCGCGGTCCTGGAGGACCGGGCGTACCGCCCTCCGCTAGCACGTCCCGCGTTCTCATACGCGGCGGCTGTTAGCGGTTCTCCCGCTCCAGGACCAAGCGGCACACCCGCTGTCCGCCACCCCGCTCCGCCCCAGTCCGCTCCAGCGTACCGGTTGCCGGCCGAGACCGCGGCCCAGGCGCGGAAGGCGAAGGGGCGCGGCAAGAAGAGCGGCACCCCTGCCGCCTCCTCTTCCTCTAACGCTCCCGCTGCTCCTTTACATCCCTCCGGACGGGAGGGATGGGAGGTAGTGGGGGCCAAGAAGAGGAAGACGAAGGCCGCCAAGAAAGCGGCCAAGAAAGTGGCCAAAGCCGCCGCGGCGAAGGCGCCGAAGAGGCCCCGCGCTCCTCGCTCCACAGCCGTCGTCCTTACGGTGACGACGGAGGGTGTGGAGAGGGGTGTGGGGTACGCTGATGTCCTGAGGACCGTGAAGTCCTCAGTCAACCTCTCAGCCCTCGATATCCAGGGGGGTCTCCGGTGCAAGACGACACGCACCGGGGCTCGCCTCCTCGAGGTCTCCGGCGCCTCCAGCGGCCCTAAAGCTGACGCCCTAGCAGCGCAGCTTAGGGACGCGCTGGATGCAGAAGCCGTCCGCGTCACCAGGCCCACCAAATGCGCTGCATTGCGCATCACGGGTCTGGATGACGCGGCCACGACGGAGGAAGTAATCTCCGCCGTCGTGGAGGCGGGCGGCTGCCCCCGTGACCAGGTGAAGGCTGGAGACATCTCCTTCGGCACCACTGGTCATGGGATGACAGTCGTCCAGTGCCCCGTCGCGGCGGCACTGAAAGTGACGGACGGACGAAGCCTCCTCGTAGGGGGCTTCCTAAAGGCGCAGGTGCACCTCCTTCGTGCCCGGGAAACTAGATGTTTCCGGTGCATGGTGGTGGGGCACGTCGGAGTGCAGTGCACAGCGGAAGTCACCGTGGGCGATCGGTGCTTCCGCTGCAGCCGGCCCGGTCACAAGGCAAGTGCCTGTGATGCCCCGCCTCGCTGCTTTAGATGCGAGGCGGAGGGCAAAACTGCGGACCACCGGGTCGGCAGCACAACCTGCGCCGCCTCGAGGCCAAAGCCTCGTCCGTCCGCTGAGAGCGGTGGGGGTGCCGCTACTGCACGGCCAGATGTTTCTCGGCGGGATGCTGATATGGACGTCCATTAATGTCTGACGCCCATATCCGCATCCTGCAAGTGAATTTGAACCGCTGCCGCGCTGCTCAGGATCTTCTGTACCAGAGCATCCGGCAGTGGTCCATAAACTTGGCCGTGGTCGCCGAGCCGTACTACGTCCACCCGGGAAGCCCGGTGGACGAGGACGGCTCGGCCTGTTTTATCTTCGGGGGGTCCGCCGCAGACAACTCGCGCCTTGCTATCATTGCAAGGGGCCGCGGGTGTGTTGCGGCGGAATATGATGGGTTGGCAGTCGTGGCCACCTACATCTCGCCGACACTGGACGAGACTCAGTTTGAGCTATGGCTCACTGAGCTCGACGTCGTCTTCGCTGCGTGCCGTCCTCGGCCTGTCCTGCTCCTGGGAGACTTCAACGCCTGGAGTGAGGCGTGGGGCTCCCGGGAAACCAGGGACAAGGGGAGGCTTCTTGAGGACTGGACCAGAACACGTGGTCTGGAGGTCCTCAACCGGGGGAATGTCGCCACCTTCTGGCGGCGGGGGACCAGCGCGGTCGTGGACGTATCGTTCGCGACCTCTGCCCTCGCCGCCCATATTACTGGCTGGCACGTGGAGGAGGGTGAGGAGACGCACTCGGACCATCGGTACATCCGATTCGATGTCGTCCCCCCACCTGACCTCCCACAGCCGGTAGAAAATCCCCCGGGATCCCACGGATCCGCGTTGGGCACTTCACCATCTGGATCGGGAGGCTCTCCTGGAGGCATCCATCGTGCAGGCCTGGATTCCGGCACCGGGCCGGCCTGCCGATGTGGATGCCGAGGCGGAGTGGTTCAGGAGAGCCATGTCGCAAATCTGTGATGCGGCGATGCCTAGGGTTACACCCAGACCGGCAAGGAAGCAGGTGTACTGGTGGTCGCCGGAGATTGCACAGCTGCGCGCAGCATGCATCTCCGCCCGCCGCCAGTACACCAGGTTTCGCCGGAGGCATCGCCGCCCAGACGACGCGGCAACCCGAGAGGCGGAGCTTTATCAGGCTTACAGGGAGGCTAAAGGTAATCTCCAGGAGACAATAAAGCGGGCCAAGACGGCGGCCCGCGAGGAGCTCCTGGAAACCCTGCAGCAGAACCTACCTAGCTGGAGCTGGTCATGGGCTCCCTGTTTCCGACGAGCGCGGAGGAGCACGTCCCTCCGCGCATGGCTCCGTCTCTGCCCGACGCGGATAGCATCAGTGAAGACGACGTACCCGAAGTCAGGGTGGGGGAGCTAGGTGCGGCAGTACTCCGGCTTAAACGCCGGAAAATCACTGCCCCCGGACCCGACGGCATTCCTGGCCGTGCATGGGTCCTGGCCCTCGAAGAACTCGGGCCTCGACTGATGGGGCTCTTTAGCGCATGCCTCGAAAGGGGCCAGTTTCCCAAGGTGTGGAGGACGGGGAAACTGGTCCTGATTCGTAAGGCGGGGCGGCCGGTGGACTCACCGTCCGGATACCGGCCGATCGTGTTGCTCGACGAGGTGTGTAAGCTCTTTGAGCGAATTATCGCGGAACGCCTCGTCGAGCATCTCTCGACGGTGGGGCCAGACCTGGCGGACAACCAGTACGGTTTCCGTCGGGGACGCTCCACCGTGAGCGCGATCATGCGCGTCAAGAGCCTGACGGAGGAAGCAGTCTCACAGGGCAAGGTGGTGGTGGCGGTGTCTCTAGACATCGCCAACGCGTTCAACACCTTGCCATGGAGCTGCGTTAGGGAGGCGCTCGTGTATCACGAAACGCCTCTCTACCTCCGTCGTATTGTCGGGGCCTATCTCTCGGAGAGGGCCATAGCTTTCCCCAGCTGGCTCGGGCCAGCTCGGCGAGATGTGTCGTGCGGTGTTCCGCAGGGGTCGGTCCTGGGGCCGCTTCTGTGGAACATCGGCTACGACTAGGTGCTGCGGGGTGCGTTGCCTGAGGGCGTCGGCGTAACGTGCTACGCCGACGATACCCTCGTCACGGCGCGGGGTGCAACGTACCAGGAGGCAGCACTCAAGGTCACGACGGGTGTTGCTCAAGTCGTGGGTCGGATACGGCGGCTGGGACTGGAGGTGGCATTGCACAAGTCCGAGGTTCTGTGTTTTCACAGACCTCGGAACGGTCCACCTGAAGGTTCCAGCATAAATGTGGGAGGCGTTAGCATCGGCATCAAGCCCTCGATGAAGTATCTAGGGATCGTACTTGATAGCCGATGGAACTTCGGACCACATTTCCGAAGTTTGGTCCCCAAGGTGACACAGGCATCGGTCGCGCTTTCGCGACTGATGCCCAACCTAAAGGGACCCAACGCTTCCTGCAGGAGACTGTACCTGGGGATCGTGCGGAGTATGGCCCTATACGGGGCTCCCGTATGGGCGGCGCGGTTGACGGCCAACAACTCAACGCTCCTTAACAGACCGTTGAGGACCTTGGCCGTCAAAACAATAAGGGGCTACCGCACGATCTCCGGAGAGGCTGCATGTCTCCTAGCCGGGACCCCTCCATGGGACCTGGAAGCGAGAGCCCTTGCGTCATTGTTCCAATGGCGCAAGGAGGCGCTGGAGCGGGACCACAGGCCTGCGTCTCGAGAAATCGATGACCGGCGGTCCCAACTCCGCCAGGATCTCATGGAGTCATGGAGGGTGCGACTTGAGCAACCCAAGTGGGGTGCCACCATCATCGCGGCGGTGAGACCGATCATGGACGATTGGCTGCAGAGGCAGCATGGTGACCTCACGTATCGTGCGACGCAGATCGTTACCGGGCATGGATGCTTCGGTAGCTATCTGTTTCGCATCCATCGTGAGGTCACACCCCGGTGTCAACACTGCGAGGTTTCCGACGACGACACCGCACTCCACACGTTGGTGGAGTGCTCAGCGTGGGCGAGTCAGCGCCGGGACCTCGTAGTGGGTCTGGGCGTGGATACCCTCTCGCTGGAGACCATGCTTCAAGCCATGGTCTCCAGCGGGAGTAGGTGGAACGCGGCCGTGTCCTTCTGCGAGCAAGTCGTGCTCGCGAAGGAGGCGGCCGAGAGGGAGAGGGAGCGTGCCCTCCCCGCCGAGTTCCGTAGTCAGCGGCGAGGCCGCCGCAGACTCATCTACGCCCAAGACCATCGACCTCCATGATCGGGGCCTGAGGACGGCGGGATCGCCACCCGTCGTCCTTACAGAAGCAGGCTAGAAGGGTTGCGTGCTGCGGGGCCTTTGCCCCATAGCACGCAACCAGATTCACTCATTGACGCGGGATAAAACCCTACCCCAACGACGCGGGATTCTCATCCCGACCCAACCCCCCGCAGAGACCACAGAGGTGGTCAAAGTCCGCCGGGCGCCACTGGAAATACGTTCTGCTTGTAACCAGAGACGCCCGGCAACGGACGTTAAAGCGGCCGCGGCCTTGGTCGCGGAACTAAAAAAAAAAAAAAAAAAAAAAAAGTACACAAGTGAGTGCTGTTGTGACATTTTTGCGGCCAGGTGGCCACTAATGAACTCGACTAATCAACAGATTCGGACTTGTTTAGTCGGTGAACCAGTGAGCACGGATGCGTGGTGGGAGGCGCTACTCGTCCGAAAAAATAGAGTAAAATGGATCGACTCGACTAAATCATTTACTAAATTACTTGACAATTTTTTTTGTAGTTCGCACATTCAGCTAGTAAATTAATCGCTACTCGTCTAAATTACTAGCCTAATCCGAACTAGTCTTTACAGATCGATAGACAGTCTACTACACAGCTTGAAGGTCAGCGTTCTTTTTATGTGACACGACCGTTAATTATTGGTAATTTCAATTATTTCATTGATATTTTTATCAACTTCATTCATAAAAATAGGCTCAACTAACCCTAAACCTTGGCTCCACTTGAACAAAAAACCTTGAACATAATATACCTAATTAGATTACACACAATAGTCAATTTGCTCCAGATAAAATTTTCATTTAGTTGAAGCTGCGAACTGCGAAATAACGAGGCCGTTTCAATTTCCAACGCCTGTACAAGCAATAAAATGTCAATATTCGTTTAGCCAATTTGTAGAGTAATGTGTCACTTGACGCTATTATTGCCAGGATGAGTAGTAAACGAGTTGTCTATAGGTCGCTCTGTGTATTTTTACACTTCAAAAGAGAATACCTACCTAGGACCTAGACTGAAAGTTTATCTGACTAGAATCAGTTCTATAACGATTCACGCTACGCCCGCCGACGTGATATAGTTTTCTCCGATCCCGGTTCCCGTGGGAACACCTTACTGGGATTAAAAGTAGCCTATGTTAGTCAGGGATAATGTAGCTACATATCAGTGAAAGAATTTTCAAAATTGGATCAGTAGTTACAGAGCCTATTCGCTTCAAACAAACGATCAAATCTTTCCTCTTTATAGTATTAGTATTGATATACAGGTGAATTTTTCAAGTGGGCTTGGATGGCCAAATCCGGAACTATAAGGAATAGCGAAAAATGCTCAAAGGAGTCACGA
Organism: Nudaria mundana; assembly: GCA_963556515.1. NCBI lineage: Eukaryota > Metazoa > Arthropoda > Insecta > Lepidoptera > Erebidae > Nudaria > Nudaria mundana. The sequence continues at coordinate 3,411,232 of OY748290.1, read as the reverse complement.
GCCCGATTTTGATGAAACTTAAAACCTCATCATTCGATTTTTTAAAAACCTATAATCCTAGCTGGGAATCGAACCCATTGATTTAGAAAAAAAATCACATCCTTTATTATTACACCATACGATAGTGTTGCTGTTAAGGATCAAATTCTGGGAAGTAATGATATACGGCAAATTTAAGGAAAACTTACAATTTTAATAAGGTTTTAAATTTCATCAAAATCGGGCTCGTGACTCCTTTGAGCATTTTTCGCTATTCCTTATAGTTCCGGATTTGGTCATCAAAGCCCACTTGAAAGAATCATTCTGTATAGATATGTAGTACCTATCTAATTAAGAGCTGGTATAGCAAAAAGTGATCACAGAATGTAATATAAGTAGTTTGAAATGTTATGCAATCGACACAGCAAACCTAACAGAAGATGAAATTAATAAGTTTATTAACCTCACATTATCTTAAATAATTATTGATCCAATTTTATGGACGAAACACTTAACAACAGAATCACTGTATTAATATAGAATCAACAAACGCCGCATTTAAATTAGTACAAGAGGGATAGATGTATAACCTTTTAATAAGGGAGAATGAGACGTAGATAATAATGATCGATGAGTGATTGATTTGATAGGTATCTATTTTGAATACCAACCGGTCTCATAAATGGCATAATTTCATAAGGGAATTTCAGGGCATTGACCGTTTTTGGTGTGTGGTTGTGTGGTGGCAAAATACTAACAAATAATAAATTACTTAGTACTTACCTAAATATCAATAATCTAGTACGGTGTCTTGCGCGGTTCTTCATAACTCTTGACTCCTTAGGGCTAGTTCAAATTTTCGATTTTTTGGCTTGCTTCCAGATCGAGGGCTATTCATGGAGGGGTCATAAGCAGTTCTCGAGAGCTAAGGGGGGACAAAAATTACATTCCCCATTTCTAAATATAGACTAGTACGGTGTCTTGCGCGGTGCTTCGCGCCGCACCACGCCATAGGTTTTGGCCTATAACTTTTGACCCCTTAGGGCTAGGTAAAATTTTAGATTTTTTGGCTTGCTTCCAGATCGACGGCTATTCATGGAGGGGTCATAAGCAGTTCTCGAGAGCTAAGGGGGGACAAAAATTACATTCCCCATTTCTAAATATAGACTAGTACGGTGTCTTGCGCGGTGCTTCGCGCCGCACCACGCCATAGGTTTTGGCCTATAACTTTTGACCCCTTAGGGCTAGGTAAAATTTTAGATTTTTTGGCTTGCTTCCAGATCGAGGGCTATTCATGGAGGGGTCATAAGCAGTTCTCGAGAGCTAAGGGGGGACAAAAATTACATTCCCCATTTCTAAATATAGACTAGTACGGTGTCTTGCGCGGTGCTTCGCGCCGCACCACGCCATAGGTTTTGGCCTATAACTTTTGACCCCTTAGGGCTAGGTAAAATTTTAGATTTTTTGGGTTGCTTCCAGATCGAGGGCTATTCATGGAGGGGTCATAAGCAGTTCTCGAGAGCTAAGGGGGGACAAAAATTACATTCCCCATTTCTAAATATAGACTAGTACGGTGTCTTGCGCGGTGCTTCGCACCGCACCACGCCATAGGTTTTGGCCTATAACTTTTGACCCCTTAGGGCTAGGTAAAATTTTAGATTTTTTGGCTTGCTTCCAGATCGAGGGCTATTCATGGAGGGGTCATAAGCAGTTCTCGAGAGCTAAGGGGGGACAAAAATTACATTCCCCATTTCTAAATATAGACTAGTACGGTGTCTTGCGCGGTGCTTCGCGCCGCACCACGCCATAGGTTTTGGCCTATAACTTTTAACCCCTTAGGGCTAGGTAAAATTTTAGATTTTTTGGCTTGCTTCCAGATCGAGGGCTATTCATGGAGGGGTCATAAGCAGTTCTCGAGAGCTAAGGGGGGACAAAAATTACATTCCCCATTTCTAAATATAGACTAGTACGGTGTCTTGCGCGGTGCTTCGCGCCGCACCACGCCATAGGTTTTGGCCTATAACTTTTGACCCCTTAGGGCTAGGTAAAATTTTAGATTTTTTGGCTTGCTTCCAGATCGAGGGCTATTCATAGAGGGGTCAACCATCATTGGAGCATAAGCAGTTCTCGAGAGCTAAGGGGGGACCAAAATTACATTCCCCATTTCTATATATAGATTAAGACATTACAACAACTCTGTCAAGTTAATAAAACAAAGGAAGTACCTACGCAAACTCTAGGTACCGCAGACGAATACGCACACTACATTCTAGCAATATCAATCTCAAATTATACATAATTATGTAGTAAAAATATAGTCCGAGACGCCCAGGATAGACGATCACGTAAGATTTTGTTGCCTTTCATCAACATTTCATCGCAAGGCAAATTGTGGGTTTGTAGTGCACCTCTGGCTACCCCTTCGGGGATATAGGCGTGATGTGTGTGTGTAAAAATATTTTCTCAAAAATAAGTATCTTCCTACCAAAAGGTACCTGGGAATTCTATCAAAGTTTTCGGGATCAAAACCTACTTGAAAGGCAGAAGTTGTGCGCAAAGCGAATCCTGACAACAATAATCGGACTTATAAACTTAAGATTAATAGATATGTATTTATTTAGGATTTATTACAAACCAAGATAATTTATACAAAGTATGTTTAACCATTACATCGGATTGGAATATGTCGAAGTATAAAATGCGCCTTTTACTAAAAACTAACAAATCATTGAAATCATGCACATAAAATTGTCAAAAAATGTTTTTTTTTTTACATTATATTACACATTAGTTTATTACTTTACGGTGTGATACAACCATAAAGACACATAATTGAACATTTATGTCATAGATTACTTAATAGTTAGTATAGAAATCTCACTGCGGTACACCATGACATCACCGCCCACCTTTGATTGCACAGATGCGCCGGCGCCGTAGACGACCCACATTCTCAACATTGGGCCGATCCGGTATACGTATGTGTACAATTCGATTGTTTGAACTACTGCTAACATTGTGACGAGTAACATGGAGATATACCGAATAAAATTTATAGGACGTCAGTTTTAAGAATTATCAATGTTATGATACTTAGGCCGCCGCCTTAAAGCTTAAAACACACTAATCCTTCACATACGAACGTATACCACGCGAAGTGGAACACAGCGACACACTGGTCCAAAGTCTCACGACGTCTGACGTTTACGTTATCTACGCGCTATGACACTTTAAACGTGTGTGACAGCGTCGTACACGTGGGATAGCATGAGAATACGCAAATCTGGTGCGGGGACGCGTAAGACAGCGTGGTGAAGGACCAGTGTGTTCGTTACCATACAAATTGTTTAAGCCAGATCTTATTCAGATGTCATAATGCGTGGTATACGTCGCATGTGAAGGATGAGTTTACCCGTCCCTTAACTGTCTTTACCAGACTCCACCGGAACTTCTTACGGAAAGATAATCCTGGATAACTTAGGGATTTTGGGTATGATCTCATCGCTCATCTCAGCCCATTGAAGACCACTGCTAAGGGGAGGCCTATCTCCCCTAAAATATACCACACTGGCCCGACGGGTATGTTATAAAGGTTTTGTGTCCAGTTTTCCTTGTTTAGCAGTGATGCCATCTGCGTACCTTCCATAAGTGGGCTTGTACGACACCCACAGGATGAAATGGGGAGATGGTTTGTATTATTTTACGGCCGCCACCACCACGGCACTTTGATAATCTATATATTTAATACGACAATTTGTCTGTCTGTCCGTCCGTCGCGTTTTTCAATTATAATTAATAATATATACATTTGCATGAAATATTAAATAACAATTTTTTTTTTTTTTTTTATATTTGAGGCGATACAAAGTTCGCTGGGATAACTAGTATTTTTTTATTAGATGACAAATTTTTGTATTTTTTATCTGGGAGCAAGGTAGGACCATAGGCATCTTTCAAATAGAAACGGCAAAGTATTCACTAGTAATGTATTGTTTGAGAGAAACAACACTCACTTCGTAATAAAAAAAAGTGCTACATTGGATATAACATATCAACTACGCTTTTTTGAAGAAGTTACAGTAAAATGGCTGTAAAGTAATACAGACGTGTTAAAGATTAAAATGTAAGCGGAATATACAGACCTTAGTTCTATATTGATACAGCTGTAATTGGAATCGATGAGTCAAACTATTGTGACATTACCTTGAATAGGTTAAGTTAAACTGCTGTCAAAAATTCAGTTACAACGCAGTTATTATATTAGCTGGGCGTCTCAGATGGTAATAGAGAATTTTGTGCGATAGATAATTAATTATGAACTAAGTATATTCCTGGTTTCATCACCGATTATTTATAGAGACTGCAATGCCTCGGTGGCGCAGTGGTATGAGTATGCGACTGCTGTCCTGGAAGTACCAGGTTCGATTCCGGGTCGAATCTACTTAATATTTGTGTACTTATTTGTTTCGGAGTTTGGTTGTTTTCTATGTAGGTATAATATGTATGTATTGTGTTTATAAGTCCTCTAGATCCCATAGCATAAGCTTAGGTATAATTTCGGCTAGATGACGTTGTGTCAGAATGTCTAAATATATTTATAGAGGCAAAATAACGCGTACTTAGCTGAAGACAGAAGGGTGTTAACACCTCTTGACATATATTTATCAATGACTCAATTATGTAAGTATGTCCGCAAATGAGATCGTCAGATCGTCAATTGAGAATATTATAACAGTTGTCGCTATCTGAGCAGTGATTGATCCCAATCAACCAAGTCAATAATGTGACATTTCCGTGTGACTTGAATAAAGTGTAGGACATGACGTAATATTCCATCGTCTGGTGTCTATATCTTCCATCCATCGTATGGTGTATCTACACCACATACTGTGATCTGTGTGTGAAATTGGGCCTTTGATTTTATTACTAACAAGTGGACGCCCGCGGCTAGCCAGCTAGACAAATTATATACTAAAACCTTTCTAGAGAATCACTCAGTCTATTAAAAAACCGCACAAAATCCGTTGCGTAGTTCTAAAGATCTATGCATACATAAGAACAGATAGAATTTATTTTATACTATGTTACGATTTCCCTACAAACGTGTAATAAGAGGAAAAAATAATAGAGGACACGGACACAGAGTAAAAGGACACCACTAATTTAAAAAATTAATTACTTTCAGTGGGTCAGTATGTTAGAATAAATTTTATGAGTACAAAAGTTGTTTTCAAGGTGATAAGTACAAGAAAGAAGCCATTGTTGAATATTATTCCAAGATGATGATCGGTGTGGTCTTAAATAATTTGTTGAGTGTGCAGTATGAAAGTGTAAATAATGTTAGATCACTTTCAATAAATCAACATACTTTTATAGCTTTTGATCTGCACTTAATCACTTAATCCATCAAGATTTTTGCAAATACACAGATCTGTAAATACTTCTATGTATATTGTTATTGCAAAACTGTGTTAAGATTATCCATTCTATGTTGTTATGTTCTAAATTCTCTCTCCTGAAATCGTGTGTTTAAATAAACTAAGTAGGCTGATTTAGAAATCTTTTAATTTATAACGTTCGTGGTCACACTCAAAAAGGTTATTTGTATAATTGGTAGGGTAAGTACGAGAATTAGGTTTCAAATTACAAAATAGTTATTTAATCATAAAAAAAAATTACTTACAATAAGAATTACAATATACATAATCATATACTAACAATATTACATACATACATACATAGCATCACGCCTTTTTCCCCGAAGGGGTAGGCAGAGGTGTGCAAATCCACATCTCGCCAGCTATGTTAGGTCCCATGTAATAGGGAGCGAGCCTATTGCCATTTACCGGGCACAAGTTCCAGACTCTGGGATAATTATCTGGGTAAAATTCTAAAGAGAATTATACATTATCCACCAGACCCGGGAATCGAACCCAAGACCTCGAGCGTGGCAGTCCGTACATAGTACCATTGTGCCACCGAGGTAGTCTAAAAATATTTACATTACAAAATATCGTTTAAAAATCCTCCGCGTCATTGCCCACTGGGAAGGTTCGCAGAATGTTGGCTGTGTTGCCACGTTTGATGGCGATACTTATTCTTTTATTACTTATAAATAGTTTATTGATTTTCTCTTATACATATTTGGTACCCAGCAAAATGCTTGGTCATTGTTAGAGTCTATGTACCTACGTGACCAAACAGAACTACTTACTGCTAAATTGCTAGTGTGCAATGCATCTCTGTCTACCTCCTATATCCCCGGATATAGGCGTAATTATTTTGTAAAAGAAAAGAAAGAAAGAAAGAAAATATTTATTATTCCACAAACAAAAGACTTACACAGGTTAAAAAGAAAGAAAATACAAAACCTAAAAAAAAAAAATAAAAAAAAATTGACCTGTACACGTACATGTACACTTATAAATAGCGTGGAATAAACGGCCGTCCCTCAGCGTAATGCTGTCTGCGTGGTTGTGCAAGTCAGACAGCGCTGGTTTTCAGGTTTGTATGTATGGTAGATATGAGAACATGTGGTAAGGTATATTTCACACTCCTTCATTGTTTTTTAAACTGCCGCCGAAACACCCATGGTCGGACGAGCCGAGTACGCCCTCGAAAACATAACCGCAGGGCACTCCTACCCTAGATAGAATAATGTTCGTCGAGTTATTTAGTCCGATAAATATTTATATGCATCTCTCTACCTACGACTAATAAAATATGAAGTAAAACTGTATAATAAAACCGCATAATCAAACGCTAAGCCACAGGTATCACCATAATCTATACAAATTACGTCACTTATGACCATATTCGCAGAATCGTCAGATCTAAACAATGCATACTTACTTGTTGACATCACATTATTTATTACTAAAATACCTTGTATAAAGCCAGTAGGTATACACGAGTTGGTATTTGGTGATTTTATTCATCTGTGCATCGAAATTCCAAGATCATATTTCATGTTATTGCTATTCCTTCCCCTACATGAGTGATATAATAACGCGCGAGTTATATGAATACTCCTGATTTTATGTAACCATCTAATAGTCTGATATTGGAAATATTGCCATTCATATGCCGAACATGAATGCACAAGACCTAAAAAAAATTGTGTGGAACCTATGCCAGCAGGATGGATGCTGGCTGAGTTTTAAAGTAATTATGGCTTCGGACGCAACGTTACTTAAAAAGGAAGGTTACTTTACTGCTGTAACTTAAATTTTGTTACACGAATTAGAAATAAATACTTACAGCCGAGTAGAAAGTAGTTCAAAAGTCTGACAAGCGGTACGAAAAGAGTTCTCTGTACTCACAACCAATTAGGATTAACTCAAGCAGTTAAAAGGATAGGAAGGCAGCTGAACTAATTCCGTATTTAAAAAACAAACGCAATCAAAAAGATCAAAAAATATATATATATAGACAAAATTAAAATAAAACCGAAACAATAAAATAAAAACAGTTTAACAATCTTTAAGAATTTAGTTTTAACTCAGTCATAATCTACATTGACATGTATTATTTTAGGTATGTGTATTATATTATAATTTACGACTGTTTTCATAACTTCAAAGTTCAAACCTAAAAAGGAGTCCATGTATGTATGTGAATAGGAACACGGTTGAGAATTGACTGTGATTATTTCTGTTTTTAATGGTAGATATTATTATTTAATCTAGCTATACTTTGAATTTAAAGCTTTATTCCTTTGGGTTGTAAAAACACTTATGAAAATCAAAATTAAAATTACTAGACAATAGATTCCAGAAGGCTGTCTACTGCTTTACTATGCCATAACGTTTTTGTTGCTAGGAGGAGTACCTAGGTTATAGCATTATCATACTACCTAGGTACTCCTCCCGTATTACTACCCGTACTAGGAATTGTAAACGGGAACGAATTTCACGTTCGTTAAGCTTGATATAGAATCTATACTAATATTATACAGCTGAAGTTTGATTTAAACGCGCCAATCTAAAAATAATATTCATTTCAATTGAAAAAATATTTTAGTTCTGAAGGCGTTTCAGGCTGTAATACATTACGTTACATTATGTAGTAGGAAAAAACACTAACAATGAAAGATGTGACTATTTTCGTTGTAGTACGCAATTACTTAACAATTAAAATCCAAAAATATTGTATACGAAGCATATGTCGTAGATCTCGCATGTCTACTCAACTCACTTGCATTTATCAATGAGTTGAAGGCAATGGACTGCAACCGAGAGCATTTTTTCGGTACTACTCGCCTCGTCTATTAATTTCAAACTCGTTGGTCGTAGTCGTAGGTAAGAGTTTAGAATAACCAAATTCGCGAGCATCTACTAGTCGTAATTATTAAGTAGGCTGACGTAATTTGGCATGGTCCCATAAATCGTACCTGGAACCACCATGGTTCACAGTTGGCACATAACATATCTATAAAATTTTAACGAGTCTTCCTGTTGTTTGTGGGCCACGGAAACTAGATCATACGCCGTACAATAATTAGATCAACGGAACTTGTTCACCTGTACGTATGAGGGTTTCGCCATTTAATATTCAGCAAGTGACATTTCTCGAAAATAAACCTATTATATACGAGTTATTTTTTGTAACTTCGTAGTGGAATGTACGCACTTCGTCTTCCCGACAGCGTAGGGTAGCAATACGGCTTCGTGTGGGAATATTTTGAAGAACTGTTTTAGGATTTTCTTAATAATATGGAAGTATTCCATATGTTTATTTATTTGCACTTTAATCTATATAGACAGACTAAAATGACCGAATACTGAAAAGTCAATCAAATATTTAGGGGCTGTTTTAATGCTTGAGCAGCCCTTAAACTTAAATGTTTCGTACCCAAACGTCACTTTTGAGCATCTGTATTGTTATGTACTTACCTAATGCCTGAGGCATTTCCAAATCTTCTTTGAAACCTTTTGAATTTCACTTCTGTACTGACCTGAGTGAAGTAAAATTCCCCGAATGCTACAAGCTTTTTTCCCGGTAATGTACTCGCGGGAATGGGGTAGGTATATCTTTGTGTAACCAAGCAAATGGATCTAATCATCGCGCATTCCCCGCCAGTACCCTGGTTATCATTCCGAGGGCTCCCAGGACGCATAGCAATTGACGTTACGACGGCCATATAAAAAAATATATTCCATCTTATATCCACAAATGTATTTGTATTATGGTTATAGTTAAGTACCTTATTCATTCTGATTCACGGCTCATTGCGAACGATTTTATGGACAATTAGACACGTTGGCTTTGTAAGATACCTTGTAAAATAAGACAAAAAAGACACACATTTAACATACGCTCAATAATGATTTTAAAGTAACGTGTTTAGTTAAACGTTTATTATATACATATGATTATGCATAAAATTCCGCTTCTTTAATACAGGGGTAGGCAGATACCACGGATTCCATTTGCAATGATCTTGGCATATCTATATATTATAACACCCATAGTTTATGTAGGTTTATTTAGGTACTAGTGGTCACCCGCGACTTCGTCCGCGTGGTAATTTGGATTTTTTCCCGTTCCCGTCGCGCCGCGTCATATTTTGAACAATTCACACAATATCTTTATTAATTGTAGCCTATGTGTTATTCTGATGTATAAGCTATATTATTGTAAAGTTTCATTAAAATCCATTCAGTGGCTTTTACGTGAAAGAGTAACAAACATCCATCCATCCATACATACATACATACTCACAAACTTTCGCGTTTATAATATTAGTAGGATATACTTGCACTGCACTTCTCTCAGGCCTGCTGGAAGAGATTCCTTTAGGAATAAGTAGTGCTCTTGCACTATGCTCGTTTTACTCTTTTGTACGTTTGTTTCTTTGTTTGTACAAAAAAGAAATCTTTGGTCTCCTCAACTTTCATCAGTGTTTTAAATTTTTCATGCCAGTTCCTCGGTTAGGGCTACTTCTAACCTGGCATCTTTTCACTTTTATAGCAATCGGGATGTAGTGTCAATATCCTCTGCAAGATGTGTACCTGCCGACGGACGAGTACAGGTGAAATTTCATCCGTTAGCGACAATAGGCCCACCAAGGGGGACCAATAAAGTTACTGGTAAATATATAAATACTCTTCAGCGAAACAGACGTGATTATAATGTATATTCTAAATATACATTTAGAACTTATCTCACATCGAACAGAAATAGTAACCGCGTATCCACTATCTATTTAAACTGCCCTTGATCTGTAGAAGTTATTCATTGTGACAATACGCCAACAATCTCGAGCGCGTACAACATTGAAATATGCTATAGAATTAACTATGACGTCACATACCATAACGCATTGCTCTATCAGCACGTATCATAAACATACGCGCCTACGCGGTGAAACGTTAAAATTATAACTGTTACTGACCCACCTGGCCGGGGTTTAAAAGGAAGTTTCTGTAAATCTAATATGACCATTGTAGACCCAGAGCTGGTAGTTTTGGCATGCCAAAAGTAGGTATTTTGGGGTAAAGACAAAAACCATCCAAGTGCGTGTCGGGCCACGCATAGAATAGGGTTCCGTAGTCAAACATAATAACCTCTATATCTCCTGAACTAACAGTGTTATCGGATCCGTTTCAGTTTTCCTTTAAGTTAATTACATGGACTACCATCACAAATATTTTCAAAATTTTCAAGCCAGCCGTTTAGATTTTAGAGGGGGGGGGGGGGGGGGGGGGGGACGCTCTGTTTTACCAAAGAAATGAGCTATAAAGTTGAATATCTCGCAAACGAATACTTAAATCAAAAAATCGTTCTAGCAACCTCTCTATGTTTTTAAAAAAACCTCTCTAATGATACCCCACACTTCGGTGTTGACGCAAGAAAAAAAATACAAATTCTGGTTACGTGTACGGTACGTTTCTAGCACTCACCGTTTAGGAAGAAAGCCGAAACTTGAACTACGGAACCCTAAAAAGTATGGGAAAATATAAAAATCGTATTGTATCGGGCTTCGGGAGCTGAAAACGTTAGAAGAAATAGACTGACTACAGAACTGCTCTTAAATTGAGAGGGTCATTTAAAAAAAGTGGTAGAGAATAGATAACCTACTTATGAAACGTAAAATGAGTCAGAAATTACTAAGAATCTCGGTGACACAGCCTACAATAGTCACTAGATGGTACCTGCATATTAGCATTTCATTATTCCACTTACAAGTGCAATAAGAATGACTCAAAAGATAACTTGCCTATTGCAAAATAGATTGTTTAAATATTGGTAGTTATCATATACTATTATTAAAGCTTTATTACACTTTATACATATTTTTACTATATTTTTAAATAAACTTATAGAAAACAAATATATTTAAAAATATAAAACATAGTGACCCACCGGTAGTAGGAACTTCCGCACAATACGGGCCGTATCCAACAGAAAAAGTTGACGCTTCAGTGACGACCCGACACTGGTTTCTACGCCAGTTCACAAAAACAGAGTCCAAAAGCGCCCTCTAGCGCTAGTATCCGGCTCGAAGGACCAAAGCTTTATTATTATTAGCCATGCAAATAAAGATATGACTAAAACCCAAAAAAAAAAATCATATACTACTTATTAAATTTTAAAATTAGATAAGTATCGCCATGCAACGTGGCAACACAGCCACCATTCTGGGAACCTGGCAATGAATGGGAAGTCGGCAATGACGCGGAGGATTTTATAAACGATATTTTGAAATGTAAATATTTTTAGTATAATTGTAATTCTTATTGTAAATAAAAAATTATTACTCTTAATTTTAAAATTTACTTCTTTTTACCCGACTGCTTCAGCGAGGGTTATGTGTTTCGCGCGTATGTATGGCAGGTGGGACTCGAAATCAGTTCAAACCTAGATGCAAACTGAGTCCCGCCTGCTTATAGATAAATATCTGGTTAAGTGCAGTCCAGTTTTTATATTATTTTTTAAGTATAAACAGGTAAATATTTTTGTTACTAGTTACATAGTTTTAAGTTATTTGTACACTAAAATATTTTGGCTATTGATGATTATTAATTAATTGAATTTCGATCAAATTATTAATTAATCTATTAGTGACCATATACCTTCACCTTGATGGTAGGCACCATTCGAGTTCTGGCTACATTTTTTGTATTTTTATTCGTTTATCAAAACACCAGTACCCTACCTGTGAATCTCACTCAGCATCAGATCTTTAAAAACTATATAAACTATTATTAGCTACCCTATTCGTTAGGTATGTATCGATGTACGGCGACTGCATCTCAACCCCATAAAACCGCGTCAAACAAACAATCAGACACAGTTGCCATACTGAAATAATTTAGTCCGTGATAATATAAACATTGCTTGGTATCTCGCCCACGCGCATCGGGGTGGTCTAATGTTTAAAAAACTTACAATAAAATTTTATAAAATTTGAATAAAATTAATGTGGTATTTCTGCCGCTAAGTCCCGCAAACATATTTTTCTTGAATGATGTGTTAAGAATGTTTGTTTAATTAAGACATCGTCGTCGTAAACGTTTTGTTCCTTTTTTAAATATTTTAAAAAGGTTCGCAGTTTGGGTGTTTTTTTTACCTGATACTTGTTTTAAACCCGAGCATAGATAACTAAATTATTAAAGAGTTTGAGAATTCCCTTTTTGGTTCAAAAGAGGTTTAAAACAAATAGGTTTGATTTAAATGTAGGTTGTATAACTTTCGATGACTGAATGTTGATGAAGTTAAAAGGTTATTTAAAACACAAACCTGTAACAGTGTACATGTATGAAATTACAAAAGACAATACTAAATACAGTACCTACGTTCTATTCGCATGACAGACATACATATTTCATTATTACACTAATCAGTCAAGACAGAAATGCCTGCACATCTTAACTAAATCTCAATATTCAACAGCACGGTTAAGATGTGAAGGAATTTGAATTGTTTAACTCTTACTTTGATTGGTTTTGTTTGGGTTAGTAGGTATTCTGTTTGTTTTGTCTGGTTTATAGTCTAGGTATGCATCACATTTATTGCAACCGGGCGTCGCCGCGTAGTTTTATTCTAATCTTGGTCAAAACACTACGATATTAAACCCTATTCCTAATCAACATGTACAATATAACGTGGTTGTTCATTATTTATGTTTTTTTCTATCGTTTATGTCGTTCATTTTCTAATGTGAAAAGAAGTAACACTTTACGTGTGGCCGTGTGTCTCTGCGACCATAACTCATTCACCTTCGGAAGCACATTTATGAAGAAGAAGGTAGCCTTCTTCGTCTTATATTGTATTTGTTGCGACGCGACGATAGGTTGACCAATGACGTAATGTTTCTGCGAACGGATCACCTGTAATCTAATGTTATGAGTATAGGTATATTTCAAACAGATAAAGCAGTACCTTATAATGGGCTGTTCGTGACGAGTACCACCCATTTGTAGGTGAACTGGCTAATAAAAGTAGTTAGTGAATTTGTGCAAATAAACAGTGTCAAAGTCAATGGTTATTGGTTTTCATAAGTTCTCCTGTTACTTGGGACTAGCAAAATAACTATGAATTAAATATATGAATATGTTTGGGCGTATGACATTTCCTTTGAGTAAAAGGTCGTGGTCAATCAATTCATCGTTTTAGGGTTCCGTACCCAAAGGGTAAAACGGGAACCCTATTACTGAGACTTCGCTGTCCGTCCGTCTGTCTAGGGCTGTATCTCATGAACCGTGATAGTTAGAAGGTTGAAATTTTCACAGATAGGTAGTGTATTTCTGTTGCCTCTAAAACAAGAAATACTATCATCATCATTCACCGATCCTTTTCCCAACTAAAGTTGGGGTCGGCTTTTCCAGTCTAACTGCGATTCGGCTGAACATCGATATTTTCCGTGAAGCGACTGCCATCTGACCTCCACAACCCATGGGCGACATCGAAGTTCTGTAGTTAGACCGGTCGGATTTTACTTTACGAAATACTAAAAAACAGAATATTATATATATTTAAGGGGGCTTCGGCTTCCATACAACAAACATGATTTTGCATGCGACTCGCACTTGGCCGTTTTTTTTTTGTCTATGGCAGAACGACTAACCTCCATATCAACCTCTGAAGAGTACCGTCATGGGTTGATTTCTTTCGCTCGCATCGGGAGCCTACGAGCAAAATAATCTACATCGATTCAAAGTGCGATTCGTTTACTGTTTGACATTTAATTCATCCCAATTTAAACACAAACGGCTACATTGAAGACAACGTTTCTAAGAAACATTCACTCATGTCAGATGAATTTACACTGCGTTGTTCCACTTTGGGCATGTTATAGGTAATTGGTAGATTTATGTATGACACGATGGCATTTTCTTACTACAGTTACGTATTATTATTCCCTATTCTGTGCTACATTGGCTTACTAGAAAACACTTTTTCAACGATATACAAGCAATTTATAGACTCAGACCCCGGGACTCGCTGAAAGAACTATTTAAAGAAATTAATGTTTTAACAGTTGCTTCTCAATATGTTTACGACAACATCTTATATGTACGGAAGAACATAGATCTCTTCAAAAAAAATCTGACAACCATATTTTTAATACAAGAAATATATTTTTAGAATAAACGAAATTAATTCTTTGATTCTTTTATTTCTTCTTTTTTTCTTTGTAAATCGGTTTTATTTCTTTGTAAATTCTTTGTAAATCGATAGCTTATAGTAAACCCGCCAACTCCATGTTGTCAAATTTTTCATGAGACACTTAAAATGTCATTGAAGTTCTTATGAAAAAATCTAAAATCCCGTTGGTAGATATTAACGTAAGCTATTATTTTTTATACCATATAAGTAATCATCATTCACCGAGCCTTTTCCCAACTCAGTTGGGGTCTTCTTTTTGATGAGTCAATTGGGTTCCAGTTTCAGGAGTGGCACCCATGGTATACGCCTTCTCCTGGAACCGTTTGCAAGTTGATTGTTTAGTTAGTAAAGTGTTTAGATGTTATGTGCCGTTAGAGTGTTTTAGTTGATTTACGATATAGGTGATGTGGTGGAGGAGTGAGTTAAGTGTATCTGGGGCAGTTGCAAATAAGGTGGCTGAGGGTTTGCGAGATTATGTTGGTGGGAAGTTCGTGGGGTCATGATGAGTAGGAAGGAGTTGCTTGGTTAGGTTAAAGGTTTGCGAGATTGTGTTGGTGCAAGGACAGAGGTCGTTGTTTAGGTTTAGTTGATTAGGTTAGGTTAGTTGGGACATCCGCTTTTGTGTGTGGAAAAGTTACACGGGGTCAGTACTTTCCACACACTCCCTTAGTCGCCTCGTACGACATCCACGGGAGGATATGGGTCGGCTTTCCAGTCTAACTGCGATTCGGCTGAACTTCGATATTTTCCGTGAAGCGACTGCCATCTGACCTTCGGGTTGTGAAAGTCAGATGGGCGATATCGAAGTTCTGTAGTTAGACCGGTCGGATTGATTTAGGGCTCCAACTACCCCTAACGACTGCCATAGATGTTAGTATGACAACCGGGACCGACGGCTTAACGTGCTCTCCGAGGCACGGAGGGGTCTCAATGTCTTAAGAAATGGTCACCCATCCTAAGACCGGCCTGACTCGATGTTGCTTAACCTTTGCAATGTGTTAACATTGTCGGTTACCACTAGACCACGAGCCCCTCTATACCATATAAGTAATATTGACTTTTATTTTTAATTCCGCGTGACCTCGGCAGCTCCCATGTCCATTGCTGCGGGCGTCTCTGGTACACACCAGAAGGTATTTCCCAGTGGCGCCCGGCGGACCTTGGCCACCTGTGTGTAGTAATCTTGATTTGACTTTATTAATACTACAGCATTTTTAGGAGATATCCGTTTGTCCTTTCCTGTAAAAGTTGAGTTAGCTGGTTTTCCGGATATAATTATTAGGCGACATGGCCTCTCACCCAATGTTTCATTAGGCTACCACTTGTTTCCAACAAAATGTTAGTGGTTATCATAACTTTGAATGGTAGTAAAAGTTAAGACATTTTTTTTAATGTTACAAAGAAACCATTAATAAAGTTTCAACTGCTATTGTAAGTTTATCCCAAAAAGTTACCAAGTTTCTATAAACTTGGCACCTATGTGCCTGACGTCAATTATTTGTGCGCAGCGGGAATAAAAAAAATATTTTGAGCAAACAGATCCTATAACTTTATAACCTTAACTGCTTCGGTGGCGTGGTCGGTAGTGCATCGGCTTACGACTCCGGAGTCGGGTTCGATCCCCGGGTCGAATCAAATATTTGTGTGATCCACAAATGTTTGTTTCGGAGTTTGGGTGTTTTCTATATGTATTATGTATGTATTTAGAAATATATAAGTATGTTAACAGTTGTTGTTCTAGATCCCATAGCACAAGCTTATAGCTTAGTTTGGGCTAGATGGTGTTGTGTGAAAATGTCCGAAAATATTTAAATATCCTACTAATATTATAAACGCGAAAGTTTGTGAGTATGTATGGATGGATGGATGTTTGTTACTCTTTCACGTAAAAACTACTGAATAGATTTTGATGAAACTTTACAATAATATAGCTTATACATCAGAATAACATATAGGCTACAAATTATAAAGATATGGCGACGGGAACAATAATTACAAGCGACGCGGCGACGGGAACGGGAAAATATCCAAATAATGACGCGGACGAAGTCGCGGGCGACCACTCTAGTTTATTTATAAGATGAGAATTTAAAAAACAAAACTAACTTCAAAAAAAAAAAGTGTGTGTGTCAGCTCCGACGCACGACTGGAGTTTACTCCTTAAGTACGAGTATCTAACCATACCAAATTAGAAAGTTGCGCACTAAAGGTGCGCACCAAAAACGTGATACGATTTTCGTTACTTGTTAGTAGGTTTTACCCCTCGGATTTTTCTCATACCGGGCGCCTTATATATGAAAATCGATTCTTAAGGAGTAAACTCCAAAAGTTAGTTAACTAATGTCACGGTCTTGGTCACATCTCATGTTACTTGATCCAGTTGGTACTGCACAGATCGTAATGTTAAGGACGTACCACTTTACACTATAGTACTCGTATGTACGTACTATGTACGCGCATTAATTCGAATTTAAAAGTTGACAAGTAACTCCAACGGAATTAATGTAATTGTACCGAATGATTTCTTCAACACATTTTAATTAATATTATGTTGTCAATGACGGCATTTGGTTATGCAACGGTTCATGAAGCAAATAAATTTTACTGCTGTGAATTTTTTTAATAGGTGTTAAGACATGGATCCTTTAAGGGCACCACCAAATAACAGTTTGGCGGCAGGCTGAGACAGTTAGTTTAAGATTGAAGTTTGCTACAATATCAAGCCCTGACAGGCTGATGTCTGACTACATCATGCAGGCGATCTGTTAGTGTGTGGGTCTCTTTAGACTTTAACAGTCGCTTCATTTCCTTTACATGGTATTTATGAATACGATCTTTTGATGTGTCTCGTAAAATTAAAACGTTAAATCGATTCTGATCTTTAATGGTAAGTATTGTGTTTTCAGCATGATTTTCTTTGAAAGAATGGCTATAATCAAAGAAATACAGTAATATCAAAAATATTGACATACCTGACATGCGTATAAAGAGTTCTGCCACGACGCTTTGGTCTCGCTGAAGAAGTAACAGCTGTGGCCGAGCCTGATGAAGTTTGGTGGGCACACGTACGACATCTTGGTGTTGTTCCTCTGTCCTTCCACTCCTCGGCCTGCAAATGTCCATCTTGGTTTTATAGACCATCAATATCTAAACAAATTAACAAAATTCAAATGCCTGTTTGTAATTCCAAATTAACAACTTTTCACTAAAATGTTGTAACAATTCATGAAAAATATTTTTTTTTATCTCAACAATTTATAAATTATGCTAAAACGCATGTCATCGACAGGACTCAAACCTGCGGGCTTTCCCTAACAAGGAGAACCATTAAGGTTCTATGACCATACCGATCTCACTTAATTTTTGTTCCATATAATTATTTCTAGATTGCGTTTTTACGATTAACGTTGGTAAAATAATAGAAGCAAATCAATTGCTTTCAAATACAAACATATATTTTAACTATCTGCGTAGGTTGACATGCCTATTATGGACAAAAGCATCGACAAAAAAAAGAAAAAACTATCTGTTTATTCCGACTCCTTCGTGAAACATACTCGTATTATAACCAAAAAGGTTGTTGACATTTTAAAATCTTGACCGGAAATAATTTAGGAGCTTAAATTACTGTCGCGGCTCATGAAGTCCCCAATCGCCATAAGGAACGTACACAGAAATGTGACCCATTGTCTCTCTTATCGTACATCAGAAACGGAAGCTTCCTACCGTGTGTATTACAGAGTGGGCGATTTGAACAGCTCGCGAACAAGTTCTTGATCAAGGCCAAAATGTAGACAGACAATTAGACATCTTTTTTTTATACTACTAGCTTTGTAAACAAACCCACGGCATATCTTTTTGCGGACATAGATGTGGGTTATGCGTTTACTTAATTTTAAGTATTGTAAGTTATACTCGTAGTAATATGTTAACGTGTAACTGTTATATGTCCCTGTTGAAAATAAATATCTGTGCTAAGTTTGATTTACCTCAGATAGGCCGTAGGTATGCCTATTTGTATATCTATATTATTAAGGTCACTCGGGGCGAATGCAACTAGGGGGCTAAAGTAACTAATTTGATTTTCTCTTCAACTAACGGTAGTTATTAAAAGTGCCATCTATTCAAATGTAGAGCAATCATTGTTTCTTTCAATCAAATATAGATGGAGCTCCTAGACTGCTTACTGTTGTACCGACAGAGCATAGTTGGAAAATAATTGCATTCACCCCATAAAATATAACTGAATTTGAACTGAATTTGTCGGAAATTGAAGCGTATTTTAAGCGGATTGATATCATTTTAGGAAAGCTGTTGCTAGAATCGACATGTTCGTATTGTTGCCATGTCGATAATACTGATTGAAAGAAAGTTAGGGCTATATTAGTCACATTTACCCCATGGGAGGGCTAATGTAACTTTTACTGATCTCATGCAACAATAACATGAATTACTGAAAAACCTGAGCCTGTTGGTACTGTGTTATATGTCGAAACTGTTCATTAAAATATGCTTTATTAGGTATATGTATTAACATTACCCTATTATTTATGTAGATTATGCTGGAGGGAGGCAAAGTTAAAACTTTATTTTTTATAGTCGCATTCGCCCCGGGTGACATATACATATATTCACTATTTATATTTTTTTTTATTAACCTATTAATTTATTAATTTTCTCCTTATGTAGGTAGGTATTTCCATTGTATTTTATTATGTGGGAGATTGTATTTATTTAAGTACATTGGTTGTCTTTTTATATTAGGTGTGTTTTTAGGTTAAGTTTTAAAAATTTCAATACATTGTAAATTGTTCTAGAAACACAATAAATACAAATATTAAATTTTTTGATATGGTAGGTATCTTCGGTCCCGAGTTCTGCCTGTGGGAATATAGGTTCGGATAACTTGTTATTTTTATTATTTTTAATTATAAGCCTTTTATGATTAAGATGTAATTGATTTTCTATTGAATATAGTAACAGGAAATAGTAATATAATACCTAGGCTTGCCCCCTACAACTAACCAACGAAACTATTGGTAGAATGTGGTTGTGCACCCCTATAGTCAACCAAATAAGACATTATAAACGTCGACATATGTTTCACCTATTACTCACGAGGCATTATCAAGAACATCTCAAAGAGAACAGCCGTTCTCTTTGAGATGTATGTCGACGTTGATAATGTCTTCTATTCAGCGAAATCATTGCAATTATCTGAAATTCAACATCACATTTTCCATTGTTTTATCATGGACTTTCGCCAGGTAACGCCTGACTCCATTCAGTACTCCCGTATACATTTCAGTAATGCCAAAATATAGACTCTAATAATAACATAGATTACTTTCCCGTCCTGCTCATTGGGAACAGAAAGAAATCGGGGTCATTACCGTAAAGTAACTTTTTTCCTTTCGGAAGAATAGGGAACGTTTCAGGAAATAACCTTCCTGCGTCCCGCCGTCAGCGTGAAACGGCACTTACTCTTCTTTAATGTGAAAGGTCGGCTGTTAAAAAGAAAACACGCTCTCGCGCTATTTAACTAGGTAGGTTCGTGTGGATAAATGAGTATAAAAACGACATTTAGTAGTAGGAGGTAGAATGTAGTAGTCGGAACTAATTCTTTTGTCCGGAAAAGTTTTTCGTCGTGTCGGAACTAAAAGCTGGTTTTGACTGCCCGGGTTAGTTGACTTTCAACCATGGCTTGCCAATTGAGCTACCAAGACTGCAGCCGAATACATATTTTAAGTATATGTCTTAAGGCGATGTATCCATACTTAAGGCGGCGTCTTAAGGCGCCATCTACGAAAACTAAAACTAAAACATTCCCTAGTCTAAGGTTGCTGCTACGCTGCGTGCTGTGTCGTGACTCCTGACTGACGCTGTGAGTTCGTTCCATTATATTCGCTATTGTGTTCTTCGTCACTTCAAGAACACAGTTTATTGAAAACTGCGTTCTTGTTGTGTAAATTAAAGTAATGAAAAATGATAAAAAATGAGGTATTCCAACATGAAAATAGAATGTCTAAGCTAGACGGACATTAAACTGTTTTAGGATCGGGCCATTAAGTGCGGAACCTGGTAATTAATGTGGTGCTGAAGAATGCAGAGAAGAGAAAGTCGGTTACCTATTTAATGCGATACTGGGTAATAATACAAGCGACTTCGCTTCTGTAGTACCGATTTTGCGGTTCTGTTTTCCAATAGGAAATATATCCTGGATAAGAAGATATTCTATTGCTTTTATTTACACTTTGTTTCTCTTATATGTATTTATAAATTTAACATTTTTGCAAAATCACATCATTTCAGCCCATTTGGCGCCCACTGCTGAGCATGGGGGAGCCGAAACAGGGGGGTATTCAGCCTACATTATATACCGCTGGCCGGACGGGTTGGTAGTTTTAAAGATCTAACTAAGCATATGAGGGACGGACAGACAACGGAAGTGACTTTGTTTTATATTATGTTATGATATGATGTCAATCTATCAGTCATAGTTTATTATTATGACTATGATTTCCGTGTACAGTTTCATATTATGATACATCGCTAAAATACAATATGAATGAAATATAACAACAAAGATATTAATTTACCATGTTTGTAACTAATGCTTTAATGTAAGAAATTCGACGCAGACACACTTAAATCAGCTTAAACTAGATTTTGTAGCGCCTGCGCACTGCGATCATATTTCAATGATGAATTGGTACCAACTGTTGCCCGCGGCTTCAGTCACTTTGTCGATTCGATTTCTCTTTAGAACATAGTTTTCCCATACTCTCACATTTAATTTTATAATATTAGTAGAATTGCATGAAAGGACATAGATAATAATATAAATTTTCATGTTTTCATCGCTAAAAGGAACTTATATGGACTCTCAGATGTACGACCTAAATGTAAGTTCTGCATTCGCTAGTAAGCGATATTTACAAATGTGTTTTTTTTTCAAAAATGGGAGGAAGTTCTAAAACTCGACTGTACTTTTTATTGTTTTCAAAAAAAGGAAGAGGTTCTCAATTCGACTGATACTTTTTATGTTTGTTAGCTCATAATATCTTTCGAATGAGTGAATTGTTTTTTTTAATTGAAAGCTTCCTGTGTGGTCCGATTCCGGTAATTTGAAGTCGGTTTGTCTCAATGCTAGACGTGTTTTTTTAAAATAAAATCTACTTACATTGTGACCAAAAGATGATGAACAGGATCCCAGCAATGGCAACCAGCTTTCCTCTCCGTTCCAGAGCTTCCATTTTGTTCACTAAACACACTAGTTCAACGCACTAACACACGACAAACACAAGCACTAGACTGTACTGAATGCATCCATATTTTGTACACTTACATGACCACAATTTTTTCTTCTAGAAATGTTGTGTTGTTACGGCAGAAATTAATCTGAAACAAAAGAGAATAAACTTAGATTAACGTAAAACAAATAGGCGGGAAATACATAATGTATGTAGTCCAAAGACTTTAATTTTTTAAACATTCAAATTTGGAATGTCGACATTTTGTTCACAAATTTATTTTTTGGAGTTTATTGCTTTGCGAGTAGGTATGGCCCATAGATCAAATGACCCATCTGTTAAATGGCTCTTCGATGATTTGGCGTTTGTAGAAATGGGCTTCGCAAATATGTCTATCGATAATGAGTACGATACCCATCTTTCACAAACCTAAAATTTGACATAAGTAGCAGGAGTTTTTTATTAGTCGTCGTAATGTAACAATGGGAAGTTAGGTAAGTAAACGCACAACCCTGTATCCGGAGCAGAGAGGAGGAAGGACTTTTCCTCATCTGTGCTCTCGAATGGGTAACACAAGGGCAAGTTTTCAAAGCATAAAATACTTTCTTCGAAATCCATGTTTTATAGAAGAAAAAAAGCAAGTCACATTTGAAATCCGAACTAGGTACAATAACATGTTTTACTGTTCGCGATTCATGTGTCACATGTTTGTACTCGTATTTTCACATTTGTAATACAAGTCTTTGCAAAATTAGCTTGCGTAGTATTGGCGCGTGCTTAAACCGCGATTTTATTCAACCGTGCAATGACCTTTCATAAGTGCATTATAATCGGTCTTAGTACTTGAGCTAATAGTTTCATGGTCAAGACTGCTAGTTTTTCTACTGTTGCCAAGTTTAAAAATAAAACTTTTATACTAGGCACAGATAGTTATGTTATTATGCCTCTGTTACGTAATAGCATGACAGGCCTGCGTGAGACCGCACAGCCCACGTTGCAATCCACGTTTGATATCAAATATTTATATATCTATCAATTAAAAGTATTTCTATCAGTTATCTAGCTAGATCATAGCACAAGTTCTGCTTAGTTTGCGACCGCATGGCATTGGATGGTAAATGTCCTAAATTATTTTTTTTATTTAGTATCTTACGTCAAATCAAACTTCTACGTGGGTTGCTGCGGGCATCAGACAGTAATTACAATAATATCTCGTTCCAGAAATTTCAATATACATCTAACGGATGTCAGAACCCGGTCAGGATGTTAAATAAGTGCATATTTAGTTTTACTGTACAATACTTTTATTCATCTGGTTCTTCATAAACCTGTTTTCAAGGAATATCAAGTGTAAGTACCTTAAGTGCATAATAGCACTTACAATAAAATTAAGTTGTTTAAAATATTTTTTTCCAAAAAAAGACTTTAAATTGACAAAACTGGACCAAATGGAAATGGAAATTACACGAAAACACTAGCATAAAAAATAATCATCAAAATCGGTCCGGTCGAAAGTTGCACGCATAATATAGGGTTCCGTAGTTACCATTATATACTCTATAACTCCTAAACTAACAAAGTTATCTGGTCCGTTATAGTTTTCCTTCAAATTTCATCATATGGACTACCATCATAATTTTTTTCAGATTCTTCGAGATAACCATTTACATTTTAGAGGGAGAGGGGGCACGCTCTGTTTTAACAAAAAAATACGCTTAAAAGTTGAATATCTAGCAAACGGACAAAATCAAATAATTTATTGTCCTAAAAACCTCCCACCGTTTTAAAAAGACTTATCTAATGATACTCTATATGATGAATGATGGGGTTAACGCGTGAAAAAAAATCATTCTTACTTTAGGTAAGTGTAGAGGAGTTACCCCAGAAAAAAAAAAATTTCAATGTGATACGTAGGTCACACTAATAAGTTTTGCGTAACTTAAAAAAACAACATGTTAAAACCAAAATATTATGTTTATTGCTTTTCAAAATACTCTCCTTTACATTTTAAACATTTTTTCATGCGATCGAACAATTTTTTAAAACAGGAGGACCACAGATCTGAAGGCATGTTTTCTACGTGCTGATGGAACGCTATCACTGCCTCTTCGGAGTTGGTAAAAGTGAAACCTCTCATCAAATCTTTGATTTTGGTGAAAATACAGAAATCACAGGGTGCTAGGTCGGGGCTATGCACAGGATGGGTGACGAGTTGTACTTTTTCGGAAGCTAAAAATTACTTTGTTTTGTTGGCCGTGTGTGAAGCAGCGTTGTCATGATGTAGGAGAACGCGGCTTTTGGGTCGTCTTTCACGAACTTTTTCTAACACCCTTTTTTTTTTTTTTTTTTTTTAATTCCGCGGCCTAGGGCCGCGACCGCTCTAACGTCCGTTGCCGGGCGTCTCTGGTTACAAGCAGAACGTATTTCCAGTGGCGCCCGGCGGACTTTGACCACCTCTGTGGTCTCTGCGGGGGTTAGGTCGGGATGAGAATCCCGCGTCGTTGGGGTAGGGTTTTATCCCACGTCAGTGAGTGAATCTGGTTGCGTGCTATGACTTGCTCGCAGAAGGACACGGCCGCGTTCCACCTACTCGCGCTGGAGACCATGGCTTGGAGCATGGTTTCCAGCGAGAGGATATCCACGCCCAGACCCACAACGAGGTCCCGGCGCTGACTCGCCCACGCTGAGCACTCCACCAACGTGTGGAGTGCGGTGTCGTCGCCGGAAACCTCGCAATTTTGACACCGGGGTGTGACCTAAGGATGGATGCGAAACAGATCCTGGTGGAGTTGGGACCGCCGGTCCTCGATTTCTCGAGACGTAGGCCTGTGGTCCCGCTCCAGCGCCTCCTTGCGCCATTGGAACAATGACGCAAGGGCTCTCGCTTCCAGGTCCCATGGAGGGGTCCCGGCTAGGAGACATGCAGCCTCTCCGGAGATCGTGCGGTACCCTCTTATTGTTTTGACGGCCAAGGTCCTCAACGGTCTATTAAGGAGCGTTGAGTTGTTGGCCGTCAACCGCGCCGCCCATACGGGAGCCCCGTATAGGGCCATACTCCGCACGATCCCCAGGTACAGTCTCCTGCAGGAGGCGTTGGGTCCCTTTAGGTTGGGCATGAGTCGCGAAAGCGCGACTGATGCCCCCGTCACTTTAGGGACCAAACTTCGGAAATGTGGTCCGAAGTTCCATCGGCTATCAAGTACGATCCCTAGGTACTTCATCGAGGGCTTGATGCCGATGCTAACGCCTCCCACATTTTTGCTGGAACCTTCAGGTGGACCGTTCCGAGGTCTGTGAAAGCACAGAACCGCGGACTTGTGCAAGGCCACCTCCAGTCCCAGCCGCCGTATCCGACCCACGACTTGAGCAACACCCGTCGTGACCTTGAGTGCTGCCTCCTGGTACGTTGCGCCCCGCGCCGTGACGAGGGTATCGTCGGCGTAGCACGTTACGCCGACGCCCTCAGGCAACGCACCCCACAGCACCCAGTCGTAGCCGATGTTCCACAGAAGCGGCCCCAGGACCGACCCCTGTGGAACACCGCACGACACATCTCGCCGAGCTGGCCCGAGCCAGCTGGGGAAAGCTATGGCCCTCTCCGAGAGATAGGCCCCGACAATACGACGGAGGTAGAGAGGCGTTCCGTGATACACAAGCGCCTCCCTAACGCAGCTCCATGGCAAGGTGTTGAAAGCGTTGGCGATGTCAAGAGACACCGCCACCACCACCTTGCCCTGTGAGACTGCTTCCTCCGTCAGGCTCTTCGCGCGCATGATCGCGCTCACGGTGGAGCTTCCCCGACGGAAACCAAACTGGTTATCCGCCAGGTCTGGCCCCACACTCGTGAGATGCTCGACGAGGCGTTCCGCGATAATTCGCTCAAAGAGCTTACACACCACGTCGAGCAACACGATCGGCCGATATCCGGACGGTGAGTCCACCGGCCGCCCCACCTTACGGATCAGGACCAGTTTCCCCGTCCTCCACACCTTGGGAAACTGGCCCCTTTCGAGGCATGCGCTAAAGAGCCCCATCAGTCGAGGCCCGAGTTCTTCGAGAGCCAGGACCCACGCACGGCCAGGAATGCCGTCGGGTCCGGGGGCAGTGATTTTCCGGCGTTTAAGCTGGAGTACTGCCGCACCTAGCTCCCCCACCCTGACTTCGGGTATGTCGTCTTCGCGGGTGCTATCCGCGTCGGGCAGAGACGGAGCCATGCGCGGAGGGACGTGCTCCTCCGCGCTCGTCGGAAACAGGGAGTCCATGACCCGCTCCAGCTGCTGCGGCTGGAGACTCTGGGTCAGTGGGGGCGCCCTGGGTCGGAGTTTCTCTCTGACCTGTAGGTAAGGGCGCCCCCATGGGTTCTGCTGAAGGGTCTCCAGGAGCTCCTCGCGGGCCGCCGTCTTGGCCCGCTTTATCGTCTCCTGGAGAATACCTTTGGCCTCCCTGTATGCCTGATAAAGCTCCGCCTCTCGGGCTGCCGCGTCGTCTGGGCGGCGATGCCTCCGGCGAAACCTGGTGTACTGGCGGCGGGCGGAGATGCATGCTGCGCGCAGCTGTGCAATCTCCGGCGACCACCAGTACACCTGCTTCCTTGCCGGTCTGGGTGTAACCCTAGGCATCGCCGCATCACAGATTTGCGACATGGCTCTCCTGAACCACTCCGCTTCGGCTTCCACATCGGCAGGCCTGTCCGGCGCTGGAATCCAGGCCTGCACGATTGCCGCCTCCAGGAGAGCCTCCCGGTCTAAACGTTGAAGTGCCCAACGCGGATCCGGGGGATTTTCGACTGGCTGTGGGAGGCCAGGTGGGGGCGCAACATCGAATCGGATGAACCGGTGGTCCGAGTGCGTCTCCACACCCTCCTCCACGCGCCAGCCTGAAATACGGTGGGCGAGGGCAGGGGTCGCGAAAGAAACGTCCACGATCGACTCCGTCCCCCGCCGCCAAAAGGTGGCGACATTCCCCCGGTTGAGGACTACCAGACCACGCGTTCTGGTCCAGTCCTCAAGAAGCCTCCCCTTGTCCCTAGTTTCCCGGGAGCCCCACGCCACACTCCAGGCGTTGAAGTCTCCCAGGAGCAGGACAGGGCGAGGACGGCACGCAGCGAAGACGACGTCGAGCTCAGTGAGCTCGACGCTCGACGCTCGAGTGATATCTCAAACTGAGGCTCGTCCAGAGTCGGCGAGATGTAGGCGGACACGACCGCAAACCCTTCGTATTCCGCCGCAACACCCCCCCGGCCGCTTGCAATGAATGCAAGGCGTGAGGTGTCCGCGGCGGAACCCCCAAATATACAACAGGCCGAGCCGTCCTGGTCCACCGGGCTCCCCGGGTGGACGTAGTACGGCTCGGCGACCACGGCCAAGTTAATGGACCACTGCGCGATGCTCTGGTACAGAAGATCCTGAGCAGCGCAGCAGTGGTTCAGGTTCACCTGCAGGATGCAGACATGGGCGTACATTAATGGACGTCCATGTCAGCATCCCGCCGCGAACTTGGCTGCGTAGAAGCGGCTCCCCCGCTGCCACCAGCGGACGGACGAGGCTTTGGCCTCGAGGCAGTGCAGGTACGGCTGCCGACCCGATGGTCCGCCGTTTTGCCCTCCGCCTCACATCTATAACAGCGAGGCGGGGCCTCGCAGCCATTGGCCTTATGGCCGGGCCGGCTGCAGCGGAAGCACCGGTCGCCCACGGTGTCTTCCGCTGTGCACTGCACTCCCACGTGCCCTACCACCATACAACGGAAACATCTCGTTTCCCGGGCACGCAGGAGGTGCACCTGCGCCTTTGAGAAGCCCCCTACAAGGAGGCTTCGTCCGTCCGCTATTTTGAGAGCCGCTGCGACGGGGCACTGGACGACTGTCGTGCCATGACCAGTGGGGCTGAAGGTGATCTCTCCAGCCTTGCTCTGGTCATGGGGACAGCCGCCCGCCTCCACGACGGCGGAAATATTTCTAACACCCTGGGTAAACAAATGGTAGAATACCACTCGGCATTAACACTCTTTTGATCTTCAAGTGGAATTGTACAGATGGGACCCGTAGCTGAGAAAAAAAACGCGATCATCTTTTTACCAACGTTTCTCGCCTGCCTCACTTTTGTTGGCTTGTTCTCATTTTCAAACACCCATTCATAAGATTGCTGTTTTTTTTCGGGTTCATAACAATAAATCGACGTTTCGTCTCCTGTGACAATGTCATAAACAGCATTAGAATGTCCGTGGTCATACTTCCGTAGCATCTGTGAGAACCATTCCACGCGAGCCCGCTTCTGCTCTGCTGTCAGTTCATGAGGGATCCAACGACAACAAAGTTTCCGAACTTTGAATTCTTCGTGTAAAATTTTCTGGATTTGACTCATACCAATCCCCAATAGTCCTCGAATTGTCTCATAGGTAATCCGCGGGTTTTCTTCAATTAACCGCTTAATAGTAGCCACATTATTTTCGTTGATGGCAGTTGAAGGCCACCCTTCACGAAATTCGTCATGTAAAGAAACTCGACCTCTCTCAAATTCAGCAAACCATCGCCTTACGGTGCTTAAACAAGATGCTTCTCTCCCAAAAGCACTTTGAAGACGAGCGGCACAGTCTTACGGAGAGAGAGAATTTTTAAAATCATAAAAAATCATCGCTCTAAAATCTTTTCGACTTAATTCCATTTTCGTTGCATACGTAGAACTTTGATGTGCGATAAAAAACAATTGATAAATGATTTCCCGCCAATTGGTTTTTTTATTACTAAGAAGGTTGCAACGTTTAAAAAAATATAACATTCGAAGTTCAAATAGTTCCGATTAGCTAGAAGTGCAAAACTTTTAGTGTGCCCCATGTATTTTGGCACTGTTGGAATCGTAAATACACATATCCGTGCAAAACATCTTTCTAGCACAAAAAGTTTGGGACGAAAGCCGAGGTCGGAAGGACGAACGTGACGAAACTATAAGAGTTCCGAGACATTTTACTACGGAACCCTAAAAACTACAGTTTAATTGATAACCTACCTTAGAAAGTCGGTTAAAAAAGAAATTTATATTCACTACCGGCAATTAAATGCTAAGATATGAGATAATTACCGAAGACTTGTAGACTTGTTTTCTTGGATATATCAGTTATAAACACAAGCTGTGCAGTGTTACAACTTCAAAAGCAATTTATTTCACTTCGCTTTGTACGGAAGCCAATTAATTGTTTATTGGCTAGTCTTAATCGTTTTCTAGACTAACACTGTTGTTTTTCATCTTGTAACATCTGTAATTTTCATGAAAAGATTGTTTTCTGACTTCCAAAAAAGAAGGAGGTTCTCAATTCGACTGTATGTTTTTTTATATTTATTTTATTTATTTATGTACAACACACAGAGAAAAATAAAACAATAAGAAGAATATACATAAAGAGAACAGTCAGCAGTTAGTACAAGGGCACTACTTATTCCTAAAGAAATCTCTTCCAGCAGGCCTGAGAGGAGATGTAAAGGTGACAAGGCAACGTGTGTGCATTTTTTTTTCCGCGGTCCAAGGCCGCGGCCGCTCTAACGTCCGTTGCCGGGCGTCTCTGGTTACAAGCAGAACGTATTTCCAGTGGCGCCCGGCGGACTTTGACCACCTCTGTGGTCTCTGCGGGGGTTAGGTCGGGATGAGAATCCCGCGTCGTTGGGGTAGGGTTTTATCCCGCGTCAGTGAGTGAATCTGGTTGCGTGCTTTGGGGCAAAGGCCCCGCAGCACGCAACCCTTCTAGCCTGCTTCTGTAAGGACGGCGGGTGGCGATCCCGCCGTCCTCAGGCCCCGATCATGGAGGTCGATGGTTTTGGGCGTAACGTGTGTGCAGTGTAATAAAAATATACTTACATAAACTAAAGGTGCATTATAATAATATTCATAATAAATATGTTTGGACCTACCTTTGGACTATTTTCAGACTGGGTGAACTACATAGATAACCTCCTAATAGATTCCGCATGCAGGGCAACAAACGCGCGCCACTCATACTTGATTTCGCAAGCATGTAAAGCTATGCCTAAAATCACGACGTCAGTGACAACCAACTTCGCGAACTATGACCACGTGCGATTTTATAATTTAAAAAAATTGTTTTTGCGAGCATTTTACATTTTAAATGGCTTCCTGTTCCGTGAAATGGTATGGCAAGTCGGCGAAGACATCAAATTACCAAAAAGATGGCATTACATTTCACCGGTAAGTAAATTAGACATAAATGTAAATATAAAATTGACTAGGCACCGGAGTTCAATTTATTCTGGTTGGGAATAGAACATAAACACAAACCATTTACAACCCGTTGATGTCTTTTTGAAATTACTCTTTCACTCATTAGCCAAATTATAATAGCTATCCTTTTCTAACAATACATTACAATAGCACTTGAATCGATAGTGATGCGATATCGGTATGATATAGTACGTCATCGATATTTTGCAGTATTATTGCCGTAGGTGCTTTAAAAAGTAGCACCTATAAATAAGCAACATGTTGTCGCCTGCGACTGCGCCCGCTTGAATTTCGGTAAGCTGCGATTTATTTGCGACCAATTTGTGCGTGATTTAGTATTAGCAATGTAACTGAGATATATATTATTTTATAGGTTTCCTGGATGCCCCGAGAGGAAAAAGAAATGGGTAGATGCAACATCTCGTGGGGAGAGTTGGTTTCCCACCAATAACAACGTAAAATATTAAGAAAGAAATCATAGTCCCGCCGATGACATCAGTTTTTGATATTTATTTATAAATTCTTTCTTAATATAAATTATATTACTTTAGATCTATTGAATAAAAATATAAAATTATAATGTATCATCATCAGAGATGGGGGGCTCGTGGCTTAGTGGTAGGTAGTAAGTAGGAACTGAGAGTTGATAATACCTGTCCCTCTTGATTAAGTCCTGATACCTATTCCTATAAAAATTATAATAATAAATAATATTTTAAATATTTTTAAATGTATTTGTGTTTTTTATAAATGTATTTAAAAATGTATATAATAAGAATATTAAGGAATAAACGATATAGTAAAATTATAAAAATATAACTATAATATACCTGCGAGTATCAAAATTTTATCGACACATTTTCATCCCTATCCCATCTCTAGTATTCGGTGTATTTAAGATTGACTCGGTAAGGAACAAAATTACAGTAATGCGGAATCTATTAGGAGGTTATCTATGGTGAACTATAAGCGAAGCGAGCGCCAAGTCCAAGTCCCCAGACCCCAAGTCTCTGGGGTGAACCTATTTTGATTTTTTTTTAATTGAAAGCTACTAGTTACCAGGTGGTCACATTACGTCCAGTACGTAAACGTATATGTGACCTCTTTTACACACACATGTGTTGTACAAACAGCTACAAAAAGAGTTTTTACTCTACTTTTCGTGGTTACACAAATGCAAAGCTCCGCTTATCCCTCGCGAACTGTACCAAATTTGCAAAACAATAGGTTGAGCTTGAGAGAAAGAACCTGGTAATAAAACTATAAAGAATCAAAGAATCAAGAATCAATTTCATTTATTCAGTTTAGGCACATAAAGAGCACATATGAATGTCAAAATTTTACAATTTTGTCAAGTAATATTATAAAAATACTAAATTAAGTAAGTACATAAATAACCATTAGAAAATGATTCTTTCGCTGGTTCGGTAATTTGGTTCTCCTGAGAAGAGACCAGCAAGAAACTCAGGTAGATTATCCATTTTCTTTTTTAATATTGTTTTGTTTACATTGTTACAATTAGTTTATATTGTATTATACGAGTGGCCAACAACAGAAGATTAGGGTGACCATGCATTTTTATCATTAAGATATTCGTCTACATTATAGTAGCCTTTCATCATCAAACATATTTAACTACTATTTTAAACTTATTAAGAGGCATGTCAACCAAATCCTGAGGAATTTTATTATAAATTTTAATACATTTGCCAACAAACGAATTACCAACTTTATGAAGTCTAATTTTTGTCATTGCCAATTTATTTTTATTTCTTGTATTAAAATTATGGTTATCGGAATTTTTTTTGAATAGATCTATGTTCTTCCGTACATATAAGATGTTGTCGTAAACATATTGAGAAGCAACTGTTAAAATATTAATTTCTTTAAATAATTCTTTCAGCGAGTCACGGGGTCCGAGTCTATAGATTGCTCGTATAGCTCGTTTCTGTAATATGAATATTGTCTCAATATCGGCAGCTGAGCCCCACAGCAGCAGACCATATGACATAACGCTATGAAAGTAGCTAAAATAAACTAATCGTGCCGTTTTTTCGTCAGTCAGAGACCTTATCTTTCTAACCGCATAGGCAGCTGAGCTAAGTCTTCCTGCCAAGGCTGTGATATGAAGACCCCATTGTAGTTTACTATCTAGAGTTATCCCAAGAAAAACTGTGGTATTGACTATTTGAAATAATTCATTATTCATAGTAATATGAGTATCCACCTGTCTAACATTGGGCATAGTAAATTTTACACATTTTGTTTTCTTCGCATTGAGCAGCAAGTTGTTACTTGTGAACCAATGCAATATTTCCGAAAGGGTATTATTTACATCGTCAAGTGCTACTTTTTGTCTATCACTTTTAAAAATTAATGATGTGTCATCAGCAAATAATACTATCTCACAAAGATTTTTAGTGAAATAAGGAAGATCGTTTACGTATATTAAGAATAAAAGGGGTCCTAATATAGAGCCCTGGGGTACTCCCATGACTAATGAGGCGCCAGAAGAGTCGGTGCCATTAAT
The DNA here is from genome assembly GCA_963556515.1 of Nudaria mundana. NCBI lineage: Eukaryota > Metazoa > Arthropoda > Insecta > Lepidoptera > Erebidae > Nudaria > Nudaria mundana. The sequence goes on along the minus strand of OY748290.1, from coordinate 3,378,632 downwards.
GTTTACTTTTTGTACTCTACCAGTGAGGTAAGACTCGAGTAAGCCAAGTGAGCTGTTCGAAACACCATAATAACCTAATTTTAGTAGCAAAGTCCCATGATCAACACAATCAAAAGCTTTTGATAGATCACAAAATATACCAATAGCATCCTGCTTTTCCTCCCAAGCATCAAATATATGTTTCACAAGTGCAACTCCTGCATCCATTGTGTTCCTGCCTTTAGTGAAACCAAACTGTTTGTTATGAAGTAACTTATTGTCTGTAAAATGTGAAAGCAATTGATTAAATATTATTTTTTCAAAAATTTTACTGAGGGATGGGAGTATGGAAATAGGTCGAAAATTTGAAGGATCACTTTTGTCTCCTGCTTTAAATAAAGGATTGATTTTACTGTACTTCATAAGATGAGGAAACTGATTTTCATCTATACATTTATTGAATATGAATGCAAGGTGAGGTGCTATAGCGGGCACTATTGATTTTATTATATTAGTTGAAATGCCCCAAAGATCCTCGGTATTTTTTATATTTAGTTGTTTAAAAGTTTTAAGTATAGTGACAGAGTCAATATACTGAAAATCAAAGTTAATTCTACATTTATCAACACTAGATTTAAGAAGAGAATTGGCTACGTTTTTTGACGAATTTAACTTATTTGTAGTGGTGATTGGAACATTTGTGAAGAAAGATTCAAATGCATTGGCCACTTCAGATATATTTAGAGTATCTAATAGTACCTATAGATATTCGGTCCCATATATACTAATATAAGAAGGACCTTCTACATTACCGTTATTTACCTAGCGACTGTCATTTATGTAGAATTCCCAATAGATGTAGTACAGACTAGGTATGCAATGCATTCTGCTATTGTAAATTGAGATGAGTTTGCCGATCCGGGTCGAACTCCTAAACGACTGGACCGAACTTTATGAATTCAGATATATGCACTCACGGTGATGGTCACTATGACCGTGCCAAATTTCAAAAAGATCGGACCAGTCGTTTAGGAGGAGTTCGATCCCAAACGAAATACACGAGTCGCCTAAGAAAGAGCTTCGTAAACTCAGTTAACGTACCTAGTACCTCACAGGAGCGGTCACGGTCTCGCAAAAAAAAAGGGTACCTCATAGGGTGAAATTATTTGGAGATTATTTACTGTTTATTTTCAATATTCTCGAAGGACTCTCAGTGCTCTTAAAAAGCTAGTCTATTCAGAAGTATCATAGGGTGTTTATTCAGGTAATGTGGGAATTTCAAGGAGAAAAATATACCACGCAAGCAAAGTCGCGGATGTCAGCTAGTAATAGTTTCACAGATTATCGTCATGGTTTTCAAGATTCGTTCTTGTTACGATTTACGATAACCTGTAAACCTTCGCGGGCGGTGAGACCGATCATGGATGAGTGGCTGCAGAGGCGGCATGGTGACCTCACGTATCGTACGACGCAGATCGTTACCGGGCATGGATGCTTCGGTAGCTATCTGTTTCGCATCCATCGTGAGGTCACACCCCGGTGTCAACACTGCGAGGTTTACGACGACGACACCGCACTCCACACGTTGGTGGAGTCTCAGCATGGCCGAGTCAGCGCCGGGACCTCGTAGTGGGTCTGGGCGTGGATATCCTCTCGCTGGAAACCAAGCTCCAAGCCATGGTCTCCAGCGCGAGTAGGTGGAACGCGGCCGTGTCCTTCTGCGAGAAAGTCATGCTCGCAAAGGAGACGGCAGAGAGGGAGAGGGAGCGTACCCTTCCCGCTGAGTTTCGCAGTCTGCGGCCAGGGCGCCGCAGACTCATCTACGCCCAGGATCATCGACTTCCATGATCGGGGCCTGAGGACGTCGGGATAGCAACCCGCCGTCCTTACAGAAGCAGGCTAGAAGGGTGCGGGGCCTTTGCCCCACAGCACGCAACCAGATTCACTCACCGACGCGGGATAAAACCCAACCTCGACGCGGGATTTTCATTCCGACCAAACCCCCGAAGAGGCCACACAGGTGGCCAAAGTCCGCCGGGCGCCACTGGAAATACCTTCTAGTTTCACCAGAGACGCCCGCAGCAATGGACATGGGAGCGGTCGCGACCTCGCGGAATTAAAAAAAACCCTGTAAACCTGACATCTGGTTATGATGTTATATTACACCCGAACAAACTGAATTTATTTTTTAATTTAGTCATCCAGGTGACATGAGTTAAGAATTAGTAATAAATAAAAAAAATAGTTTTTTAGCCTATAGATATCCGAGACCCTTCTGTTCTTGGATGCGTCCTTCAAGAGCATATTCGGGAATAATGCGTCATTTCAAAAGCCATAATATCGAATTTAAATTTAACATTCGTCAAAACACCATCACCATGGAATTTACAAAATTACCGTACATAAACGTTAGTACAGATGTTACATTAAAATTAATTGCCAGCTTTACATAATTTACCAATTTGTTCAATTATTATACAGCGTTCAGCATTGTATTACATGGCAACATTAACATAATGTTGCAGCGTGAAATTATTGCAATGGGCTTTGAAGTTTTCACAACGTAGTACATACTCGTAAATGTACTATTTACGAGTACTACGTTGCAGAATAGACTTGTGTCTCTCGAATATTTTATCCAAATGACTCACACTCACAAAATTTTCCTTCCTCCTGTGACAGATTTTGTTGTTTTTTTTCTTGATAAACCTGAGTAAGCCAAGACACATGTAGCTATGTACCTATAATACAGCCATGTTACAGGAGATTGTGAATGTTAGTTTCCTAACTATAACAATCTATACTAGTCTAGAACTCTAGACAAATAATCTTACACCGTGTGATCTAAGATGTCTACGATAATTCCGGTGTGGGCTATTATCCCTTCTCCTTGTCTTCCCGCGGGAATTGAGCACGAGAAAATTATACAACACATATATGTAAAAATAAACTATTAATGGGATTGTTGCCATGTATTGGTGCTCTATCATTACATCCGTGATCATGAACCTTGCAACATGTCAAAATCTTGTCGAAATATCGAACAGGTAGAAACAAATCGCGTCTTTATCACGCGTCTACATCATAGTAAAGTTGTCAGACATCTGTTAGTGTCAAAGTGACCAGGTTCACTTTGACACTGACAGATGTCTGACAACTATACTTACTTACCTTCTATTAACATATTGTCCATGAATATAAGCCGCACACGATGTGAGTGAGATAGAACCTTGTCACAATAACGGCTCCGTACGTAATCAATCGCTGAAAAGTATGGATAACAAAAAATAGGTAGGTTAACCTAAGTCACTATGACGTCACCAACATGGCCGCCAACCTCATTGTCATCTTGCGCGGCTTATACATCATCATATTCATCATTGTCCATTGACATGTTTGATCACTTCTTTTGTGTTCCATATTTTGCTTTGAGGGGAACGAGGGGAAGTTGGAATAGCAGGGAGTGTTGCGAGGCCTTTTGTACTGATGTATTCTTTCGGATATGAGTTATAATAACTGACGGAGGGCGACAGTGGCGCCATCTGAAAATCAACGGCACCTAGTAAAGTTGGAGTGGCAATTGGCTGAGAAGACGATCTTTTTCGACACGTACAGAAAATATTTTAATATTACGTAAAAGTACTTTACTTTTTTCTTGCATTAGTACAAGAATACTTATTTATTTTACGTTATGAACTGTAGGGAAATCGGGAAATGTGCGTATAAATCGTCAACTCTATAGTGTTAGGGTTTGCCCTGTAATTATAGAATATAGAAATGGAAATAATTTTTTTTTAATACCTACCAAGGATTAGTGTTCACAAGTAGTTATCAGGCGATGGTTTTTAGCAGAATAATATTCATTATTGGAGACATTTGGTTAAAATATAGTACTACAATAAGGTGGTAACTACAATGGCCCTAGTATAAGGTACCTACAAACAATTATGTTCTTCTTCTATTTCTAAATGCGTGGCTTCATCGTTCATCGATTATTTTGCCAATGTCAAGGCAATGTTTGATGATCCCCGGTGTGGGACAAAGTTAACAAACGTTGTTTGGTATAATACATTGCAATTAATATATTGCAAGTGAGCGTCTGGACTCGGTTTTTGTCAAACGCCAGAGGTGACCTAAAAAGCTCCCAACCATTCACTCGACAAAGCCGAAGTCCAATACAACTTAAAAGTGTTCGTTTAATAAAATCCCTGTCGGTCCCTCTGTAATTCATATTCAGCGAGAGTAAGCTTATGATCAAAGTTAAGTCATTCATGTGCGTAATCCTGCTCTTGAAGCATGAAACGAGATATCATCGAGTGAAGTAGATCGAGATCGAATTACATCTACAGGTTAGAAATGGGAACGAGTCGTAGGTATACTATACTATACCAGGCCTATGTCACTCGCATAACAATCGCAAAAAATACGTGACGTCAGCGACAACTTGAAGTTGTAAGTCAGTAAGGGTTGTCTCTTGTTGGTGATACGGCATTGACCATAGAGTTGATATTGAGGCATTAACGTCATAATTATTGGTCAAATTATGCTGGCACTTTCCTGACAACCGAAACGTTCGAATTATGGTCTCTGTAAACAAAAGAATGTGCTTTAATTAACGTCGGAGTGCAAGTTCTGTATGTAAGTACTATTCCCTATTCTGTGACTATACTAAGTATGTATAGTTTGGCCACATAATGTGAATATTATATGTCCTGACTGTTGGAATTTTCTTTTGATTACAGAGTGGTTATGAATTTTCTTTAGTGAACGGTAACGGCAATAGGCTTGCCCCCTATTACGTGGGACCAACAAAGTTACTGGCAGACTGTGGGTGTGTAATGCACCTCTGCCTACTTAAAGTGTAGAATTTTATCTTTTTCTTCTTTCTTTAAAAATGTGGCTCCATTGATGTTCATCGATGATTTCGCCAATGTCAAGGTAATGCTTGATTAGTTGATAGTCCCGCACAGAAGAACTAATTATTTCTAACTAGCTCCAGGTGCAGGACAAAAAACGTTGTTCGGTATGAGAGTGTCTGGAAACCCGGATTTTTTTGCGGAGCGCCAGAGGTAACCTAAAAAGCCTCCAGTCACGCGATCAGCAAAAATCGAACTTCAGAATTTTATCTAGATGGGATGATTTGGTCTGAATTTGACAGATTGGCTCCAAAAGTCCCGAATTCTTTAGCAAGTAAGCAAAAATTTTTAATAATAATAATATTAAACTGCAATGTTGAATGGCTCGGAGTCGCAACGCTGCGGTCAGCGTATCATGTTACATGTAGAGTCAGCGTCTAAACCCTTGAGACTTGTATGGTAATGGATACTGATAAGTATAAGATTTGTTAGAGTTTTTTTTTGCTGATATTACAAGTGTATATTTAATCCATTTATTCTAAGATTTAGTGTTCTCACGCGACCACATTATGAAAGTTATAGTCTGTATAAGTTGTTTGTGCTTCTTTTACGTTTGAACGCGTTAATCTCAGACACTATTGATTTGAATTGAAAAAAAAACCATTTCTGTGATGAATATTTCACCTGTCTCCTGGTTCACCTACTAATATAATAATCCACCGAGTTTACCCAACATAGTTGGGTTCGGCTTTCCAGTCTAACTGCGATTCGGCTGAACTTCGATATTTCACGTGAAGCGACTGCCATCTGACCCCCACAACCCATGGGCGATATTGAAGTTCTGTGGTTAGACCGGTCGTAACTACCCCTAACGAGGGGTCTCAATGTCTTAAGAAATGGTCACCCATCCTAAGACCGGCCTGACTAGATGTTGCTTAACCTTTGCAATGTGTTAACATTGTCGGTTACCACTAGACCACGAGCCCCTCCACTAATAGACGTTCACTAACTAATAGAATTACTTAAGATAATAATTTAAGCAGATACCTATTTAATATTGTAAATAAAAATTATAAGTAGATGTTAGATAAATATTCAATATCAAGATATTAAAAAAAATTAACTCGCAGGCAGAAACGCATGGGTTCATTATAAAACTTCATGGGATTTTCAAGAAACCGATCACTCTATTGAGGCCTTCCAGCTAAAATAGCTAAGAAATGTGTCATTGTGTCATGCATTGGTACCTAGTTGTATCCAACATGCAGAATCTATATACAGAGTGAAAGTTACCAGATTTAACTGTAATGTACAATATCGTGCTTACTGTAAGTAGGATAATCGCCACTTTTGGTAAAG
>OY748290.1:3145028-3372238 GCA_963556515.1 Nudaria mundana | reverse complement strand
CCAATCATCCATGATCGGTCTCACCGCCGCGATGATGGTGGCACCCCACTTGGGTTGCTCAAGTCGCACCCTCCATGACTCCATGAGATCCTGGCGGAGTTGGGACCGCCGGTCATCGATTTCTCGAGACGCAGGCCTGTGGTCCCGCTCCAGCGCCTCCTTGCGCCATTGGAACAATGACGCAAGGGCTCTCGCTTCCAGGTCCCATGGAGGGGTCCCGGCTAGGAGACATGCAGCCTCTCCGGAGATCGTGCGGTAGCCCCTTATTGTTTTGACGGCCAAGGTCCTCAACGGTCTGTTAAGGAGCGTTGAGTTGTTGGCCGTCAACCGCGCCGCCCATACGGGAGCCCCGTATAGGGCCATACTCCGCACGATCCCCAGGTACAGTCTCCTGCAGGAAGCGTTGGGTCCCTTTAGGTTGGGCATCAGTCGCGAAAGCGCGACCGATGCCTGTGTCACCTTGGGGACCAAACTTCGGAAATGTGGTCCGAAGTTCCATCGGCTATCAAGTACGATCCCTAGATACTTCATCGAGGGCTTGATGCCGATGCTAACGCCTCCCACATTTATGCTGGAACCTTCAGGTGGACCGTTCCGAGGTCTGTGAAAACACAGAACCTCGGACTTGTGCAATGCCACCTCCAGTCCCAGCCGCCGTATCCGACCCACGACTTGAGCAACACCCGTCGTGACCTTGAGTGCTGCCTCCTGGTACGTTGCACCCCGCGCCGTGACGAGGGTATCGTCGGCGTAGCACGTTACGCCGACGCCCTCAGGCAACGCACCCCGCAGCACCTAGTCGTAGCCGATGTTCCACAGAAGCGGCCCCAGGACCGACCCCTGCGGAACACCGCACGACACATCTCGCCGAGCTGGCCCGAGCCAGCTGGGGAAAGCTATGGCCCTCTCCGAGAGATAGGCCCCGACAATACGACGGAGGTAGAGAGGCGTTTCGTGATACACGAGCGCCTCCCTAACGCAGCTCCATGGCAAGGTGTTGAACGCGTTGGCGATGTCTAGAGACACCGCCACCACCACCTTGCCCTGTGAGACTGCTTCCTCCGTCAGGCTCTTGACGCGCATGATCGCGCTCACGGTGGAGCGTCCCCGACGGAAACCGTACTGGTTGTCCGCCAGGTCTGGCCCCACCGTCGAGAGATGCTCGACGAGGCGTTCCGCGATAATTCGCTCAAAGAGCTTACACACCTCGTCGAGCAACACGATCGGCCGGTATCCGGACGGTGAGTCCACCGGCCGCCCCGCCTTACGAATCAGGACCAGTTTCCCCGTCCTCCACACCTTGGGAAACTGGCCCCTTTCGAGGCATGCGCTAAAGAGCCCCATCAGTCGAGGCCCGAGTTCTTCGAGGGCCAGGACCCATGCACGGCCAGGAATGCCGTCGGGTCCGGGGGCAGTGATTTTCCGGCGTTTAAGCCGGAGTACTGCCGCACCTAGCTCCCCCACCCTGACTTCGGGTACGTCGTCTTCACTGATGCTATCCGCGTCGGGCAGAGACGGAGCCATGCGCGGAGGGACGTGCTCCTCCGCGCTCGTCGGAAACAGGGAGCCCATGACCAGCTCCAGCTAGGTAGGTTCTGCTGCAGGGTTTCCAGGAGCTCCTCGCGGGCCGCCGTCTTGGCCCGCTTTATTGTCTCCTGGAGATTACCTTTAGCCTCCCTGTAAGCCTGATAAAGCTCCGCCTCTCGGGTTGCCGCGTCGTCTGGGCGGCGATGCCTCCGGCGAAACCTGGTGTACTGGCGGCGGGCGGAGATGCATGCTGCGCGCAGCTGTGCAATCTCCGGCGACCACCAGTACACCTGCTTCCTTGCCGGTCTGGGTGTAACCCTAGGCATCGCCGCATCACAGATTTGCGACATGGCTCTCCTGAACCACTCCGCCTCGGCATCCACATCGGCAGGCCGGCCCGGTGCCGGAATCCAGGCCTGCACGATGGATGCCTCCAGGAGAGCCTCCCGATCCAGATGGTGAAGTGCCCAACGCGGATCCGTGGGATCCCGGGGGATTTTCTACCGGCTGTGGGAGGTCAGGTGGGGGGACGACATCGAATCGGATGTACCGATGGTCCGAGTGCGTCTCCTCACCCTCCTCCACGTGCCAGCCAGTAATATGGGCGGCGAGGGCAGAGGTCGCGAACGATACGTCCACGACCGCGCTGGTCCCCCGCCGCCAGAAGGTGGCGACATTCCCCCGGTTGAGGACCTCCAGACCACGTGTTCTGGTCCAGTCCTCAAGAAGCCTCCCCTTGTCCCTGGTTTCCCGGGAGCCCCACGCCTCACTCCAGGCGTTGAAGTCTCCCAGGAGCAGGACAGGCCGAGGACGGCACGCAGCGAAGACGACGTCGAGCTCAGTGAGCCATAGCTCAAACTGAGTCTCGTCCAGTGTCGGCGAGATGTAGGTGGCCACGACTGCCAACCCATCATATTCCGCCGCAACACACCCGCGGCCCCTTGCAATGATAGCAAGGCGCGAGTTGTCTGCGGCGGACCCCCCGAAGATAAAACAGGCCGAGCCGTCCTCGTCCACCGGGCTTCCCGGGTGGACGTAGTACGGCTCGGCGACCACGGCCAAGTTTATGGACCACTGCCGGATGCTCTGGTACAGAAGATCCTGAGCAGCGCGGCAGCGGTTCAAATTCACTTGCAGGATGCGGATATGGGCGTCAGACATTAATGGACGTCCATATCAGCATCCCGCCGAGAAACATCTGGCCGTGCAGTAGCGGCACCCCCACCGCTCTCAGCGGACGGACGAGGCTTTGGCCTCGAGGCGGCGCAGGTTGTGCTGCCGACCCGGTGGTCCGCAGTTTTGCCCTCCGCCTCGCATCTAAAGCAGCGAGGCGGGGCATCACAGGCACTTGCCTTGTGACCGGGCCGGCTGCAGCGGAAGCACCGATCGCCCACGGTGACTTCCGCTGTGCACTGCACTCCGACGTGCCCCACCACCATGCACCGGAAACATCTAGTTTCCCGGGCACGAAGGAGGTGCACCTGCGCCTTTAGGAAGCCCCCTACGAGGAGGCTTCGTCCGTCCGTCACTTTCAGTGCCGCCGCGACGGGGCACTGGACGACTGTCATCCCATGACCAGTGGTGCCGAAGGAGATGTCTCCAGCCTTCACCTGGTCACGGGGGCAGCCGCCCGCCTCCACGACGGCGGAGATTACTTCCTCCGTCGTGGCCGCGTCATCCAGACCCGTGATGCGCAATGCAGCGCATTTGGTGGGCCTGGTGACGCGGACGGCTTCTGCATCCAGCGCGTCCCTAAGCTGCGCTGCTAGGGCGTCAGCTTTAGGGCCGCTGGAGGCGCCGGAGACCTCGAGGAGGCGAGCCCCGGTGCGTGTCGTCTTGCACCGGAGACCCCCCTGGATATCGAGGGCTGAGAGGTTGACTGAGGACTTCACGGTCCTCAGGACATCAGCGTACCCCACACCCCTCTCCACACCCTCCGTCGTCACCGTAAGGACGACGGCTGTGGAGCGAGGAGCGCGGGGCCTCTTCGGCGCCTTCGCCGCGGCGGCTTTGGCCACTTTCTTGGCCGCTTTCTTGGCGGCCTTCGTCTTCCTCTTCTTGGCCCCCACTACCTCCCATCCCTCCCGTCCGGAGGGATGTAAAGGAGCAGCGGGAGCGTTAGAGGAAGAGGAGGCGGCAGGGGTGCCGCTCTTCTTGCCGCGCCCCTTCGCCTTCCGCGCCTGGGCCGCGGTCTCGGCCGGCAACCGGTACGCTGGAGCGGACTGGGGCGGAGCGGGGTGGCGGACAGCGGGTGTGCCGCTTGGTCCTGGAGCGGGAGAACCGCTAACAGCCGCCGCGTATGAGAACGCGGGACGTGCTAGCGGAGGGCGGTACGCCCGGTCCTCCAGGACCGCGAGGCGCCTCTCGATCGCCGTCAGGACCTGTACCATAGTCGGCACAGGCTGTGGCGGCGATCCGGGCGCCGTGTTGGGCACCGTGGTGGGCGCCATGGTGGGCGCCGTGGTGGGCGCATTTTTGGACGCCGTGGTTGGCGCCGTCGTGGGCGCCTTGGTGGGCGCCGTGGTGGGCGCCATGGGTGGCGCCGTCTTCGGCGCTGGTCCAGCCGTCGGAGGAGGAGGCGGCAGCATGGGACCGGGAGGCGCCTTGACCACCTTGGTCAAGTCAGCGACCTCCCGCCACAGGTCATCCATCTGCTTCCTGGAAGCAGCGAGCTCCGCCTCCAGGCTCGTCACCTGCTTCCGGAGCCTCGCCTCCTCCTTAGTGACGCTCCGCGCGAGGAGCTTGTTGAGGGAAGATTGGGCTTCCACCAATGAAGCCACAATCTTCTTCCTCCCCGCCACGTTTCTGTTGCCCCGCATGGCCGCGTTCATGCGGGCAAAAACGCTCATCAGCTCCCGCGCGGGCGGCCCACCGATTTCCCGGCGACTTCGCTGGGACAGTTGGACCGAGGACGGAGGAGGAGTTGGCGGCCGCCTTCTGTACGCGTCGAGACGCGTACGCACCGTCTTGACCGGCACCTCCTCCTCCGAATCGGTGGAGAGGAGGGACCCCCACCCGGAGCAGCTGGTGCTACGGTCGCGCGGCGGCCCCCCCTTCTCCTCGAGGGTCCTCTTCTTCGTCGCAGAAGAGCGGCCCTTCTTCTTCACACTGCTGGGAGCTGACCCATCGTCAGTCCCAGCAGCATCAGTTCCTTGGGGCGTCGACATCGCGCTGCAGCTAGGCGGCGCGGCGCGAGCCCCCAAATCAATTTGCATCGGAGTCCGTGATGGATGCGTAAAGTCGTCGGTTGATACTGCCCGGGAAAGGGCAGTATCGGGACCGGGGGTATCGTCGGGTTCACTATTCATAATGATCACAATTTTTATTGGCACCAAGTTCAGACTAAATACGTTCGGTCACCCAACTTGCCACTGCGTTACCGTGGTCAAGTTGGGGTCCAGGGCGGACGGCGAGGACGTAGTATCTAATCACTTGGGGCCCCGCCCCTCACTTGTGTACTGTACTAAACCGTAATGCGAACGATTTCTGTGTAGTAGCGAGTAGTTTAGCCACTAAATTATACGCTATCTACTAAATTACTAAAGCAGTGCCAACTAGACTTAAGATACTAACAGCTAGTAAGAGCGAGAGTACCCGTGCGCAAACACATCGCTCCACCCTCTTCCAGCGTTATTTTTACGTGAAAAGTACTGTACCTGGAGTTGTTTAAAATTGATGCTTAAGAAGCTTCCATCAGATAAACTTAAATCGAAGCTAAGAAGTGCAATCAAAACCCATTCGCTATTCCATATTTATACTATGCTATTATATTATATATTTATACTATGCTATTATATATATACTTATGCTATTATATATATTTATACTATGCTATTATGCTATTCCATATTTACATATTATACCCATTCGCATCATTTGACTATTTCGGTGGCGTGGTCAGTAGTGCATCCGCTTTCGACGTCGGAGTCTCGGGTTCGATTCCCGGTCGGTACAAACTTTGTGTGAAGACAGATACGGTTGTACCAAAGTCTGGATGTTTCCTATGTAATATTTATGTATTTACAAAAAGAATATATATAAGTATTTATATCAGTTTATCTAGTACTCAATTCACAAGCTCTGCTTAGTTTGAGACTAGATGGCGTTGTGTGAATTGTCCTAACATATTTATTTATAAAGTACAACCTATCGCAATTAGTCTTTATCAGGAAAACTATTACTCATTGACAGAGCCTTGTGCCTTGGCTACTTCCAAATATGTGTCATTCGGTGTATCCTTTCAAGTTTCAGTTTATTTTGTACCAAATCGGTAGGTACTGTAAAGAGAGAAACTAGTTGTATGTAGAGTAGAACGGTTTTCATTAGTCACCAGCTAATGTATCTCTAAATTTAGCGAAAATTTTGTCGTGTTGTTCCTTAACTGTGTGACTCAAATACAAACTGCAAAGTACTATAGTTAGAGAAAGTTTAGCTGCCAATAATCGCGCCTATTTGCAACCATCGCAGCTTGATTTGTGGTCTTTAAAATCAGTACTTAGGTAGGTACAGTTCGCGAGGGATAAGCGGAGCTTTGCATTTGTGTGAGTGCAGTGCACGTGAACGTATAATGTGACCTCTTTTACACAACTACGTGTTGTACACACAGCTACAAAAAGAGTTTTTACTCCTACTTTTCGTGATCACTCTCACAAATGCAAAGCTCCGCTTATCTCGCGAACTGTACTCCATCATCCAAAATCAAATTTCAAAATAATAGTTTTACTTCGAGAGCGCTATTTTGAATGCAACGAGTGATTCATTATTCATCAATATCGGGGGAAAGATAATTTTATTCGCCAGTCTTTTCGTCCCCTTCTATGAGAAAATAAATGTATTACGATGTTTGCTTCTATTTTTCCTATTTCAGGAGTAAATGCATAAAATATGAAAATACTATCAAAAATATGTACCGACACAGAATAGGAAATAATACCGACAAGAAGAGGAAATTAGCACAGTTTTGTAATATATTTTTCAGAAGTGTATAAACCCTTCTCTCCTATTCAGCCAGTAATTTTTATTTTAAATATTATACGATTCACTTCTAAATTCAAATTTCAAATGTTTTTTTTTTGGGATTTTATGGTTAACTGTTTACTAAAAAGTCCATAGATACTCGTAAGTATAAGACTAAGTATGTAGATAAAATAGTTATTTATTTATAAATAGGAATAATATGACAGTTCTCATAGAAAGTATTCATTATATTATTTCAAAGTTTAACTTTCAAATATTCATAGTACCTAATCATGTACAAATCATAACTTAATAGTAAGTAATTCTCTGTAATCCCTTCACACTGTGAATGGCGTTACAAATATAAATCCCAGCGGGTGTCAAACACACGAATGCCAATAAATTCATTAGAACATAAGTGAACTTAATAAAAAAAAATGCATAATGAAGTCTGTGCCAAAGAGTCGACATGTTTATTGATGCTGGCAATGTTAGAGGCGGTTCTGAGAACGCCTCCAAATCTTGCAAGTTTGCAAATGCACGTGAGCACTACACATTGCGTTTTGATGTTATTGATTTACGAGTATATTAAGTAGGTAAGTTGTTATTGATTTATATAATTACTTAGGTACTATCCTCTTTTTATGTTTTTGAACTCTGTTATTAATTTAGCTCGCCACACAGATATTTGATAGATACCTACAGGATTTTACCCAGGGAAAACAGAATCGTTTGACGTCACCACAGCTTTTCAGGCGGGCGGCGTCAATTTGGCGCTCCTAATATTAAAAAAAAGCTAAAACTTTTGGCGCGAATATCTTTTAACAATTTTTTTCTACAAAGGGTTTTATACACTCTTTAATGCAGATATATAATTACAGAGCGGTAAGTGGGTAATAAAGTGGTACATCGCCGCGGTGTACGGAAGCTTTATGGATTAATTATTTGGGCCTAAATATAGTGTACGGTTAAACGATGATTTATTTAAATTTAACCTAAGTTCGTTCACTTAGGACTATACATGCCAATACCCGTGTTTCTCCACACGTATAAGTCATTTTCTTGGTCATAATAGTGACAGAGCGCTTTTTTTCTCATAGCACGAACATACATCGCTTGAAAACAAACCTTGTTCTCACTAGGCTGATTGAAAATAGACAGTAGAGTTGCGAAGTCTCATTTGCGGATTTTCGACTCCACCAATGAGATTCTCGGGACTGAATTCTCTCATTGGTGAAGTCGAAAATCGGCCAATGAGAGTTCGCAAGCCTAGTGTGAACCATGAACTTTATAGTGGTCTAGTCCTTCAAGGTGTGAACAGACTTTCATTTATGTTGTTTAGACCAATAAAATTTGCTTACTCTCCCCAAATATCGACAAGAGTGGCAAAAACCCTAGACTGTTTTTGCGAATGTAAAATACATCGCTTGTTTTCCTATACGGGTAGACAGAGGAACTATTGGTATAATGGGGACGAGCCTATTTCCTGCTGGTACCTAATTATACGTTTATTAGCTTAAAAGTGGATGGCTTAGGTCTCTTATCCACCCTTCCTATTGGCGCATATTAGGATAATTATGTCTGTATGTGTGAGTAATCGTTATTATAAATAGAGAACAAACAATTCAAGTTATAATCACTGCACTTGAAATTAAAATTAGAATATAGTTAATATTTCACTCATAAACGCTTCACTCAATCAATATTAAGAGTTGAGTTAGTTATGAGTTGTCATTAGTCGTTGTCAAGTGCGATGCGATTAATGACGTTTAGTTAGACTTAAGGGTTTTTACACTATACGATCCGACATTGGTTTTCGGACGCGTATCCGATAATCAGGTTAACGGCTCGCGTACACCTAATCCGTCATCGGCCGAAGTGTGCTCGGGCGACGACGGCCGAACTCGGACGATTGAATCAAACACTTGTAAAAGTAATAAGTCTAATGTATCGTTTCCTGTCTTTCATTTTATCCGCCCCGATATCGGACATCGGAGCCCACATATAATTTCATACATTTTACTTACCCACGCGTCCGATGTCCGATATCGCTTCGAACAATGTGAAAACGTACTTATGAGTCATTATGACTGAATATACTATTAAGTTGTGAATGATAAATGCTGCCATTGAGATTAAATTGAACACTAAATATTTTTTTAAAGAAGTTTGTCTTTTAATTATACCGGGTAATAGCTTTTATTTATCAATTATTTATATTTTTTACTATCAGACTGGGGACCATGCTACGAGCCATGGTCTCTAGCGGGAGCCAGTAGAACGCGGCCGTTTCCTTCTGCAAGCAGGTTATGTTAGTGAAGGAGGCGGCCGGTAGGGTGAATTCATTCCCGTTGAGTTCCGAAGTGTGCGGCGAGGGCGCCGCAGACGTGACTACGCGCAGGACCATCGACCTCCATGATCGGTGTCCCTTCGTCCAG
Source organism: Nudaria mundana (assembly GCA_963556515.1). Taxonomy (NCBI): domain Eukaryota; kingdom Metazoa; phylum Arthropoda; class Insecta; order Lepidoptera; family Erebidae; genus Nudaria; species Nudaria mundana. Next base: position 3,363,317 of record OY748290.1, on the reverse strand, counting down.
CTCACCATGGAATCCTGATATTTCATGAATGCCAAAAAATAGTGCCGAAATAGTGCTAATTAGTGCCCAAAGGAAAAAAATAGTGCTCTTATACTTAAGAAATTACAGCCATAGTTCGATGAGTATGCTGGACGAAGGTTTCGCCCAGCATACTCACCCCCGTTTGTGGAATCTGTGTACGCTTCAACCATAATTCATACTTAAAAAAATTGTGCCCAAATAGTGCCAAATGGTGCCCAAAAAGAAAAAACGGGGCTCTAATAACTCCGGAGTTATAGACTTCGTTAAGTGAGTATGCTGGGCGTAGAACCTACGCCCAGCATACTCACTTCACTACGCGAATACCGAACGAGCTATAGGTACAATTTACGGCTTAAAAAATTGTGCTTGAAATAGTGCCCAATATCAGTCCAATTTTCACTTGACTTTTGACCTAGAACACCATTAAATTTAATTGTAAACTTTTACATATCATTAGATTTAGTACAGTCGAGTTCAAAACTTTCTAATAACTTACATTTTGTATAACAATTTTTTAACCCCCGACGCAAAAACGGCGGAAATTTGACGTGTCTGTGTTTATGTTTATTTATTTATTTATATAAATCTTACAAGAAAAACACATACATATGAATTGCAATAATACGATGCAACAAAAACTCCTTCTAGTTTTACCGTGCATTCGGGTCGTCAATCTTATTAATTCTAATGTAGGTATTCTAAGCACATTTTTTTACGTTAAGCACCTAATGAATATTATCATGGGAGGTAGAAAAATATAAAGTTGGCACATATCGGTGACGAGTGAGTCGACACCACACTGGACGCAACCGCCGCCGCCACTTCGAGCAACAGCCACACATAGATGTAGGTACCATAGTACAGCGCATAGCTGTGACTACACAGGATGCTCCATCACTAAAAAGTCACATTTAGTAATTATTTATTTTAATTTGCAAGAAAATATTTTTTGAGATTTCGTTTTAAATTTTTGTTGGTGATTCTATCTTTGAGGGACAGGAAGTTGGTTTATTAAATGGGGTACATACTATATATTTAGGTGTTCTTTTCCCGTACAGGTTCGTATAGCGAGGTATTAAAAGTTTCTTATTAGTGACACTACGGGTTACACGATTAGAGTCCCCCGATGATTTAGGGTTTTTAAAATTCTCATTGAAATACTCTTCGTTAAGTATGTTCAATTTCACTTTCTCATGTATCGGTATTATGTTGCAGAACTGGAAGAGTTGATGATAGTCATTTGTGTAATTCTTTTTATACTTTCAGGAACAATTTCTTTTAGGATTCTTAATTGAAGTATATTTGGTCAAGGTGGCTTTTAAATGTCCTTCCGTAGCCTGATATCATTCACCGAGGCTTTTCCCAACACAGTTGGGGTCGGCTTTCCAGTCTAACTAGGATTCGGCTGAACTGATATTTTCTGTGAAGCGACTGCCATCTGACCTTCACAACCCATGGGCGATATCGAAGTTCTGTAGATAGACCGGTCGGATTTTCGATTTAGGGCTGGAACTACCCCTAACGACTGCCATATAGATGATGACAACCGGGACCGACGGCTTAACGTGCTCTCCGAGGTCGTCAAGTTAAGGGCCACTCTCAATAGTAATGAGTGCTGTGAGAGTGGCCCACAATCGCTAGACGTCGTCACGACTTACCACCAGGCGGGCGGCGTCAATTTGGCGAATCAAATATAATAAAAAAAAATAAAAAAAGAGTTATGAAATCATACATCAGTGATCCCCTTTCATATGACGTAAATGATTCCTATACTTAAGACCGCAATGAGATTTGAGAAATCGATTTTGTTTCTATGCGAGTGGTCTTACAGGTGCAATAGATAGACGGTAAGCGATTTTATAAGATGTCACTTACACATGCACATCACAGCCGAATAGAGTATTAGCCAAGCTAAAGCTCTGAGAGGAGAATCTGATCAATGAATTCATTGTTAAATTCCCACTATCTTTTCCATTGATTCTTTAATACACATTATATAGTCTCAGTCTATTTAAATATAAAAAAATAGAAACTATAAATGGATATTTAAAAAGAATATTTTAATACCAATTAATACATATTATTTTCCTTATTTATCCAATTAATACATTCACATATTATTGCTGAGTTTAAGCAACATCTAGTAGGCCGGTCTTAGGATCGGTGACCATTTCTTAAGACATTGAGACCTCTCGTTAAGCCGTCGGTCTCGGTTGTCATACAAACATCTATGGTAGTCGTTAGAGGTAGTTGGAGCGCTATATAAAAATCGACCAGTGTAACTACAGAACTTCTATATCGTCCATGGGTTGTGGAGGTCAGATGGCAGTCTCTTCACGGAAAATATCGAAGTTCAGCCGAATTGCAATTAGACTGGAAAGCTGACCCCAACGGGGCGTTGGGAAAAGGTTTTTTTTTTCTTTTAATTCCGCGTCCCAAGGCCGCGACCGCGACCGTCTGTTGTCGGGCGTCTCTGGTTACAAGCAGAACGTATTTCCAGTGGCACCCGGCATCCAGTGGCGCCCGGCTGGGAAAAGGCTTGGTAGATGATAATACATATTATTTTCCGCGTGTTTGTTTGGTTATTTTACACATTTTACCTATTTTACTAAAATATTGTTTAAGTTTTATTATAAACCGAGGCGAAGCAAAGAGCTATTGTGAGTGCCTAAAACTTAAAATCGATAAGAACCATATCCCCACTTACTTCTTATAACTTACTCCAAACATGATTACACAATTATGGCTGATGGTTTCGACCGTGATCTTGGTCTCTAATATTCGATTACACTGTCAATGACGCTCACATGTCCGATTCGACTAATCGATTCTTATTGCTTATTTATCTGATTATTGTCTGGTTTGTATTGTCTGGTCAACAATGACAGTTTATTGATGTTTTTAAATATGTATATTGTAAATACACCTTTAGCTGTAACCAGGGACGCCCGGCAACGGACGTTAGAGCGGCCGCGGCCTTGGGCCGCGGAATTAAAAAAAAAAAAAAAAATACACCTTTAGCTAAACTTTATGGCCGGTCTGAACTTGGTAATGAGTACAGATTACTCTGTGGTATGAGTAGGTACATAATAATATAGGTTTTATAACTTTAACTAATATAAATGACTATTTCTATTTTACTTTCGATACGTAACGGCCGATACAATTCGTTTTATGCCCGTTAAAGAGTAAAATATAGAAAATCAAACGCGTAAGTTTAATATTTAGTATTAACTTCTTATATCTTTTTGCTCCTACATCCAAAGACCAGTCTCATTGATTCTAACCTAAAGTTGCGGTGTGTCTAAAAGCCTTTACTAGCGAAACGTAAGCATATAACCACAAAGTAAATAGACGGGATAGAGCAACAGTTTCCTTAAGGTGGGCGTCGGAATGTATACAGCATGCGGCACTCGACAGGTGCGACTATGCGACAGTGGCAGTAGTGAGTCTACTTGTTGTACATCGAGTCTACTCGTTCGAGGACGAAGTCTACGCACGCACTTCTGCTGACATGAATAACACACTTCTCCGTTTATTGATGATTGTGATGTAACGCACCTATCTATCCAATTGATACTTTAATCATCATCTACCTGCCCTTATCCCAATTATTTGGGGTCGGCACAACAAGTCTTTCTCCTCCACACATCCCTGTCAGACGTCATCTCTTCACTCACTCTCCTTGTCATGTCCTCTTTCACACATTCCATCCATCTTTTCTTTGGCCTCCTCTACTTCTTAAACCCTCTACAGTCAAACTTTGCACCTTTCTTACGACATTGCTTTCCTCTCTTCTCATAACATGTCCATACCATGACAGCCACTCGCTTCTCAATTTTTCATTCACTGGTGCAACTTTCAAAAGTCCTTCTAATATACTCGTTCCTTACCCTATCCATTCTTGTCACACCACACATCCATCTTAACATTCGCATCCCCGCTTCATGCAGTTGTCTTTCATCCGTCACTTTTAAGGCCAAACATGACAGTCCATACAGGACGGCGGGTCTGACGACAGTCTTGTAAATTTTCTCTTTAAGTTTTGGGGGAAATAGAGGGTCGCAAATAGTGCCTTTGACTTGCCGCCATTTGATCCAACCTGCGTCAATTCTGTGCTTCATTGACCGATCGATTTCCCCATCATCCTGGATAAGCGAGCCGAGGTACCGGAAACTGGAGCAAACTGGTATTGGTGCGCCGTCTAGCACTATGGGTGTAGAACTGGAGAGACCGCCGAAATCAGAGAACATGTACTCAGTTTTGGTTCTACTGATTTTCAAGCCTACACTCTCCAGTTTACACTGCCATTTTTCCAATCAACCAATCTACTCTGTACCTCAGGCTGAGGTACAGAGTAGATTGGAAATTGTACTCGTCGGTAAAGACGGGCCTGAGGACCTCAGGCCCGTCTTCACCGACGAGTACAATGCCATCGGCAAATAGCATACACCAGGGGGTCTCTTCCTGTATCTCCGATGTCAAAGCATCCATTATCAACAGGAAGAGATACTTTAATATTAGTTTAATATTCATAATATTTAAATTAAATGCGATTAATACAAGGTTATAATCTGAGATTCCAAGACTCTCTTATGTGAGTGACATTTCTTCATAGGTGTTATCTCATGGACCGTATTGTGATTTTATTTGATAGACGGATAGACATGTCATGTTAATAGGAACACTTATGGTGTTAAAGTCTTATGAATATTTATGCGCTGACTTTAATTTATATTGTGATTCGGTCACATCAGTCACACTATTCTTTCGCATAAATATTTTTACACTCTAGACTATAAAGAAATGATGGCGTAATAAACACCTCTTTCTACCCCTTTCAGTGTAAGAAGTGAATTGTGTTGGGTAAATATAAATAAGAAACAAAAACTTGGCTTAAACTTGCGACCCGCGACTGCCAAACCGTTTAATTAAACTCTATAATATGCCGTTACATATTTTATCACAAATGTGTGCTTAATAATAGCAAAAGCTTCATTTGACGCGGCGTGATTTAGTTCACAGACTCTTTTTTTGCTTATTGTTTATGTAAATCTATACTTAAATATTCTGCAGCTGTCACGAACAAAGAACTGTCACATCTAGTGTGTTCTGACCTTAAACCCATTCATATTATATGTAGTGTTTGAATCTCCTTATTTCAAAAGTAATAATAACTATTATGTGAATATATTCAAAGTATTTTAGGTATTGAATTATGCATGACCAACTATGTACCTATAAAGAAAGACCAACCAAATGGATCGCAACAAATCTTATGAGCTTATACTTTTCACTGGTTCTATGTAGTGTCAGTGTCGGCTTGTGTAATGTACAGTGCACTTAGTTTTGGGATGAGATTACAAAACACCATAACAATTCAGACATTAAAGAAGCTTTTTTTAATAAAATATTAATTGCCTAAGCGTCCATTGCCGGGCATGCCCTAGTACCTGAGGATAACTACATAGAAGCCTCATATAAATTTATAGGATCTACACAGATCTACATTTAATGTCGTCATTATCACCAAAAGTGTTTTCTTACTTCGACTGCTTCGGCGGCGGCGGCGTGGTAGTGCTTCCGCTTTAGACACCGGAGTCTCGGGTTCGGTTCCCGGTCGGAACAAACTTTGTGTGAACACAGATACGTTTGTACCGAAGTCTGAATGTTTCCTATGTATAATATGTATGTATTTACAAAAATAAAAAATATTTATATCAGTTTATCTAGTACTCATATCACAAGCTATGCTTAGTTTGAGACTAGATGGCGTTGTGGGAATTGTCCTAACATATTTATTTAATTTATTTATTTTGTCTTACAAGCCAAATGGCTTTCAAGTAATTCACCTGTCCATCTACAGACGATGGTCTGGCAAACTTAAAAGCTTCCAGCTGCCGGTAATAATCTCCTTCCTATATTATGTGGGACCAAAAATAGCAAAGTAATGGCTTGTAACTTTTCCTCTGCCTTCGAAGAAACGTATTTATTGTGTGCCATTGCAACTATTAAAGCTCACCATAATCGTCACGTATATATCCCCGGCGGGGTAGGCAGAGGTGCATTGCACACCCACACTTTGCCAGTAATTTTGTTGCCCCCCCTCCCACATAAGTAATAGGTTGGGGGCAAGCCACACAATTATACAAAATCCATAATCTCTGCAGTCAGAGCAAGTTGCAAGCTCAAGTTACCTACAGCTACCTAAACCTTTACCTTAAATAAATGTTTCTTTCTTTCCTTCAACATCCTGAACAATTCAAACGCCAACCACCATGTTTGGTGGCCATTTAAATAATTATCATTTTATTAACATATCTTCCTTGTGTCGTACTTTATAAGAATGAGGTCATCGCAGTCAATTGCTAGTGAGACGAGATCGCAAACTGTGTGACAGCATGAACCCATAACGATAACAAGACATTGTCAAATATTTCTTAGGCTCAATATGTAAGACAAGAGCGAGTAAAACTTCAAGTGGGAACATTTTTCAGCCTTAGGGCAGCAGGAAATTTCATTTACGTAGACAAATTGAACAAGGTAGAACAGTATTTTTTTTAGATATATCTGGTTTTATATTGGTTGAATATCATCGACTAGTCCGTACTCCGTAGTCGTAGCGATACCCGTTCTCCCCAAAAAAAAAATATTTTTAAAGAACCTACGAATAGGAATGCTTAGATTTAACTTATTCTTCCCTTTTTAAAAGTTAGTCATGTTTAATGGAAAAACTCAAATTTTCATCCAGCCGAATAAGACCCAAATCAAAATAAAAAATAAATATTCTGAGAAATCTCATAAATACTGACAGTACTGAAAAATACTGTACACCCTCGATACATTGTATTTTTACCGTTGGCATTATGTGCCGTTCCTTCAATTCATTCACAATGCACTTCTGTCATACAAACATCAACGTCAAATCTCCAATAAATCACTGACAGCATACTCAGCCAACGCGCTTGGACCACACTATAACCTACATTGGCTAACCATCTAACTAATACTTGTACATAGTTGACGCCATCACACCAAACAACTACGGTCATACAGTGTTAAGTAGGTCACTAAACACCATAAGCAAGAAGCCCTTCGTTCAAGGTGATTCGAGGAATACGCAACCAATTGACGAAATTAGGCGCTGACATACGATCTTCATAATTATATTTGACGTTTGACAGTTAAGGACTTGATTTAAACGAAGGGTCATGTATGATGGATTGTTTTATAATTCTAATTTATTAAACTAGAAGGAAAATAAACTAGTAGATGTGGTCGCTGCCGTGGCACTCCACGGCAGCGACCACATCTCCTAGTTTATTTTCTAGACTCACTATTTCTATTAAGGCATTTATCAATCTATAAGGAGCAGTGGCGAATGTTACATACATTCCCATAAGCCCGGAATTCCTATAATAATATTGTACCATTGACCCTAAAATAGTATTGTGTATTGTAATATTAATATAGACCCTAAAAAATTTCGAATGCGTCCATAACGATTATTTCAGAATTAAATTTCGCGCGCTTAGGGTCAATGACCTACCGACGAAACGTTCCTCTATTTATGCGTTGTGGTACTATACTGACTGGTACTCTGTACGGTGTTGAGCGCGCGGATGCCATCACGCTCGCACAAGTTGTAAGTAGACGGCATGCATTGCGTCGTTATAATCGGGCTTGCATTTTCTCTTTCACACCTATGGATATTTTCGCTAGCATACCACAACACTTAGTAGGTTGTTATAGCAAAATATACTCGCTCATAAGCCTGGATTTTGCTCTGAAGTTCGTCGCACATCGGTTGCGTGGCGACGTATGCTATGTTCACGTTTGTTTACTTCAGTTTCGCGTAGTATTGCTTTTTAGAGTGGGCGATTATTTCAAAATTGTGTTTTATTGTTTAAAAGTTGTGAATTGGTTTATTTGAGTGTTAAATATGGAAGAAATTGTGCCTTGTGATGATTTGAGGTGCTGTAACGTTTTATTAAAAGACCAAAGGGTAAAATCATTAAGTTTTGATCAGAGAAAGTCGTTAGTTGTTTCTCCTATACCAATGCCAGATTTGTGTATTTCTAAAGTAAGTAAAACTCACTTGTCACGCCAATTTGCTGAAGAAATTTCAAAACACAATCAGCAAGTTGACCAAAATCGTAGTATTTTTCAAAGATTTGTAGATGTATTTTGTCATTTAGCGCAACAGGAATTGCCTTTTAGAGGACATGACGAGTCCAAAGATTCATTAAATAGAGGTAGGTAACCTTTTAGAATTAGTTTCATTATTATCGAAATATGATAGCGTTTTGGAAAAGCATATGCAACATCAACAGAGCGACAAACCCGGGCCGAGTTATTTATCATTTACAATTCAAAACGATATTATTCACTCTGTAGCCGATATAATGAAAAACTCCAGACGTTAGCCAGCCACCGCGAACAATTAGGTATGCCTGTAGTGATAATAGCGCATGAAATAAAGTAGAAAAAATCAGTTGTAATTTAACTTTGTTTTTTAACCGACCTCAAAAATGGAGGACGTTCTCAACTCGACTGCTTTTAACTTTGATTTTTAACCGACCTCAAAAATGGGGGAGGTTCTCATTTCGACTGCTTTTAACTTTGATTTTTAACCGACCTCAAAAATGGAGGAGGTTCTCAATTCGACTGCTTTATTTTTTTATGTTTGTTACCTCATATATTGGGCATGCAGTCCTCAGCTTATGAAGCTTCGCCCCTGATGAGGAGCAGGTTTTGTTCGAGACCGATTTTTTTATTTAAGACCCTCAAAAAAAGTTATTGACATATTTTTGGTCAATAACTTTTTTGAGGGTCCTAAATCAAAAATTCGGTCACGAACAAAACCTGCTCCTGAGAATGCTTGATTTTTTAGTGAAAAAATCATGAAAATCGGTTGTTGACATTTTTTGGTCAATAACTTTTTTGAGGGTCCTAAATCAAAATTCGCTCTCGAACAAAACCTGCTTCTGAGAATGCTTGATTTTTGAGTGAAAAAAATATGAAAATCGGTTGGGTAGTTGTCGAGTTGCATTGGAGTCACCTGATAAGGAGCTCCGCTCGAGCTACGCTCGCTTCGCTCAATAAAGTATGAGAGCAATAAGTATGTTCTCATCGTAACTTATTTACAGAATACTCCTTAGTAACCGCAATATTGAGTATTTTTCTGCAGTTTACTCCGGTGCCCCGGGGTAATCCTTTTGAGGGCTTACCCGGGACGCCAGGCAATGGACGTAAAGGCGGCAAACTAAAAAATGCACTACAGTTACCTTTTTAGCTATCTTTAGCATAAAGCTGATGATCGCCCGCGATATCGTTGGCATGGAATGCTTACTCCATAAAAATCTTTTCATGCTTAAAGGAAGACGAACAAACCTTTCCACTGGAGTGAGCCCACAGGCAAAAATTGAAACCTATGGACAGGGAGACGTTAAGTGTGTCCAAACAATTTATATGTCAATGTTAAAGATATCGCAGCAAAACTGAAATAATGTGAAATGGGCTCTGCATTTTTAAATGAAATTAATCTCTATAAGGTACCCGTGGTCACCGTATTACACGTGAACAGCTGGAATTTTTGGCATACATGGTTTTGTCGAGAGATGGTTCTTAACAAAGAAAAGAATTCAGCTCGTAACAGTAATGGCACAAAGTAGGCACACAGAATTGTGTTTGCCTACTTTGTTGTAAATGTTTAAATTTCTAAAAGTTACATTCACAATCTTACAATATTCTGATTTGAATCCCACACTGTCTAGCAACAGACCACTTGTCTCTTTGATGTGCCGCCGAAGCCGAACGTCCTGTCTTTGATCTCACTTACATAGACTATAAATATCGGCCCTGTTTAGTATTGCAGAGTACTCTATCTTATTAGCTTTGAAACTATTATTTCCTGGTTACATCAAATCAATTTAATTAATCAAATTTAATGACTGAAAATTTTATAGGTATACAATAGATCTTACTGATATGCTCTATAAAATCTGTCAAAATAAGAATTTCTAAGTACCTACTCTATTTTATGGCAAGCTCTGCCGCTTCAACTTCGACGTAATCTGTGTGTTAATAAAAGAAATGTACAATCATATGCCTATGTGTGTCACCAAGTTCAGAGGCCTCAGCGAATCTCATCTGCAATAAGTGATGCACCTAATGGTTAACGGATGAGGCTCTGGTAGTGAGTGCTTTTGGTTCAGCACGTATAACCTAAGTGGGATGGGATCTGTAAAGTCACTACCGAAAAGAAGGCGAATAATATGCCTGTGCCTACTCCTTCTGGAATACAGGAGTAATGTACTTACGTCCGTCTGTCTGTCAACACTTAAGACCCGAAGACTTTAATACGGTCACTTACCACCTATAATAATAAACTATTATGAAAAATACAGTATACATAACGCACTGCACTAGTTCGCATGTGACCCACTTGGCAGATTTAGAATTCCACTAATAAAATAGTGTTAGTAATTCATCGATTCCCACGCACCCTTGGCATGCATTTATCAGCCAATACTGGGAACTTGTTCGGATTTCAAAATTAAATTCTAGAATCATCATCAGCTAAGTCGTTTCCCATTTCGTTACGTTGTACTCACTACCATTTAACCATACCAACTTAGATTTAGGATACTCTATCCTTTATTTTCTCCGTAAGGTACCATAACTTGTACAACGACTCTATATAGATTCGCAAGAATATACCCAAATCTAGCCAATATAATCTGATACGGGTTATAAAGACATAATGAATTTAATGAATAAATTGCATTCCCAATTATTAACCAAAGTCTAGTAAACGCTGCTGTTGGCTCAGAGCCAAGTTAGCAGAACTTGGATACACGCTATTTACAATGATTAGTAGATCTGTCGCTTCGACATTTGGCAAGTGCGGTGTTAGTAATCCGATCCCAATCCGTTTTATGTAAACTACTGTCCAGAACAGTGATATTTACGACTTTTTTATTTATTTGTAAGTCGTCAAAATCCTTTAAACTCGATTAGACCAAGTAGAGAATTTTGATGCTCTTTCAGAACTTCTCGTTTGAATGTAATTTATTTCCGTTAATAAATTAAATTAAAGTGTTAATATCAACATCATTATCCATGATTTAACCACAGAACCAAAAAAAAAGTAGCAAAGCATCAAATTATGATGACGTGTCTTTACTCCCTTTGAAAATATGAAACTCAAATTTTTAATCATGTGTTTGCACTCACACCTGTTCTCTGTATGATATGAATTCCCACAATGAACACGAAATGCCTATACTAAACTAACTTCCTATAATAGTAACGTCATGCTGTCTAGACGTCTAGGCAGTAAGATCATGTGGGAGTGATTCGAGATTTTATACATTTGCTATTTTACTAGCTAAATAGATTTCGTTGTATGTACCTCTGGATTACGTAATTCTGGATTAGACCCATACCAAGTAAATTTGAAACGCTCTTTTTGGATGTCATAAAATTACAAAGAATCAAAGAATCAATTTTGTTTATTCAGTTTAGGCACATAAAGAGCACATATGAATGTCAACATTTTACAATTTTATGTCAAGCAATATTATAAAAATACTAAATGAAGTACATACATAAATAACCATTTGAAAATGATTCTTTCGCTGGTTCGGTAAGTTGGTTCTCCTGAGAAGATATCAGCAAGAAACTCAGGTAGATCCCTTTTCATCGAACAACGAACCAATTAACGGGATAAAGGCAAGATACGAGTAATTACCTATTTCCCCAAGATCTACAATTTATCTCCGTGTTAATTACACGATTCCCGGACAAGCATAGGTACTTTACAATTTGGTAAGTAATAAAAAAATAGGAAATTTCTTGTGTAACTTTACGTACGTAACGGTAAATAAAATAAATAAATAAAAAATATTATTTTTGTACATTCTAACACAACGTCATCTAACCCAAACTAAGCTATAAGCTTGTGCTATGGGATCTAGACAACTGATAAACATACTTATATATTTCTAAATACATACATAATATAAATAGAAAACACCCAACTCCGAAACAAACATTTATGGATTACAAAAATATTTGATTCGACCCGGGAATCGAATCCGAGACCACGCCACCGAGTTAAACGGTAAATGTACATTATACTCTAATGTTACCTTTGCTGCACGTGCAGAGCGCGGGAATTAAACTGTCAAAACAAGGAAATGTTGAAATTGATGAACAGTTTTCCCGCCCATATCGTGGGTATCGTCGAGAAACCAATAATTTTATATTAGACACGAAGTAAATATTGTTTAATTTTGATTTTAACTCTCATTTAATTTAATAGTAGTGTTTGTTGGGAAAATATATTTGTCATTTGATTTTTTTTATAAAAGAAATAATTTTACGTCTGTGGCCATCATGACCACAGATAAGTTATATTTTTCTTTGTGTAACGTTGAGTGTTAAGTTGAGATGCAACAATAAAAATATTCTTTCTTTCTTCTTTAATTGTAAGTACAGTTTAATTCTTGTAATAGTCCCACAGAATATAATTAATAGATTAAGTTACTACTACTACAAAAAGGTAGGTTGTACCTACTTTTTCGGGAATAGAAGTCGGATCTAAACCAAGAACAAGATTTCCGTCGATTGGAATAGTATTTTTTTTCGGCTTATACTTAATAGGTACCTACCTACCTACCTACTCAATGGGCAATGAAACATTGCCTATCTAGCCCCTATCCTTCCAAGCTATAGAGCAACGAATTTGGTCCCTATGACCCGTGTAGCTCTGTTCCAAGCCTATCAAAGACGACGTGAAAATTTAATAATAAATATTCAAGAGCGACGTTTATTTTATGACCCGCTACAAAATGTATTAAAACACAGCACATACCCGGCGGGAACATACTAACCTTGAATATGTGGGGCTTGCGAACAATTTTGTGGACTAGAATATATATTTTTAAAGGTTTCATCTCAATATTTACTAACATGTTAAAATTTCTGACTTTATACCGTCATTATATAATAAAGTCGAGTGCTTGTCATTCCTTTCATGTAACTATAAATAGGTATGTTAATTTGAAAACATTGCGTTTTTTGTACTAAATTGCACTGGGGTTATCGTTATGAGGCCGTACCCCTGGGCCCTGGACGCCTGGCAATAAACGTTAGGCGGACATTAAAAAACCTTTGTACTACTTTAAATAACACCTCGAATATAATTCAATGATCGACTTTCCCTTTAGCATATTTATGGCATAAAGAACTCATGAGTAATAAAGTTAAAATTACGACCATAACATATAAATAACTAGCAAATGTTCCTACACATTTCCGCCTTTAGGTGATATAGTATGACTATTAAATAAATAGGTAGCTTACCTACCCATTAATAAGTATACTCCTTTTTTTTTTTTTTTTTTTTTTATATTTGGTTCGCCAAATTGACGCCGCCCGCCTGGTTTTAAGTCGTGACGACGTCTAGCGATTGTGGGCCACTCTCACAGCACACATTACTATTGAGAGTGGCCCTCAACTTGACGACCTACTGATGTGCCTCTTCACGCTCCGCTTAAAGAACCCAGGATTATATGTGGGAGGAAACACGTGCACAGGCAGGGCGTTCCAGGCCACTATCGTTCGGCAGAGAAACGAACGTTTAAAACGTTCGGTTCTCGCGAACATGCTATCCACTGTGTGGGGGTGGCATCTCTGCCCGGCACGAGTCGTTTGGGATCGGAAGGAAGAGGGTGGGATCAGATTGAAGAGCTCTTCAGAACACTCGCCGTGGTAAATACGGTAGAATGCGGCCAAGGAAGCTATTGTTCGGAGCTGAACTAGCGGCTCAAGGCTTCCTTAAGTGCCTCTGAGAGCACGTTAAACAGTTCGGCCTCGATTGTCATACGAACATCTATGGCAGTCGTTACGGGTATGTGGAGCCCTAAAACAAAATCCGACTGGTCTAACTACAGGGCTTAGATATCGTCCACGGGTTGTGGAAGTCAGGTGACAGTCGCTTTCGCGGAAAATATCGAAGTTCAGCCGCATCGCAGTTAGACTGGAAAGTCGAGCCCAACTAGGTTGGGAGAAGGCTCAGTGGATGACGATGATTAATATGTGAAAGATTGGAATGATTTTCTTCCCACGAGAGGAGAATATGCTCCGACCAGGCAAGGCGATCGCAATTTGATGTTGATTTGTGTTGTCTGCAATTGAGGTCTTTCACGTGGACATATAGGTGTTGGCATACACCGCCGCCGACTTTGTTCTGTTGTCTATGTATTGTACAACATATATATGATAGGATATGTTATTCAGGCTGAGAACTACTCTAGTGTGAATTAGCCGCAGAAAATATAAATACAGCAAAAATGTTTTATTTCGAAGATGGCCAACAAGTCTAGGATTTAGTTTATGTTTTACTTTAACACAGGAATGAAAAGATGTATGATTTTCAGCGATGTATGTGGGCGATTGCTGACATTGTAATTGTTAGTTTTCATTTTAACACGATATTATTATGTACCTATTCCTCATTGTTGAGAAACACGTAACGTAATGAAATCGTTGTTACTATGGAATGTGCTTATTACTGAAATAGAAAATGATTCTATACTTATATTTCTTAGCAAAACTAACGAAATGCAACAATGAAAATGCTTGTGTACAAAAATTGTACAAAGGTTTGTTCACACTACTACTCATCCGGAATACAGACCTCGATCACCGAAGTACACATTTGAAATATTTTTAGGTTTAAAATGATGCTAATATCCATATATTTCTTAAGTAACCTACAAAAATACATTCTCACTCATCTGAAACCTAACCGACATTAACACTAGACTTGGATCACTTCCAAAAAGGTCAAGGATTTAGTGCTTTTGTTCCCTTAACCGTCTAAACTGCGGTTCAAATAAAAAGAAAACCGCTTTAAATTATAGGGGTCATTTCTCTGACTCTTAAGTCAGCGCTGTTTGTGCTGTTACCATGTGGCGATTCGTATGTAGGTATATTTATTTGTATTTGCTGGCTATATTAATTTTAAATGTCACTATTGTCCATTCATTTCCACCAGTTTCCAAAAAAGGAGGTTTTTTTTTAATTGGCACCTACTACACCCCAAGTGGTCCCATTTCAAATGTCCCATTTCAAATATCCCATTTCAAATGTCCCATTTCAATTGTCCCATTTCGGTAGTTTGACGTCGATTGCTGTGTCAATTTATGACGTGTATTTTTTGTATTTAGTTCTAGTGCAACATACGTACTGTCACGCCTCTTTCCCATTGGGGCAGAAACTATGGCAGAACTATTCTTTCTCACACTCCACTTTCATTACTATTTTCACGCACGCTCTCCGGTTATAGGTATTCTTGACCTGGTATTTTCTCAAAACGTCTCCCATAGAAAACGTAACGAACTATTATACCCTGTTGCTAAGAAGTCAAGTAATTTTTACATCATTTTATTTCAATTATATCTGCTTACTTACAGAAGACCTTGTGCTACTTATAGTAATCTTACTCATAATTAGTTCAGCTCTCTATAAATGTCTTGAATACATTGTAAGTTATTTTAAGATTGTTTAATCATCTAAAACTATTACGAATATAACTACAACTGTTATTACTATGTTATTTTATAAAATAGGTAGGTTAGTACTAAATTCACATACTTATTAGTAGAAACATTTACTGTGTAACTAGTAATCGGGATATTTAGAGTCAAAGCACCAAACATATTAATAGTAAAAGTCACAGGTCAAAGGCAAGTGTGCAGCACTTGCGCCGCCCGTGCCACAATGCCGATCAACGGACAAAGTTATGGCGAAAATAATTCTGTAATCCCAAACAATTTTATCTTTGTTACATTATTATATATTCAATTCTGTAATACGACCCTAAACCAAAGAAAATATAAGTACTAAATATACCTACTCATATTTTCTGTGCCTAAACTTCAACAGAGACTGGTGTAACCTACCATTTCTGAAGTCCGGGCTGTAACGTATCTATAGCCGGTACGATATTTTCATAACCATGGAATGGAATAAAGTTAGTAAATAACTCACACCACTCGTACCCCTTCAAATGTTGGCCTTCTATTAGCTACACACTTTAAACAAACATATATAATCGTATTAAACTAACCAATCTACAAAAACATTGTATCAACATTTTTCTCGAGAGAACATTTACTAAAATAAACTTATAATACAATATTTATGTAACGTTTAGTTTGAACAAATAAATACGTTCTGCTTCGATAAGTTCTTAAATCATTTAATAAATTCCTATGTACATGCCACATAATCCATACCTTAATAACATATTAGACATAAGTAAAACGTTTAACAGAACATATAACAAGTATTTTTTCATTCTTGTCTGTCTGTATTACAAATGAAAAAGAGTGGCCGTGAGATTTCTTGCCAGATTCTTACTCACAGGCTCTACCTTTTGCTTTGCGAATCTGGCAGTAACTGTACATGCAGAATCACTATTAATGACTTACAAAAGTGTCCTTTGTGACCTATGACAATAAAAAAATGTTGATTCTTTCACGCGAATCCTCAAGTGTACTGAACGGATTTTCTTGCGGTTTTCACGTAAAAAACTACAATCTTATACAGTGTCTAGTACCAGTTCCTTACGTTAATTTGCTCGAAATACGTTTTTGTATTCCTCCATACATTTCACACAGTTCCCTCACATACTTGTAGCTCGAAACACAATTAAAGTATTATTTCAAGGAATCTGTAACGAATCGTTAAGATTTAGGTTAAACCACGCAATCATTCACTCGTGATCAAACAATATGACAACTCAAGGCAATTAGGATCGTTACCATAACCACAACGCTTAGAAAAAGTAAACACTTATCGTGAAATAAAAATGTCTGCTTTATGCACACATTTTGCAATGTGATTTATTTATAACAACTTTAAAATACTGTTGGCGTTTCGCTGTAGGTATTCAGTTTCAAAGAAAGAAATAAGCCACTTTAAACGAACGTCTTTATAGGTTTTCTTAGAAGTTTAGATACGATTTTGATTGACGAAGACATTCGACAATCGACTTTTAAGAAAAATATTTTAAGTAGTCTTTAGAGAAACCGAGCAGATTACCTTTAGTAGGAGACGCTTAGAAGGAATTTTCCACCAC
The DNA here is from genome assembly GCA_963556515.1 of Nudaria mundana. Lineage (NCBI taxonomy): Eukaryota > Metazoa > Arthropoda > Insecta > Lepidoptera > Erebidae > Nudaria > Nudaria mundana. The sequence continues at coordinate 3,346,141 of OY748290.1, read as the reverse complement.
ATAAATCAACTGATGCTAACCTAGCAGGTGTTACATATTTGAGCCGTTTGGGGTTGAGACACTGAGGTCTAAACGCTTAATCGATGCTTCTCAGGACTTCTGGTCCTGAGAAGCTGAGAAGCGATTTTTTTAAACGATATTTTGTAATGTAAATATTTTTAGTATATAATTATGTAGCTACATTGTGATTGTTATTGTAAGTAAATGCTCACCGATCATTTATATTTTATATCAGAGACATGTTGCAAGATGAAAAATCGCGTTGTTTTTTTAAGAGTCCGAGACGCCCAGGACTTTAATAGGCTGTGCCACAGCGACTGGCACGTAAGATTTTGTTGCCTTTCATCAACTTTTCATCGCAAGGCAACTAGTTTCAAATTTGGTTTTCAAAATTATAATATAGCTGCTTATTTTATTTTATTTATTCGACCATTTTGGACATAACCCACTTTCTGGAGTGACGGGAATAGGCTTGCCTCATATTACGTGGGACTAAAAATACTGGCAAATTGTGGGTGTGTAATGCGTCTGCGCTGTAAAACCCTTATGAATAAATAAATATTGAAATGTTAATATTGGAAGTTATTCCTCGAAAACTCCTCTACCAAAATGCCCTGATGAATTTTACTGTAAAATGATCAGAAAACAATTTATGACCCCTTAAAGAAAACTTTCATCTACTTTTGTTAATAACTTTGTAATGTTTAATTCTACGACAAAAAGTTGTAGAGAATTTAATTTGCGACAAATATTTTGTCGCAATTTTTTTGTCGATATCTAAAACATAAAATAGCGTCCTCTGATTTTTGCACACTTAGCCCCAAAAAGTGTAACATTTCAATGGACAAAATATACTCTTCTCAAAGTTACTGAACTGTCTTTTTGGGTTGAGTTAAAATACAATGTCACTAATAATGAAGAAGATTTTTACAGGGGCTCGGGATTTGAATCTCAGGAAATCCTATTTATTTTATTAATGACAAAAAACAGTGGCATATTTTCAAAATGTAATAGATCAGCCGTCAATAGATGTCAGCCATCCGAAAACTATTCACAAATTTGAATTTTATTATCATCTAAATTTAAATGAGTAGGTAGCTGAATTTATATTTTCCTAAGTCTATTGTTTATTCGCGATAATCTCGATTTATTGTTTACACTGAAATACTAACATTAAGCAAGTCAAATGAATACAAAATAGGTATTTATATACGGGGTTTCCTAAAATTTGACATTAAAAGAATCACAAAATAGTTCCTGGATTTATACTCATCAATTCGTGTATTATTCACATGGTGTACATACTGGTGACACCACAAACAATGAGCATATAAATGACAGAAGTACGAATACGAACAACTGACTCAACATGCCTGAACTCGATACCTAGTTTAGTTATGATACCAGATTCGTACACCCGTTAACATGCAAACTGTCAAAACAGCAACTAAGATTAGTGATTTGAATACAAAATAAGAAAACTAGAGGGTTAAATATAATATTTGAAGCTTTTTCAAAATTCTTCATTTAATATTTCACCAGCAACTATTTTTAATCAAGTTTTAAATAAATATTTAGGACAATTCACAGAACGCCATCTAGTCTCAAACTAAGCCACCTTTTATTGGTAATCTGCTAACATGCGATTGTTTGACCAATTCAAACAATCGGTAGTCTCAACTCTCAATTCCGTGTCAGTCCGTAATAAAATAAATCTAAATATTTATCTGTCTTATAAGATCTATGTCAAATAGTAGACGCACCAATAGAACACGCTAATGGCCGTGTAAAGAATTGTAGTAGTAATGGTTATAGAGTAGTTAAAATAATAGACCGACCCCTTGGTACATCGCGTTTGTATGAACCTTTCGCTCTGTTCCATCTATTTACTCATGTAATCTTGGTCCATTATTGGCTCACGATAAGACTTATACTGATATTAGTGTTTATCTTTGTTCCAGGATCTAAACAGTAACCTGACAGTACCGGCGCGGTGGGAGGACAGGAACCTTCGCAAACACCTGGTTAAACCTGGCATCGGTAAGTTGTCCGAATGCTGGTAATGTTTTTTTATCAAATTTTGTACAGAGATAGAATATTCTACGAGTATCTACATAGAATATTAAAATAAGAATATGTTTTTAGAGTTAAGTTAGTTTTTTTTTAGGTTTCATTTTCTGTTTTCATTTGCCCTAAGTAGATTTTTGGACTATGTATGCTCCGTAGTTTCACCTGTAGGTAGGTGTAAAACCATTCTGTTGTGAAGTGGTTAAATTAAAATAGGTAGGTATTTTTTTATCTTAATTTGTGTGCATAGAGGTCAGGTCAACCTCACATGCAAGTGCTCCATCTGCTGCTCCGCGGACGAGGTAAACTACTCGCTGCGGTCGCTACCGTGGCGCGTCGCACTGCGCTGCAGCATGCAATTGAGCGAAGTGGTTTTGGCCAATAACTTTTTTTGAGGGTCCTAAATCAAAATTCGGTCTCGAACAAAACCTGCTCCTGAGAATGCTTGATTTTTGAGTGAAAAAATCATGAAAATCGGTTGGGTAGTTGTCGAGAAACAATTTCACATCGAGTTGCATTTGAGTCACCTGAAAAGGAGCTCCGCTCGCTTCGCTCAATAGTATTTTTGATCTTCCAGTTAAGGAGAGCCGTTGGATAGGCGGTATTTACGACTACGGCGCTCAGTCGTGGCGGTGGGGAGGAGATCTAAGGAAGATGCACTACCAGTCCTTCTCCAAGATGAAGAAGATGAGTCCTGAAGAACTCAAGTGGCACTGCATCGCTATGGTACCGGAATTAGCCTACAGGTCTGTATTTATTTAGACTAGACTAGCTCTCTGCCCTGTGGTTAGCCTTTCATTTCAAGGGCGTACCCAAGACGCCCGTAAATGGACGAAGGGGCGGTAATTTTAAAATAAAAAAAGACTTTGTAGCTAGCATGCGCAATTGTCTTTTTTCCCGACCTAATAGCATCTCGAAACGACTGAGGCTATTAGGTATTGTTGGTGGGAAACCCGATTTCCTGCATTTAACTATAAAGATCCTTTTCCACTAGAGATGTGCTACCATCATTACAGCATTGACGCCCACTGCAGGGCATACACCTCCCCCAACGAACGCCACAACATTCTGTATTCTGTCCTGCACTTTCTGCAGCCAGTGGCTTCCCGCGACCTTCACGATGTCGTCGGTCCCTACCTTGTGGCGCCAACCCACGATGCATCTCCCATAGGCATCGGTCCTACGAGCGATGTGTCCTGCCCACTGCCACTTGAGCTTGGCGACTCTTTGGGCTATGTCAGTGACCTTAGTCCTCCTTCGGGTCTCGTCGTTACGAATTCGATCGCGAAGTGGTTCTCCGAGCAAAGCCCTTTCCATTGCTCTTTGGCGGACAGTAAGCTTTTGCAAAAGGCGTACCGTCAATGGCCATGTCTCAATTCCGTAAGTCATCGCTGGATACACAATAATATTCACAGTATTCTATGTGCACCAATGAATATTTAGTGGATGGAATAAGGAATGAAATATTGTTGGATATGAAACGCATCCATAGCAACGTAGAGTAGCACGTCTCTGGTGAAAAGGCACTCTTATGGCGGTATTGAAAGATGGTACCTATATAGGACAGAATTTATTGAAATCTAACCTACATTTCGAACAGCAGGGACGGTAACGATATGAGACATTTATCTAATTCCCCAGGATTATCTACCTTCTTGCCAATTATCGCATCGGTTGAATCATGATAGGTAAAGTACACACACACTCATATATATTATTAGGATGAGTATGGTTCATCTCATATAAATCAAGCCAATGAAAATAGGAAATTACGAATACCATCATACCATCGAGCTATTTAAAATTAAATTCGCACTTGCTGACCATGACCACTGACAAATGATCAAAACATACTGCTCGTACATAAAAATAAACCATCTCTTAACATTTATTTCTGTAGCAGGCATCTATCCGTCTGCACTGCCATTCTTCAATCCGCAGATCATTGTTTAAAAAACATTTAAACAGTAATACTAGCTTATTTTTGAGCAACTGTATACTCCTACTTCGAAACTAGTCAGTATCTTTAAGGTTATTAAGAGCCTTCGTCCAGAATATAGGGAGGTAATCACGGTTGACAAACCTTTTCATTCAACTTAGCTGAACAGGACGGGATTCTAGAACCAAGAATTTGCGGTTGCCTTATTATTTCTAGAAAAATGGATTGTTACTTAAGTTTTCATGCATTATACTTTCATATGTATGGAATGTAGGTTTGAGTAATTTAATTATATATTTAGAGAAAATCCGTTGGCTTACATTTTACATACTGAAACTTAAATTTTATTTGCTCCGATTTAGGTACTTAAATTATATTTCTTTACCTTGACGTAAAAAATAGCAACAGAGAACAAAAGAAAACAATAGGCTATATACAGCCGAGTATTTCAAGAACCAATATTGGTTTCGTGACAAATATGGCGATATTGAGCGTCAAGGACACGACGGATTTCGGTGTAAAGCCAACGAGTTCGGGAATTCGATTTAAATCACAAAAGGATGTTTACTTTGGTTCAAGTTACGGTATGGAAAAAATCACATAACTTATTAACAAATTTTAAAATTTCAAAATTTACACTTGTAGGTACATAACTGACCTTACGTTTTAGTCAAACCGTAATCACAGTTGGTGCAATCCAACGGAAACGTCAAGAGTCCATAAACTCGTAACTTTGATTGATTGATTGATTGATAGTAGGTAGATAAATAGGTCAGTCGGTAACTGTTTGAATTTTGAACGCCTTTAGATAAACATTAGGTATAGATTATCATTTAGAATACACGTCAAAAATTGACACAGCAACCGACTTCAAACTACCGAAATGGGACCAAATAGTTGTTGAAATGGGACCAAATAGTTGTTGAAATGGGGCCAAATTGAAATGGGAAGTAGTAGCTTCCAATTAAAAAAAAACAAAATCGGTTCACCCAGCCCGAAGATATGAGGAATAAATATTTAAAAAAAATACAGTCAATTGAGAACCTCTTCGTTTTTTGAAAGTCTGTTGAAAAGAAAACTTCAAACATTGACACAAAAATCGACTTTAAATTACCGTAATGGGACCAAATAATTGTCGGAATGGGTCCAAATTGAAATGGGAAGCAGTAGATTACAGTAAAAATTCAATATCGGTTCACACTTCACACAGTCAAAAGGGTAACAACCATAAAAAAAATATAGAATAAATTCTGTCGATTTGAGAACCTCCTCGTTTTTGGAAATCGATTAAAAAGTTATAGATAACATCAAAAGAGGCCATATTATATCGTTTGGTATAAGAATCGTGTTCTCCTAACAATTGTACCAGCCTTTCATAACAGATTTTATGTAGAAAACGAAGCGTGATCCTGTGAATACATTAAGCTTTACTACTGTTACATTCTGTTCCAGATGACATCATAAATATATTTTAGATACAAAGACCTATTATCCTATAAATGTTAATATAAATAACTTTTAACAGATAAAACTAAGAAACCCAGTATTCGAAATACAGTTTGTTGTGTTAGATTCTTGGAGATTATTGGTTACTTAGTCAACAACTACAGGATCTAAGACATCCGCACTTGCACGCGGTGCACTTACTGACGGACGGACGATGTCCTGGCAAGAATAATCAATGTCCTACATGAAAAGGCAATAGGCTTGCACCATATTATGTGAAATCAACAGTGATTTGGCGCCCTTTGGAGATAAACTCGTGATTTCGTGTTCTGTGTTGGGGATCACTTTAGCAAGTGTGTAATAATTACTTGCTTGTTCGGAAATAGGGATGATGTTCAGATTTACACTTTTTAGACACACCCAGAGCATACCTATAGGGAGGTTCCCCTTCATAGGAACAGGCGTGATTATATTTGGATGTTCTCACACAACGTCATCTAGCCCAAACTAGGCCATAAACTTGTGCTCTGATAAACATACTTATATATTTCTAAATACGAGTACATACATAATATACATAGAAAACACCCAAACTCCGAAACAAACATTTGTGAATCACACAAATATCTGATTCGACCCGGGAATCGAACCTTAGACTCCGGAGTCGAAAGCCGATGCACTACCGACCACGCCACCGAAGCAGTTGCATATGAATGAATATGATTCAAATAAAATTAAAGAAAGTGTCTACACCGTTACGTTCAATTAAAAATACACGCGTGTATTTCTTACTATTAGATATTTAATCATTGGATATCTACAAATCAATCTAACTTCATTACAATAATCAATCTTCAGATGGTCACCCCGCAACTGCATCGAGCCCCGTCTGTACGTCTGCCAAACGAAACTGCAAAAGCTGCCAAAAGCCAAAGTGAAGGATCTAAGAAAACGATGGGAGCGAATGGGTAAATTGAACGAAATCACCGCGCCCAGCGTCAGCCAGGAACTAATGGTCAATGATGTTACAAGCAATCCAGTACCCGACCCCAATCCTTACGATCTCCGTCCGAATCGGGCTTTGTTGACGAAGAACTACAACGCAAGAGGCAGGGCGAAGAATTTGAAGTCTTACGACTTGAGGCCAAATGAACTGAGGAAGAGATCGAAGCAGTCGATGCGCAGCAGAAGGCTTAGGAGACCGTTCCCAGGGTAAGTAAAGAGGATTTGAATTTTAATTAGAGTATAGAATAAAAAGGGGGGCTATATAAGGTAGTACAAGTATCAACAGAATTAATTAATAATTCAGATGTGAGGTTTATTTGAGTGTGCATACCTTACCTGCTGATATCAATGTGGAAGCTCTGATATAAAATAGGGTTGACCAGTAACAATACTATGAAAATGATCAAGTTTGTGTATCAGAAAATGATGTCATTAGGTGCCTATTTTCCTGTGATCAATGACCCAAAAAGCTACTAATTCAAATAAAATAGGGATCCTTCTGTGAACAACGGACACGCTCCATTAACATTGCCGCATTTATCGCCTCAACTTTTCCCATTAGATAAGGACGTGATCAGGATACTTCAGAATTAAATCACATTAAACACTAATTTATTGAGCTATAGATTATACTAACTATAATAGATATCCGCCCGTGAAACACAAGTTAGTTTTCTCGTTCGCAATTCACACGGGATAACATTACTGCGGTATAGTAAAAAGTCGCTTATGTGTTTCTGTCTGTGTCTGTCTGATATAATATGAGCTATATGTATTATTGTAAAGTTTCATTTAAGTACCTAACTCCTTTTCTTTATTTCTACTCTAACATCCATTGCTGGGAGTCGGTCGGTGAATCACACAGAACAGAACAGAAACGTAGTTACGTTTCAGAATCGTCCCGGGTACGCCCTCGAAAGCATAACCCTGGGGTGCCGACGGTCATTGGAATATTTCCGTAGTTCTCGCGTGAAAGAGCAAATATCCATTCATAAAACTTTCGTCTACCATATTCTACCAATAGTTTTTGTTTATGCTTCTCAAAGGAGATTATGTCTAGGTTGAATAGTTCTACACCTCCTTCCAGGTTGTCCTCTAAGCACACTACACTAGTCTACATTTCAGCCACATTAATTAATTAGATAGTTAGAGCATGATGTATTTTGTCCAACATTTATGCCACCAGTGCAGCAGTGGTGTTATTCACTTCTACCCTACCCCCGGGAAGGGCTATCTCTTCCTATCCACAAGTAGTAACACGTAACAAAACAGATATAAAAAAGTCATGACAGGAAAACAGGACGATTTTTAGGAAGATTTTTCATGGTCCATCTATCAATGCCTTAGTCTCAAGTCAGTTGGGGTCGGTCGGCTTTCCAGTCTAACTGCGATGCGCCTAAACTTCGATATTTTCCGTGGAGCGACTGTCATCTGACCTCCACAGAACTTCAATATCGCCCATGGGCCCGTATATCTCCCGGGTTGGGCGATATCGAAGTTCTGTCGTAACTCCATGTTGTTTCAGGGGATTAGCCACCAGTCGGAATTTGTTTTAGGGCTCCAAATATCCGTAACGACTGCTATAGATGTTCGTATGACAACCGGGACCGACGGCTTAACGTGCTCTCCGAGGCACGGAGGGGTCTCAATGTCTTAAGAAATGAGCACGCATCTTAAGACCGGCCTGGCTAGATGATGCTTCACCTTTATAATGTGTTTACCTACTCGGTTACCACTAGCCCACGAGATCCTCTCTATCAATGCCGTAAAAATATACTTTTTTAATTAACGTAAATCTAATGATGCTTTCAGGTACACATGGAATCGCCGCGACCCCGAAGGTTCATACAAACATAACGCTGAACTACTCAAGTCAGGTCGCACAGGCCTCAGACCACAACAAATAAACGCCCACCTCGCTCGACTCCAACATCTTCGCGACAAGCAAATCTATAGACTCAGACGTCTTCGAGAAAAAGATGACTGGCTTGAAAACGAACCCAGACAAGCCCTATCCCAGATCCATCCAAGGACTTATATGGTAGATAACAACATAAGCGCTTTACATCCTAAAACTATTGTCGAAGAATTCGATATGTTCCCAGCACCGGTACAGCACGGGTCAGAAATACGCGGTGTTCAATCGAATCGTATCGATTAAAAAAAACGATACCGTTAATTTTATCGATTCCAGTAGTCGTATCTAAATCGATTGTCTAATCGATTATTCCTCGATATATTTATATAAGTTCCATGCTACTCTTTTCAACCTAGTTCTTTTTATTTGTTCATGTCACTGTTGCGATTTTATTACTGCTTACTAACCTCTCTTTTGGTTGTAAATATCAATTGAATGAGAATTCGTAAGCTTTATAATACGAATTGCGTTTTTTTTTGTTTTTTTTCTGGCATGGCTGAGGTCTGCCATTAGTCTTAGAGGTAATAATGTGTTGCCATATTAATACTAAATATTTGAATGATTACTGCTTTAGATCTTATACTTATCGTTGTTCCACTAATTTAAAATCTTTATCGCATCCTATTAAACTTATCGTCTAAGGTATAGGATAACTACGTTTAATTGTAGATATTTTCCATTTTTTTATAAACTAATAAAAATCGTTGTTTCTTATACGAGTAATTAATCCGTCAGCTTCAATCGATTGACAATAAATTCAACCAATGACATGACAACGTAGAAAATTTAAAATAATGTGGTACTTTATTCATTTAACCTTAATTTTCTGCGATATCATTGCGATTTGTGACTCACACATGCTGTTTGGGGCTGAGATATGAAATCAATTAATAGCTACAGATAATATATTAAAAATAAAATTAATTAAATATAAGTTAACTTTTGAACAAGATTAGATGTCCCATAGTTCTGAGTTGCTGGACATTTGTGTTCTATGTTTAAATTCCAAGTTTGTGTTTCAAACACAGACAATAAGGTATTGTCTGTGGTTTCAAATGACGTTTAAAAAATAGAACGTCGAAATGCTGTGCTTTTAAATTAAGAATGGCGCGAAATCTGTTTTTCTTTTGTATTAAATGTTTATAAGTATACTAGTCAGTAAGTTTTATGGAAAATATTTAATCTTATAAAATTCTCACGTTGTTTAATATTAAATAAGAAAAATAATACAATATCTGCACATCTGTCATCATTCAAAGATTTTAAATTTATTTAACATTTACTCATTGGTATTATTTAAGTATTTAATAATAATAAAGTTTAACCAAAATTGTCGTACATTATTATTGGCATTTTTTTTTAATTTAGATATAAGTCTACGTTCCAATGTGTGTGTTATTTTAAGAGAAAATGTATTAATTAAACTAACATGAACTAAACTGCCAGATATTATAGTCCTCGCATTTATGAAGTTAAATCACATTTTACGTAAGTTTTTTTGTAAAAATAAACTCCAAACTGTCAATATAGACAAAATGTTATTTTTCTCTTTGGAACGCCCTGCCTGTGCACGTGTTTCCTCCCACATATAATCCTGGGTTCTTTAAGCGGAGCGTGAAGAGGCACATCAGTAGGTCGTCAAGTTGAGGGCCACTCTCTATAGTATTGTATGCTGTGAGAGTGACCCACAATCGCTAGACGTCGTCACGACTTACCACCAGGCGGGCAGCGTCAATTTGGCGAACCAAACATAAAAAAAAAGAATTCAGAAAAAAGTCACTTAAATAGTCACTGCCAATACTGCCAACCGAACGACGACATTGCTATTAAGCTGCAAGCGTATCAAACTATTCAAATTTAGAACGTTAAAATATTGCTTTACTGCAATGAATGCGTTGGGATATTTTTTTATCAAATTGTAACGTACGTATATCCTTCAATCCTTAAAATAATCTTAATATAATATAGATTTTATCAAAACTATCAATTAGATGAGTCCCTCACATGTAGATTACTACTATGGTAAATTTCTGTTTTCTTCATAAAAGCTTACGTACATAGTAAGATTTGAAACCTAGTCTAATAGCCCTAGTACTACGTATTACTATCATACCTCACAACATCCTTTATTACAATAAGTTATAAAAAAATGGTCTACTAATCATTCATTTTATTTTTTTGATGTGTAAATACTACTTACATAGTTATAGATTTAGTAGCAGCAACACCGAGGTACTGTTACTGTGAAGTGAATTCATTATAAAATCTTATTTATAGGACGAAAATTAACTTCTGTATCTTAAGTATTTACCTAATTTAAGAAAATAAAGAATCATCAGTATATTATCTTAATTGTTTTTATTATTATTAACTAATTACTTACCTACATAATCCTTTGCAATAACCAGACGAGTCAAAAACTCATGGTACAATTGACAACATTGACTTTGCCAACTCATCTAATCTAATGTGAATGTTACGAGTATGATGACTGCTTCGGTGGCGTGGTCGGAAGTGCATCCGCTTTCGACGCCGGAGTATCGGGTTCGATTCCCGGTTGGGAGAAACTTTGTGTGATGACACTCATGACACATACATTTGAGCCGAAGTCTGGGTGTTTTCTATGTGTAATATGTAAGTATTTACAAAAAAAAATGTATACAAGTATTGGATAGAATCAGGCGATACCTGGCGAAAATCCATGACAAAGTAATGGTAAGTAAGATGTTCAAACTTTTAAAAATAATAGCAGTATTTTCACAAAATTAGAAGACAATAAAACGTCGACAAATGTTTCGCCTCTGCACGAGGCATTCTCAAGACTGTCTCCGAGAGAACGGCTGTTCTGTCTGAGACAGTCTTACTTTGTAAACAAGTACTCATATCACAAGCTCTGCTTAGTTTGTGACTAGATGACGTTGTGTGAATTGTCCTAACATTATTATAAATAAAAAACAATTAGCACGACTTCGGGCTAAGTGCCAAAGAAAATACTCTCCTGAATAAAATTGTTTCATCATATTGAGCCAACATCAGGTGACTGCTGGACAAGTTTCTCCAATTTACGCCCACTCCTTCCCATCTTGGGTCAACTTCATTCATCCAACGTCCACTATATCCATTATCCAACGAATGTCACCACTGTGTCATCACAGTCTCCACTGAATATCGTCGCTCCATCGAGGCTCGGAGCACAGGCGCGGATCCTAAAAAGGTTGTGGTCATAGCCAGTCGAAAATCGGCCAAGTTTGTTGGTTCTGGTTCTGCGACAGATGACTGACCGATTGTCACTTGTCACCAGTTCTGCCTGCCATAGTTCCAAATTATAATGCTGACAAAGCGCGAAACCGCGCGTACTACATGGTATTATAGCGTTCATTATAATGAGTTAAGGACGATATAGTAGTTTCATTAAAGATTTAAGACTAGATTACATTTTCTACCATTATGTACCCTATCCCTACATAATGGTCCTTCGAGCCGGAGTATTTTGCTAGTACTACACTGGAAACTTCACTGAGACGCGGAACAAGTTATCAAATGACCACTATGAATGGATAGGTACTAAGGTACCTATCCATTCCATGTTAAGACATAACAAGGAAAACGGTGTAATGTAAGCCTAAAATGTTTAACTCAAATGACGATATTACAATTGAACGCTATTAAATACTTTTTCACATATCTAAACTTACACTGCGGGTTTGCTAGTACACTGACGAATTACTTACCTCATTGCTAACAGAGAAACATCAAGCATCTTACCCCATTTCCACTATTCTCTGTGCGTTTTGCAGTTTGTGGACCAGTTTCAGTGACGTCTCGGTCCCGTAGTCATGACCATTTCATCGTCATCATACCCCCGTAACCCTTGACAACACTATTATTGTCAATAAAGAGCGGGAAGCTGTTTATGACCTAACAGTTCAATTATATTTTTTTAAATTCATTTCTGACACTGAGGTTCCGTCTATAGTATATATCACGTCACTGCCCAGTACCTAGTTCTTGAGACTAACGCGTTCGACCAAACAATCTTTATAATATACAAGATACGCACAAAACCACATAACCGTGATAGCTCTTGCTAGAAATTATACTATGAAGCAAAGATTGGGTGTCGTCGGTATCTGTCATCGTAATTCAGTTGGTCAGAGCATTTCCCCTGTAAGGGAAAGGTCGTTCAAGTCCTGAAAATGACAGTTTAAATTTTTGTAATTTATAATTTGAAGTTAAATATTTAAAAACCACAGAATATGTGTAAAGTCGAAACTGCACGTGTCTGCTTATAACTTTACTTTCTGCCATCTGGCGGCGAGTAGCAATATTACTTTGGACTTGTATTTTTAGCGGCAGCCATAGAAAAAAATAAGTTTTGTGTTTCGACAGACAAATCCTCGTCACGTTGACTCTAGCTTTTACAGAAAAATAAACTAGAATTTTTGCTGTTGGTTAAACTTAAAAGTTATTTTAAGTGTAAGGAGAGCAAATTAAACACAATAGGTGTCGCTACTTGTGCCCATAAAAAAGTTGAGCGTGTCGTTTTCATTACTTTCGCAAAAAGTACACTAAGCTCTACCAGTTATTCAGTGACGTAAGAACACAGCCCCATAAAATATATATAGATACATCCCGCCCGATACCCTTTTTATTCGTTTATAATGTCAGTTGAGTTTTAAAAAAGTCGTCGAAACTTTTCGCTATGAAAATGAGCACATCCTGGCGAAGATGGCGGACAGAAGTATTTTTATGCGCGCCTTTCTAGAGCGAATTACGAGTTCCTAGAGTAAAATGTCTCTTCTTTCGCAAAAATACAAGTTTACAATAATGTTTGACTCCGTTTTAAAGAGCAATAAACTTTTCCTTGATAACTTACTTATGTATGCGGGTGTATAATTACAGCCTTATTATTATTTAAGTCTATAGTGGTTGTAAATCCGCGGTGGATCAACGACCCATTGAACGAATCAGCGTTTATTTTCAAAGATTGTTACGATACCGTTACCATGGCAACCGATACAAACAAACTCCGCACACTACACGCAACTAAACAACAGATAATACTCCACTGACATGTACGTCATACAAGGCGAGCTTGTTGAACTGTTAACTAAACTGCCTTGGTTCTTTAACAGCGATGTAAGACATAATATATATATTATGCTTAATGACTTTTCTTTTCATAGTAGATCAATACAACCGTATATGATTAAAATCACGCAAAAATATATTTCTGCTTATTGTAATAAAGCTTAACTACTTACCTAGGTAAGTATAATGTAAACCGAATCAATAAAAAAATATAACTTTTTTATGAATAAGTAGCTCACAACTGATTCAAGGCGCTTATTTTGGTTATTTCAGAAATTGTTGAGATATTTCATACTTACCACTAATAATCGAAATCATGTTTTTGAGTGTTGTGAGATGGGGTGAGATGAAGACTAGGTCCGTGAGACGTTGATAAGGTGTTTTAGTACTCCATCCAAAGACCTTATAATACAACGGACATAGGATCTAGAACAAATCGCAAGAAAATAATGTCCCGAGTCGACCTATACATTATACATAGGCATACATAGATATAAACAAATTTCATATTAAAATTTAAACCTTGATTCAACGGAATAGTGTTCACTTTTGTTTGCACTAATTTATCGCATTACGTAGCTTCTATCTGTCCGCCTGACTAATTCACCTTATGCAGCTTATACTTGAACTACGTGAACATAGAAACAATGGAGTAGGTTTATTTTGTTAAAGTCTTTTAAGGATTCCATGATATGTACCTACGTAGGCGTAATAATTAATGTAAGACTACAATAAATTCCATAATCTTATAAATTGTAATTACTTGTTTATGTTAGACGAAATAAGCTGAAAAACTAATTAACGACTGACAAAGATTTTTTTTTCGAGTCAGTTTCATAATAAGTAACTGTAGTGTATGAATAACAAAAAGGGAATTAATGAATTTAACTAATTATAATATTATAAATGCCAAACTTCTTGCGGGTGTCAAAGTTCTTCCGCTTTCATTACTATTTTCATAACGCTATGTCGCTACGTCTACTACAAGATAGCCGTGTTTCAAGTGACTGAATTAGTTGCTAAAACTGCGCATCATTAATTTATTTTTATCTTATGGTTAATTTTTGGGATACGAAATTATTAGCTACTAGCTGATCACCGTGACTCCGCCCGCGAGATATAGTTATCTCGGCCCCGATTCCCGTGGGAATACATTACCGAGAATCCAAATAAAAAGAAAATAACAGTACATACACGAAATAAAATGACATGTGTAATTATATTTATGATAAAACAATGATACCCTGTGAAAATTAAAAACATTTTTGGGCTTATCTCCTCCATTCAATCAAGGGATTCTTGTACAAGTTACATAAAGATCGGACCTCTTTTTGTTATGTCCATAAAATGAGCCGAACAAACAAGATTGTTATTTTTTGGATCAAAATATTCTTCTCGCCGTGCTAGGGCAATAATATTTTTCCATTGTGCACAGTGTACTGGATCCCGAGGAAAACTGAAATAGATGTTGGTTCATATAACGAAAAAAAAATCATAAAGAGCCAAGGCGTCTCCACTATAATCTTTGTTCCAAATAGTTTTATCGCTATCGGTAATCCGAATAAATCTGAATGGTCATTTTGTTAGTACATTATTCAGTGAAAATGAAATGGTCTCTTTCTTTTTACTGAGCTTGGGATGAGTTCGAAAGAGACAGATAGGTACTTCGGTATTGGACTGGATTGCAATATTTACTTTTGTCTTTTAATTTATTATCGACGAAATACTGTATTTTAAGTGAAATAATAAATTGCAAATAATAAAACAAAAGCTTATTTACTGAAAATATGATACACCGTCTTCAATTTGCTTTTTTTTCGTAGTTTTTACACGTTTTTACAATACAGTACGGCATTGTGCAACGTGTTGTCGTTCAGTTGTCAAAATCAAGACTGGCGCGCGATTGTTTCTCTTTTAGCGTTTTGTTTCTCTTTTAGTTCGGACACTTTTGAGCGATGATCCGAAATCCATTGTCTCCATCATAATGAATAACTAGGAGCTGCGCTCGCTGCCGTGTTACTGCGCTGCAGCATGCAATTGAGCGAAGCGACTATTGTCATATTTTTGGTCAATAACTTTTTTTGAGAAAACCTGCTCCTGAGAATGCTTGATTTTTGAGTGAAAAAATCATGAAAATCGGTTGGGTAGTTATCGAAAAACAATTTCACATCGAGTTGCATTTGTGTCACCTGACAAGGAGCTACGCTCGCTTCGCTCAATAATTAAGTTCAATAGTGAGTCGACTGCGTGGTGGCAACGATAGCGACTGTGAGGCGTTGTATGAAGGAGGTAGGTAGAGACGAATTCCGTCTCTCCTCATGTGGTGCCAGATGGCTCGACTGGGTACCGGTACTTACGCCCGTTGATGTGTGTTGTAAGTACCTACACGGAATCAATGCACGCGCGTTCTAAATTGAAATTCATTTCTAATATAAGGAATTCTTGGTCTCCCTTCTCATTGCATTGTATGTATTTTGCAGTATAAAAAAACAGTACACCCACTATTAGTATTTATTAAGTACACATATGACCTAACCACAGAATACAGTTTGTTCTGTAGTCTGAAGACCTAACAAATAATTTGCTAGAAATAAACGCCTCCGTCATTCTATTCTACACATTCTATTATAAGTATGCGGACTCATGCATGCACTAGTGTTCTATGAGGTTGAGACATAAATAGACATGTCCACAGTGAAATGCTTTTCTGTCACGTATCACGTAGGGGAATGTATGAGCAAGAACGGACCTGGCTGTGTCAAGGACATACCACTTGGCATTTAAGTATCCAGCATTGTACCTCACTTGTACTATGACGATTTAAATAGGTAGGTACTATTTTAATGCAGACGGGGCAAGAGGTGAAAGACGGGCGAGGATATGGTAAGTACTTATACCTATAATTTGCTCAGAAACAGCACGTTTCATTTCGGGTATACCTACTAGAAACTTTATTAAATTGAATTTAAAAAAAGATATTGTTTCAATTGGTGAAGAGATGTTTTGAAGTTTGAGACAGATTAGTTCGAGAAGACTTTTTACAACTCTGTTTTATACTTATACTAGCTTCGCTCGCTTGACAAATTTTATACTAAAAACCTTCCTCGAGAACCATTCTATCCATTGGTGAAAACCGCATCAAAATGCGTTGCGTAGTTTTAAAGATCTAAGCATACATACGGACTTTTGTTTTATAATATTGAGTGATAGTGATAAAACAGAGTATAAGTAATAAAAATGCACTTCAAAATATTGTCAGTGATAAGCTAGTTCAATCCATATTCGTACCTGAGTTTTCGTAACCAGCTACGAACATGGAATTATTTTTCCGTAACTGGTTAGGTACTTACCAAAAAAGAATTTCATTCATTTTTCGTGAGTTAAAAATGTCTTTTTTTTAATATATCTGGAATTCCTAAAAGATTTTGGCAGATTTTCGCATTATTACAATTTTTCTCCAAAATGAAAAAGTTAACAAAAAATTTGTAATAACATAAACAAATACTAGAAAAATAATGTTTCTTATTGATTACAACACGCTAGGTCTACTGATACTTTTTTTTTTTTTACACAATTATTTCGACATTTTTATTTATTAGAATGTGATTTGATTTGACAGTCAACTTTTAGGTATTTAAGCCAGAAAGCGTAAAAATTGTACCTACTGTAAGAGTGTAAGGTTTCCACTTCAAGGCTGAATTCATGGTCACTTCCATCAAGCAAATTCAAGCTAACATCAGATAAGGTGCCCGTAAAGTACTTAGTCTGGCCATAAATATTGCTTTTTTTATTAGTCTTTGGCACAATCGCCATCTGCCAAAGCCATATAACAAAAATATTGAACCATAAATATTGTTAGTAGTCCATTGAAATGTTACAATTTAAGGACCGAATATTGCATTTTTTAGAGGACGCATTTTTATTTTTGGGACATGTGTCAATAGAAGCTTAACCCCAAGTTTGTCACCCTTGTCCCCCGGCCGCCATCTTGGAAAAAGGGGTGAAAACACTTTTTACGCGATTTCTCGGAAACTATGCGTCTTACAAAAAATTTGTTAGTCATAATCTGTAGTAAATTGTTTTGCCTACAAATATGTTTACAAAACGTTTGCCCTAAATTAAAAATTACTTAAGCAAAAAAGTGAGAAAATTTTTAAGCAATCACACCTAGTAACATTCATGCTGTATTATTCGTGCTTTCGATTGTCGGCACTTTTTGGACATAATAATACATTCTGAATAAACTCACTAATACATTCCACAATTTTCATTATTATTTAGAATCCTGACCAGTTTCGCCCAATATATGGCGTCATCTCAGGAATATTAATTAGAAAGCTTAGGCAGATTCGCCACTATTGTCCCCCGGCCGCCATCTTGGAAAAAGTGGTGAAAACACTTTTTTCCAAGATGACGGCCGGGGGACAAGGGTGGCGACCCCACAAACTTGAGGTTGAACTTTCCGCCGTGTGGTGGCCGGCAGAATAGAATAGCCCCAACCCATATCCTCCCGTGGATGTCGTACGAGGCGACTAAGGGAGTGTGTGGAAAGTACTGACCCCCTGTAACTTTTCCACACACAGAAGCGGATGTCCCACCTAACCTAACCTAATCAACCAAACCTAAACAACGACCTCTGTCCTTGCATCAACACAATCACGCAAACCTCTAACCTAACCAAGAAACTCCTTCCTACTCATCATGACCCCACGAACTCCCCACCAACATAATCTCGCAAACCCTCAACCACCTTATTTATAACTGCCCCAGATACACTTAACTCACTCCTCCACCACATCACCTATATCGTAAATCAACTAAAACACTCTAACGGCACATAACATCTAAACACTTCACTAACTAAACAATCAACTTGCAAACGGTTCCAGGAGAAGGCGTATACCATAAGCGCCACTCCTGAAACTAAAACCCAATTGACTCATCAAAAAAAAAAAAAAAAAAAAAAACTTGAGGTTGAGCTTCTATTGACCCCCATACATGTCCCAAAAATAAAATTGCGTCCTCTAAAAATGCAAAGCTCATGTAACATTTTAATGGACTATAGGTACAATTAAAAATAAACAAAATATTACATTTGAATTTATTGTGAATCTGTGTGACTTTTAAACTTTTCATTGTGGTTTCTTATTTTGGCGCCAATACATTGTACAATATTTTGCGATATTAAAATGGAGTCCGGTGATAAAGAGAACCGAATCGCTGTGTTTGCATTACACAAAGTAGGTTTGGAACCAAATGCAGTTTTTAGTAGGTCCTCCTAGTCAGCAATAGCCGTGTTTTTTTATTCCGGCCGCTCCTACGTCCCTTTCCTGGCGTCTCTGGTCACCAGAAAGTATTTACAGTGGCCCCCGGCCAATTGCCATCGTGACATTACTTCATTACTCTAAAATTCTTTAAATCAATAGGGTAGATGACTGTCAAATCAAATCAGCTTATTTTTATTAAATGTCTAAACGATAGACCTCAGAGGAATTTGTATGAAATGCTGAACTATGACTGTATAAAAAGTGCGTGAAAATTATTAGGAAATTGCATATGATACCTATTGCCTTTATCATGTTGAAAAATCTATGTATGTCGTGCAGAGAACTATATACCCCGCCAGTTCATATCTCGAGAAAATAAGGTGGGCAGGGCTTTGATTGTTTCAAGCCTGAATTGATACCTACTTTACAAGGTTCATAAAATGACCTACGCAACAAAGTAAATAATTTTGTATTTCTTACGATTTATATCTAGTTCCATCATGGTTTTCTTTCAGACTTTCATTATATCGGTACTTTCTATTTACTGAAAGTAAATTAGTTATAAAAATATTGTACTTACAGTTTTTCACAAAAAACACAAATTCACAACACGTAACTTTGCTGTAGCATCCGACACGCGTGGAGTCACTTTGAAATTCTATGGCGCACTGGCGATTAGTTGCGACGATCGTTCTATCGGGACGCGTTTGAATTTGCATACATTTTTCTATGGAGAATTTACGTAAAACATATCTAGATTTTAGGGCTTTAAAAGGGGAAGTCTTTGTTTGTAAAGGTACAAAAAAAAGTACATGGTTATATTTATTGGCTTTTTCAGTGTTCAAAAATTGTTTCTTTTTATCAATTTGTGTTGATTTATTGGGTTAAATCTGAAAAATACGAAGGCAGGTTTTCGAATTTTTTCTCAATTTTGTGCGTTTGTTGACGTTTATTATATAACAACTACAGGGTTTTAAGAGTTAAAATTAGCACTAACATCATTTTTGGTCTTTCATTTTAATATATACAAATTATCGTTGTTATTAATCATATGTAAATAGGTTAAATATGAAAAATCGTAACACTCTTTTCGGTGATTTTCACGATCTGGGCCCTTAAGCTAAGTATATAATATTACTAGCGGACACACGCACGTGGCTTGAAAAATGATATAAACAGAAACCTTCTTCGAGAACTACTCTATCCATTTGTAAAACCCGGATCAAAATCTAGCATAGGTACGGACGGAAGCGATTTTGTTTTATGATATTTATGTAGGTAATGATGATTATATACTTGCTTAAATTTGTACTGTTTTGTTAAAATATCTATAGATTATTTAGTTCACACACAAAGTTTATCGGTATAAAGGTAATTACCAGAAGTAACTTAGTTTATCGACTTGAAGTAAGGTCATGTTTACTCCGCGATTAAAACGTGTGGTGAAGGGAAGAAAGTATCTACGTAACATGAGTAATGTTTGTACTCGTATTTATACCTAAGCTGGATCAGTTCTAGTAAAAGTGAAGTTTGAGAAAGTTCTTCAATACCTAAGTTATATTACTTTGACCTGTTTGTAACAACATTTCAATCGATCGACCTATAAGTGATGACTGAGGGTCAAGTCTTCTATTTCAATATTTTATTTGCAAGCAAGGCTGCGTTCAAATATTACATTAGTGACAACACCACCAGAACAGTGGTTCTGGTGGTGTTGTCACTAATGTAACATTTGCTAGTGAGCCATCATGTCAGTGACAACCCTAAAACGTTAGATTTATAGGTCGCTTGTGTTCAAAACGAAACTCAATAACACTCGATTGTTTACGATAATCCACAGAAGCAGGCATAATGATACTATATTACATTTCTCTTAGAAAGCTGCACTTCATAATGGAACAATACTATTGAACTTCAAATGTATGAAGTAGATACTACTTGTTGCTCCTATTTTTAAATTTATTAGGCCGTTTTGGACGTAACCCATTATATGTGTGACGGTGATGGCAATAGGCTTACCCCCTATTACGGGGATATAGGCGTGACATGTGTGTGTGTGTGTGTGTGTATACTTCTAATCTTTAATGACGATTAATATGTTTTCTTTAAATATTCGCTATCATCAATCAAAAAATTGTTGTAATTCGATAATTACATGATACAAGTTGTCCCGGGGAACTTTGTACTGACTAGTAGACATAGTAAATAAAACCTTCCCTGAAAATACGTTTAATTCGCAACACAGACATGACGATTATAAGCATATTATATAATAATATACATATTCTATATAATAAATTCATAATTCATAATTGGTAAACATGTGTTCAAACTTAAAAATTTGCATGCCGTGAACCATCCAGTGAAACATGAAGAACCTTAGACAGATAAGAAAACCTATGTCAACCATGTTTCTAGCAAATAAACGATTTGATTTGATTCAAGGATACAAGTATTTTAGACCAATTTAGCCAAATCAGTGTTATGTACCTAATTGAACTTCTTCTAAAGTAGTGGTTTTGTCCAATGACTTACAGGTGGTCACCCACACTATTTTTGTCTTCGTCATTGCCAACTGATAACCAGGACCAGCCTTCTGGTCCTGAGAAGCATCATTTAGGCGTTTAGCAATGTCTCTATAAAGGCGGCGAGCGCTCGGCCCTCATGACTCTGAATCAGTAATCAATCACCTGCTATGTTAGCGTATTTATGGCATTTGAGACCTTCCGCCGATACAGCAGCAACGCCGGTACATCCAGATGTGCTTGGAAGGTATGAAGGTGCTAAGCTGTCAACGCATGTAGCGTCACACACCAAAGACCTTTCCATATTCCATGGTAGCAAAGACATACCGTTCGGTCTTTTTCTTCTTCAAAAAAATTTGTAGACTGGTAATTACTAGAATGAACTTGATTTCCTTAAAACGCAATTATTGTCTTTCATTGGTAATCTGTTTAACCGCTGATATCCGAAGCTACTGAACGGTTTCTAAGCGTTTTCCGGAAAATAGACTGAGCTCAACTAATGCGCGGATCCACCGTGGTGGGCAGTATGGACATGCACCTTCATTGAGAAAATAACGTCACATTTTCACGGTATTGAGATAAATTCTGGATTTAGAAATTATCTAGTTTAAAAAAGGTATAAGCTCGTGTGTCGTGTTGTTCGTGTTCGTGGTGTGTTGTATTCAGTATACGTACATTGTGAAGTTCAAAAACTAAATTGTCATTTTTGATAGTGAATTTTATACGTTAGTAGTCTACCAGTGTTAACACCATAACACCAGGGTTTTTGCTACGTTGAACTGTAGGTACACAACAAAATTATGGTCAAAGCGTCATTTGTTTTGTAAACAATTTCTTTGTAGTGCATAATGCATTATATCGATCACAGGCGAGTTCATATTCCGACTCACACTTGACCGATTTTCGATTGGCCATGCCCATAACCTTTTTTAAGAGGTCTGTCTGGCATTAGCTAATATACAATATACACACTAGTAGATTGGTAGGTAGGTAGCTCCACGCCTACGCCACCAATGTAGGCAAAAAGAAATAAAGTTGAACCCAGTCGTACGTAATATAAATAGCATTAGAAATGTTGGTACTTCTCTCGTGACCTGTAGGCATTCATTACCATGTTCCTTCGCATCAAAATGACCACGAACTATACTTTCTTTGGCGGCACGCCATACAGGTTATTGGCATTTCAATGTTTGACGCCAATACCGTTTATATTATGCTTAGGGGTGGATTAAGAGTCTTACTTTCTACATATACGAGTACACAAGAGTTATTTTGAAGAGGGTTTACCTTTGTCCTATCCGCCATCTTAAGTGTTCCGCCATATAACACAATATATGGGTCTTGATCTTGCAAAATAAGAAATTTCATATTATTATAAGACTAATATTATATTATCTGTTGTAATACATACCTAAGTGCTTAAAAACGACATAAAACCCCAAGAAAATGGTCCAAAAAAGTAATGGCGGCAATATTGTTCATAATAAATAAAACCATCCATTTGCAGCGGCCATTTTAAGAAACCATAGATTTGAAGTATAATTGAGTATAATCTACCTCCTGATGACATAAAAAGACATTGACGTAAAATTCTAAATGAAATCAACACCTATCATTCAGCTCCAAGCTTCGCTAATAGATACTACATATCCGCAGTCTAACTAGTTAAAAATTCTTATACTTACTAACTAAGTAAACGTTTCTAAATGCTAATAAACTTATATTAGGTTCTTCAACCCAGATATTTAAGGGCGATTGAATATGTAGGTACTTACCCAATTAGTGCCCTTACCAGAAACATGAAACAAAATTACAGATTTGACAAATAGATTTTCTTACGTTAATTTAATACACAATCAGTCATACGAGTAGGTAAATAAGTCATAAATAAATAAATCTTTAGTAAATATTTATGTAGAATTAGCAACAATATTATGATTGGATTCTACTTGTAAGCAAGTAAAGTAATGCCCGTAGTAGCAGAGACAGTGATGTCTGTAGGTACGTACCTAGTAGGAGAGACCACGGTCTTGGTTCAAGTCATGTCTCTCTTAGATCAGTCATTTTTATGATATTTATAGTCAGTATTATGTAGGAACGGGCTCTAGAGATGTTGTAGAGTAGAGCCCATTAGCACCTAATCATCTTAAAGGGAGAAATACACATTTTAAAACGGCTATTCGAAACCAACGGTGTTCAATTTAACACTGTTGGTTTTGAACCGAGTAGTCAGAAAAGCGCTTGTTTTAATACCACGTTTACAACCGCGTTTGCAATCGTGTATTCCCTTAAAACCATAATATCCCTTAAAGAGAGAAATACATAGTTTAAAACGGCTGTTTAAACAGACATAAAATCGCGTAGACTGTAGTTGTTTTAAACCAAATTATGTCATACCTGTACGAGGTTATTGAACACTGTTGGGTTAAAACCGTGTAGCCAACAAAACTCTTTTTTAAACAGCCGTTTTAAACTGTGTGTTTTTCCCTAGATTATCGCTGTGCTAAGCCTGCAGCAAGACTGCAGATAAATTAAATGCTTGTTTTGTTGGCTGGAGAACGAACTTACGCCATCGAGACAGAAAACCAACCAATTGGGCCACTCAGCCACAGCTTGAAAACGCATTCAATGCTATCTAGGTATAATAACCGTTTATTATATATTAGTCCGTCAATTTTAAGTAACGATTTATATAGATACTTCGCAAGCTATAATCGTTAATCGGTGATGTGCAGAACGAACATCGTAAAGAGACACCTTGACCTAGCATCGATCAGGTTGTTTCCTTTCTTTGATTACTATTACCTACTGTTTATACATGGTACTATAATAAAAAGGTACGGAAACCATTGAAAATATAGCTACTAATTTACTACGAAGACAGTACGAAAAGAAACTATTTTAGTATATAAATGACCAGTTTTGTCTGACCTCGGGAAAATTACTGCTGCCCTTAACTTGTGAATGTTATGAGGGGTGCGGGCGGGGCAGGGTGACGCAACACGTTATGGTTAGCAGTCAGTCGTCTGTATGACAATGACATCGGTCAAGGAGGTTGTAGTTTTGGAAGAGACAGTGTTTTTTTATATAGGCCATAACCAAAACTTGAATTAATATTTTTTTTAGAAATTGTATTCAGCCAGTTACAATACTTTTGTGTTTGCGCTGGGGCTAATGACAGACAAATTTTATCAGTTTCTTTTTATTATAATTTAAGATGTTATAAAGGGCAACTTACACCATATTTGCAAGGGAATGTGTTTACGTGGAAATTCGAAACTACACAGACACAGACAGGCACAAATAATTTTATCTTTATCCCCAAAGGGATAGATAGAGCACTTATTACGCCCTCATATCGCCAATTCGTTAACCACACGTAATAGGTGGCGAGCCTTTTGCTGTTTTCGGGGAGTATATTTGTCAAAGCCTCGTGCGTTTGCCACTGCCGTATTTTCATAAAGTGTTATGGTATCGTCAAGATAATACCAGATATGAGTCGATTTGGTGTTGGAATTGACGCCAATTTGTACTTTCTCAACGGGAGTGGTAGCCATGATCGCGGTTGTTTTTTGTTTCTGGGATATCACAAAATGACAAGGACTTCCCTGTCGTACTCCATTTACTTGACATCTAAATAAACATCTTCATGTCTGACTCTAAATATCCCATCTGGTAAGTAGCATTTCTTAACTTTTACTCAGTCCCGAAAGTACTGAAAGCACCGGGACAAACATTTGTGTTCCCGGTTCTTAGGCAACATCCTTATATTTATTTACTTTTATTATGAAAGATCGAAGGTATGTACCTAAGTTATTTATTTGTAAATCCAAGATCCTATCCAGTTAATCCGCACATCTATGGCTAACAGTGGTGGTTAAGGGGTGGTTGGTTGGTGGCACGTGCGACCAGACGACCAGTGGTCAGTATTCGCCCCGCGGCCGTCACACCACACTGTGTACCATGGACTTACGATAACCGCCATGACAGACGACATACCAGGTACAGTGTTCATTGTACAGATTTTTAAATTCCTTTATGGATTATGTAAATGATAGGTTGATGTTTTCAATCCAATGTGTAATCATAATCGTGTAAATAGCGCCCAAACCGTAGTGATTGAAGAACTAGAATATTGTGTTTTTACTGTAGTGTAGATATTTTCAGAATAGATCATTAATTAATTTACGATATGAATGTTGGGATAGATTGTCTGACGGGCTATAGTACCTACATATTGTAGACTATAGTAAATAGTACCAAATTCCATTCTCAAATTACACGTCTTCAAACAAAATTAAACAAATTTTTTCTATTAGGTAGATACTAATTTGTAAAAGCAGAATTTAATCTCGAAAAAAATCAAAAATTGTATTCGAACAACATAACAGTGTATGGGAATTCGTAACTTGACCATTGACACTGTACAAATTAAAGTTCAAAATTGTGTATTAACATTTTCTAAAACTTTTAGGTCATTGACAAGAATTTGGGACAATTCTTTTGACTCTGTGGCCTTATTTTTAGCATTCTTTACTTGAATTCTGAACGTATTTTCATTGGAGAACATCTCAGTTGTGAACGAATTGTGGTTTATAGTGTGTAGGATTGATATTAACTATTGTTATTTAAATATTGGTGATTATACACGAAATAAACGAAAGATAGTTAAGTGTTATCATTGTAATTAAAATGGATAGCATTATTAAACTGCCACCCTTTCGTATTCGAAGATCGTCGTCCATGTTCCAAAAACGTAAATAAACACCAGCGTTAGGTTTTTGAATGAGATTATGGAATTGTTTTTTTTTTTTAATTAATTTCGGCGGGAACATTTACTGTTCCTACTGTATGTAGGTACAAAATCGTCTATGTGCAATTTTTTTTTTTAAATTTGTTCACATAGTTTAAACCCAGTGATTATTATACTCTGAATTTATACGTGGAGTGAGGAAACTAAGTTACGTTTCCGAATCGTATTCTAAAACCTAACGTAGTCATTTATATTTGTTATTTCTTTACTTATTTGATGTTATAATAGAAGAAGAATGGTCGTGGTCTAGTGCTAACCGACAATGTTAACACATTGCAAAGGTTAAGCACCATCTAGTCAGGCCGATCTTAGGATGGGTGACCATTTCTTAAGACACTGAGACCCCTCCGTGCCTCGGAGAGCACGTTAAGCCGTTGGTCCCGGTTTGCATACGAACATCTATGGCAGTCGTCGGGGTAGTTGGAGCCCTTAATCAAAAATCCTCGTGGTCTAACTACAGAACTTCAATATCGTCCATGGGTTGTGAAGGCCAGATGGCAGTCGCTTCACGGAAAATATCGAAGTTCAGCCGAATCGCAGTTAGACTGGAAAGCCGACCCCAACTGATTTGGGAAAAGGCTCGGTGAATGATGAATAGAAGAAGCATGAAAGCCCACCTTAATAATAATAAATTACAGAAAATGGAAATGAAAATGTTTGTATTACCTACCTAATAAGTAAGTACGTACAATTCACACCGTTTTTTTCTAATTGCATACTTACCTAGTAGATAAATAAAAACTCTTTCGTTATTGTTCGGCGGTTCAAGAAATCCCATTTGAGTCTGTTTACAAATACGATGATCCGCTTAAGTGATCGTTGAACCCAATATACAAAACGGTTAAAAATTAACGTCTTGTACTATTAGGTACATACTATTCCCGATTCTGTGCTTGTACTAAGACTTGATCTAGCTGTCCCGGCGAGCTTCGTGTCGCCTGATAAAAACCTTTAAACCTTTCCCTGGAGACCAAAATTTGCCAAATCGGTCCAGTGGTTGTTGAGGTTTTAAGGTTTAAGGATTTGAGTTAAGTTAAGTTTTAAAGTTTTTTTTTTAGTTAGCAAGACAAACGAACGGTGATTAATTTTTATCAACCGACTTCCAAATAAGAAGAGGTTGTCAATTCAACTGTATATTTTTTTTATGTTTGTTACCTCTCAGACTAAAAGAATAACATAGACGGAACATGTAGAATAAACACGTGAAGCCAAATGACACTTTCAATGTGTGCGTGTGACTCCGATTTCCGTGTACCGATACCACTAACGGCGTGTGCGTAATGTTGCCAGCAAATGAAAAAATCTCCTAAAAATCTCTGTATAGTGGACATATGGAAAATTAATATTTGTTATAGTAAATGTTATCTGCAATTATTTTGTCATTTTCACAAATGATTATTATGATAAGTGCCTAAAATGGGGAAGTGTTAAAATAAATAAAAACGTGATAAACACTGAGTTAACACACTTTAATTACTAGCTTTCAAAAAAAAACTCATAATTAAAATAATCCATTTTAAGATGAACGAACAAAGCTTAATTCCAGTGTAAGTACAAAGTACAGTCAACAACAAAAGTTGATTAGCACAAAAATATTTATTATTCTTTTTTACATCCCAATGCATGTGCCACAGCAATGTACAAGTAATTTTAGAATCCCCAAGGACAAAGTTAATATATTTCGTGTTTTGTTTATGATTGTGTGATCGGTTTAACAGCTATTAGTGATCAACAGATAAGAATTATTGGTTAAGCTACTTTTGTCGTTGACTATACATGAAGTAGATATCAATAGTCGTTAGGTTAAGACTGAGGCCTTTGTAGTGTTCGACTGAAATTAAACTACTGACACAGTAACATAAATATATAGGATGGCTGGGAGGTCAGACAGCGGTCAATTCCAAGATTGCCGAAATAACCAAGCCACGTATTAAGTAGATCCCGGACACAGATGTGATCGGGAGTTCGGGACTAACGCACGAATGATGATGATGATTATTAGAAACATCGAGGTTGTCAACATTGATGACACTGATTTTTTTTACTCATAACTTTATAAATTCCCATAAATACTGCTAAATATTTTGTGGAAATGATGAAAAAATTATGGCAACTCTGTATGATATGGCGGAGGTTTTGTGTTCCTAGTTTGTGCAACTAAAATATTTAGAAAAATGTTATGAAATCTAATAAGAAATAGTTAATTACTTATGAAACGATAATCCAGCATTCTTTCTATGAATAATTGAAGTGTTTTTACACCTTTTCACCACACAATACGGCATATTTATAATATTTTGTTCAACCGTGATCGCATGTGCGTACACACTCGCTGCTCACAAAGGAGTGGCGAGCGAAATGGTATCCCATTGCTATATAGTATCCCTTTTGGCGGCTTCACTCGCTAGTTCTATTCGTTCCGTCTATGTTATTCTTTTAGTCTGAGTGTTACCTATCTTCGGACTGGGTGAAACTATTTTAATTTCTTTTTAATTGGAACTTTCCAAGTGGTCCCATTTCAATTTGGTCCCATTCCGACAACTATTTGGTCCCATTTCGGTAGTGTGAAGTCGGTTGCTGTGTAAATTTTTGACGTGTAATTTTTGATAAGTATAGATTTATTTATGCTTAGGTAAGTATACCTACATACCAGTTTAGCGGCTTTCTGTAGATCTCGCGTATAATATCTACATAATATATAGGGATCGAAAGTGTGGCTCTATGGAGGCACCAAATTCCATCAAAAACGGTCCTACCGTTTTTCCGTCAAAAACCAAACCTGTGAAGGCTGAAATTCCACCGTCTCTAGACTCGTAAAAGCAACACCAACATACAATATTACAGGAAATGTACCTACTGTCACACGGAATGCATTTAGTGTAATTACCATAGAATAATAAAACTGCGGTGTATTCCATTACACGCCACCCTTGTTTACCATAGCGCCATAACTGTGTTACCAAAGCACACAAATAAATAATTCATATCACAGGTGATGTCTGCTCAGCTTGTAGGCCACTGAGCCAAGTAAAAATTACAATAGTACCTATCTACTTCCCTATTAAGTATCTTATTTTCAGTAAAATTTTCTCGGTTACTCTTCCGAATTTCCATAGAGACTAGGAATATGGACTTCCTTAATTTATGGTCAGAGACCTTGGGGTATACACAACATTATTTATTATTCTACACGTGTTCCCCAACGATAGAGAATAGGATTCTTTCATACAAAAAAGGTGTATTAAGAAAAATATTAATCAACGATTACATTCGGTTACGGTCGATGTAAGGTAAGTATGCCGACTATAATATACTTATAGTTATTAATAGTAATCTATATAATTATAGTTTTGAGTCATTTGGTGGCTCTTCATCAGGGAGTACCTAAAGTGAGGCTTCTGCCACGTTCTATGCAAAAGCCTTACCTATTCCCTCACTTTTGCCAATCGCTCTTATAATAAAATTCCAAGTCAATATACCTACTTAGGTACTATATAGTTACTTATATTATTAATCTATTACATTTATCTAAGAAAAGCCAAAGATTTTTAGATTACTTATATTTTCCAGTTATTTCTGGGGTAAGGTATCACGAAAGAGAACAAAAAAGTTATAGTAAAGTAAAGTAGGTAGACATTTTCATAAAATTAAAAAATAGAACATCATTTAGCTACCGTTTTTTATTCCTTCTCAAGGTTTACACCTCGGCTATTTCTAATCTGATTAAACTAAATTACTTAGCACAATCTGAACGCAAAAGGTCACCATAAAGGTCAAAAATTTACATAGTACTTTAGTTAGCACTTTACTTAGGAAAGGGGTCAGACTTTTAATAACCTGTCATCGTGTAGATAGATAGGTAGGTACATATGATCACACTAGTTTCTTCGAAGGAAGATAGAGGTATAGATAGGTACTATCTATGCCTCTATATATAGGCTATGTATATCTCTACATATGCTATGCATATCTATTATATATCTATGTAACCTACCTCTCTATATAACCTATGTAAAGGTACTACGTAAGAATCGTTACATAAGCCACTAAAAATTTTTTTACCATAAATACATTTTGGCGCCAAAAATCCAGTATAAATATGTACAAAAGTACACACAAACTTACGTAAAACATTACACTCGCTGCTCGCTGGCGCAGCTGGTTAAAAACGTCTAAAGAAACTAAGAACTTGTTGCTTAGAAGTGTTGTTGAAGTTATTAAACTGATGATGGGTGACTATTTCTTAGGACACTGAGACCCCTCCGTGCCTCGGAGAGCACGTTAAGAAGTCGTCGGTCCCGGTTGTCATACGAACATTAATGGCAGTCGTTAGGGGTAGTTGGAGCCCTAAATATCCGACCGGTCTAACTACAGAACTTCGATATCGCCCATGGTGTGGAACTGTGGAGGTCAGATGGCAGTCGCTTCAGAGAAAACATCTAAGTTCAGGCGAATCGCGGTTAGACTGGAAAGCCGACCCCAACTGAGTTGGGAAAAGGCTCGGTGAAAATAGGTATATATAATAAGTATTTTATTTAAATAATTTAAATAAAAGGTCATAAACAAACTAAACTTCAAGCTCTATTGCTTTTTGAACATTTTGTAATAATAAATATTTAAGACATTTCGTACACAATGCTATCTAACCTAAAGAAAGGTATCTAATATTAACCTTGTGTTATGGGATTTTGAGGCCTGATCATATTAAACAGAGCCCTATAGTAAGAGTAGTTACTGTAGACGTCATTAAGGGCCCTAACTTAATCTGCTTCCATCAAACGTAAGGTACGAGCCAAGGTCCTTTGGCGGAAGTTTCGTGCGACATTCTAATGGGTTTCTTTTATATTTTCATGGTACAGAACAAATGAATAATAGTAAACCACTAGGTACTGTTATTGTATATACTGACGTCAGCGTTATACATAGTGATAAATGGTTACCTATAGTTTACTCCAGTACACATTACATAGAATTGTGAGCAGCGAACATAATGTACCCACTATGGCCAAACTAGGATGACATAGAAGTTTCGGCACCTCGGTACGTTTTAAACGTTCGTTTCTCTGCCGAACGATAGTGGCCTGGAACGCCCTGCCTGTGCACGTGTTTCCTCCTACATATAACCCTGGGTTCTTTAAGCGGAACGTGAAGAGGCACATTCAGTATTCGTCAAGTTGAGGGCCACTCTCTATAGTATTGTGTGCTGTGAGAGTGGCCCACAATCGCTAGACGTTCGTCACGATTTACCACCAAGCGGGCGGCGGCAATTTGGCGAATCCAATAATAAAAAAAACCTCCTATCTCAAATATTGGATAGAAACAGGCGTTACCTGGCGAAAATCCATGACAAAGTAATGGTAAGTAAGATGTTAAAAACTTATTAAAATTATAATAGCATTATTTTTCGCTGAGTTAAAAAAGACAACAAAACGTCGACAATTGTTTCGCCTCTAAACGAGGCATTATCAAGACTGTCTCAAAGAGAACAGCCTGTTTCTATCCAATATTTGAGATGAGTGAGCATCACTATCCAGGCCAAACTATACATAAAGTTGATCAAGCTCCACAGAACAGCAAGTCAAAATCTTTGGTAAGGCTGTTCTCTTTGAGACAGTCTTGATAATGCCTCGTTTATAAGTTATTATATACATATTATGAATAAGTTTTTAACATCTTACTTACCATTACTTCACCTCCTATCTATTTTTGAAATCGTGTCTGTGCATTTAATAAGTTTAACTGCAATCAGGGTGGGTGATATCAATATGTTATAATAAAATACAATACCTACATATTTATTTTTCCTACTTGATCTTGCTTCTTATCTGTCTTTCTAGCTGTACCTATCTACATGCCAATCTCCAAAGTTACTGAACGAATTTTTGTGTGATTTTCACAGATAAATGAAGCTGTACTCAGACTTTGTTCTATCAATATCCGTTGGAAGGATATAAAGTTACTTACCATCTTATTAAAATAATAAGCTAGTGAATTATAAATGATAGACTTTGTAAAACTCAAACGTACGTAGAACTACTTATTGTATGACGTTATTGAAGCTGCTGTTTTGTCTCACAATCATAACATACTTAGTATAAAACAAAGTCGCATCCACTGTCTGTCCAGATTTGCGACTTGGCTCTCCTGTACCACGTCCCTATGTATGCTTAGATCTTTAAAACTACGCAACAGATTTTGATTTGGTTTTTAACCAATGGAAAGAGTGGTTCTCGAGGAAGGTTTTATTTCATCGAATAAAGTTTAATTGTAAACAATTTGGTTCCAGAAACAGGTGCTGTCTTCACATTCGGCAAGTCGCATTTCGCTGACAACGAGCCGAGCCACTTCTTCATCAAAAGCGACCCAATTGTCGCCATCTCGTGTGGTGATGAACACAGCGCTGTCATATGTCGTAAGTTTATTCACTGACAGACAAAGGAGGCTCTAACAAATGCTTTAGTTTAAGTTGAACGACTAATTTATAATATTGGCCTTGTATTTAGCCCTGTTCTTTTGAAGACCGTTTTATAAGAGCTTTTTAAAAGATTAATATATATAAATATGTAAATATTTATATTATACTGAATAGAATCAGGCGTTACCTGGCGAAAATCCATGACAAAGTAATGGTAAGTAAGATGTTCAAACTTTTCAAAATAATTGCATCACAGCCTTCTCGGCTGTTCTCTCTGAGACAGTCTTGAGAATGCCTCGTTTAGAGGTGAAACATTTGTCGACGTTTTAATGTCTTATATTTTTGCGAGAATGATGCAATTATTTTGAAAAGTTTGAACATCTTTTACCATTACTTTATTTATATTATGTAAATATATATAAATATGTAAATATTTATAAACATGTAAATAGCGATTAGGTACATGTAGAAAAAATCATTTACACAATAAAACTGTAAATTAATTATTTAATTTATTTTTTCCATTTAACCAGTAAATGAACGAATAAAAACTATTTATCAGTTACAGTGGCCTTTCATGGTCCACTCGCCTTATGTAGTAGGTAGATATGTACATAGACTAAAGTTAGGAGAAGTAGTAAGTACCTATCATCGTCATCCACTGAACGTTTTCCCATTCATGGAGCTAACTATACTTATCCAACCAAATCGCGAAAGATCCAATAATTCCGACTTTTGCAGAAAACGGTCGCGTCTTCGTATTCGGTGCAAATGGGTGGGGTCAGCTAGGACTGGGACACAAGGACGAAGTGACTAGACCGAGCTGCGTCAAGTGGCTCAAACCACAACGGGCGCTGTTCGTAGCATGCGGTAGAGCACATACAGTATTTGTCACAGGTAAGTTACGGAAGAGTTACCAGGCTCAAGTGGCAGTTGGCAGGTCACATCGCTCGCAGGACTGATGGTCGATGGGGGCCAAAAAGTCCTCGATTGGCGGCGCAGCGTAGGCAGGCCTGCCACTAGGTAGAACGATGACATCGTAAAGGTCGCGGAAAACCGCTGGGTACGGGCAGCAAATCATCAATCAAAGCACTCAAAGCAGTGGGCGTCAATTGGTTAATAATTATTATGAAGTCATGAAGCCAAGGTTACTACTTCTTGAAAAGGTACTTATAGATATAAGAACGATTATCTTCGGCCAGACTTGAACCAGTGACTGTTCCCTTTCCAGGAGGATCGTTCTGTCAACAGACCAAGGCACCAATCGACAGTATAAATAGTGACCAAGGCACCAATCGCCAGTACAAATAGGGACCAAGGCACCTATCGACAGTATAAATAGTTTCCAAGGCACCAATCGCCAGTATAAATAGTGACCAAGCCACCAATCGACAGTATAAATAGTGACCAAGGCACCAATCGACAGTTTAAATAGTGACCAAGGCTCCAATCGCCAGTATAAATAGTGACCAAGGCACCAATCGACAGTATAAATAGTGACCAAGGCACCAATCGCCAGTATAAATAGTGACCAAAGCACCAATCGCCAGTATAAATAGTGACCAAGGCACCAATCGCCAGTATGAATAGTTACCAAGGCACCAATCGTCAGTATAAATAGTGACCAGGGAACCACCAGCCAGTCCTCGAAACTTGCGATCACATCAATGTGCGGTTTACGGCGTTGGGTCAAGGAAAGGAACCAGTCGCTGGTTCATGTCCAATCGTTTTTGCGATTCATATTGTAATGTTCTAACTATGCTGCGTAAAGCGACCCAAGATTTAACAGTCTGCCGTCCATGTGCCGTAGGATATCGGCATGTCAGTTTGTTGATAAGGTTAAAGTTAGCTATAAATTCAAGGCCTGACAGACCAATATCCACCGGCGGACTGCAGGTTATGTCGTAGTTGAGTGTAAGGTTTTGTCAGCAGAATCCCACGCCATCTACACGGTGGGCTGCAATGATGAAGGCCAGCTTGGAACTGGCGACATGGAGCACCACAACGTGCCTGAGTGCGTGGAGCTGGAGGGGTACAGCGGGCCCGTGCGGCAGGTCTCTGCCGGGAGCAACCACACCGCTATACTTACTGGTACACGCTAGATAGTATCCTGGATTTTTCCTCGACTGGTTAGCCACCACGTAATAGGGAGCCTATTGCCACGGGTACCTTGGTTTATTTTGCAGCAGGTTCACCGGCCGTGTGACCGTGTTAGCGAAGCGTCTTTATTTCGCGTCTGGACAATTTTGCTTTCGTCCGTCTGTCTGTCTGTCTTTACCTATGTGTGTTCCTTGTTCCTATGCTTTTCCAATCTCCACGAAACTTGGCACAAGTATTGTGCCAAGTTTATGTCAAGGTGTTTTTCAATGTGACTTTTTCTAATTGGGGGAAATGGGGAAGAAAGGCTCAAATAATGTTTTTTTTTAAATCATATATCATTGTCTATAGAGGACGGTCGTGTGTTCGTCTGCGGTTCCAACACGGAAGGTCAGTTGGGTCTGGGAGAGGACACACGCTCCAGCATTAAGTTCATGGAGCTCAGCTTCATGGAGAAGATATCCTTCGTCGAGTGCGGATACTATCACACTGTCTTTATCACAGGTCGGTACCTACCCTAGGGACCTGGAGGTCGGCGTCACAGGGAATACTTCCGAGTGCGTACCTGAGGCGTCCGGCCTCTTGGACGTAGGGGCGGCGGACTTAAAACAATTATTGACTTTAATTCACTCCAAAAATAGAGACAGTATTATGGTAAGAGAACAAGAAGCAACGGTGTCAAATAGAGCCGCATTATTTGTGTAAATACACTAGTGTAAGTTACCTATTTTAAAGTACAAGTGAATTTTAGATTTATAAGGAAAATTATAAGCTCCACCAAGTGCCGACAATCGAGAGTATAAAATATTCGAGAGTATAACGATAAATAGTGTTTTCGCTGACTTCGCTCGCAAATAGTCTGCTTTGTATTTATTTGGAAAATTATTAGCATACAATTATGCCTGTCTCCGAAGGGGTACCTACGCAGAGGCATCTATTATACGCCCCAACTTCGTCAGTATTTATTTTAGCTTACAGGGCACTTTTATTTGTATTAGAAAGTAGATTAAGTCATATGCTCGATGACTTCACAAACAACCAGATGACCAGATTCTGAGTAAAGTATGTAGGTACTTTTGGGTTTGCACTTTTTTTTTAATTCCGCGGCCCGAGGCCGCTACCGCTCATACGTCCATTGCCGAGCGCCTGGTTAGCAATTAGCACACAGAGAACTTTCAGTGGCGCCCAGAGGTTAGGTTTGCACTAAGTAGGTATACGAAAAACTACGTTGAATGGTGACAATAAAAAAGAACCTGTATTTTTGCTTTTATTAGATAAAGGTGCAGTCTTCATAACAGGCGATAACGAGAACCATAAGCTCGGTATACCAGACAGACCATCAATAATCTTCGTCCCTGAAGTATTACCTATAACAATTCCCATCAAAAGCGCCTGCTGTGGAGCTGCACATACATTTCTGCTATCTATGGATGAGAGCAAAATCCTGGCTTTTGGATCTAATGAAAAAGGACAGTTGGGTTTTCCGAAAACTATTGAACATGTGACAGAACCGACAGAGATAGACATGACGAAGATGTTTGAAGGATTCCAGTTGAAACTGGTGGCTTGTGGAGCCATGCATACCGCATTTGTCACAGGTAGCTACGCTGTACTTTTTTTTTGTTTTTGTTAACTTAGCATGACGTTATGAGATGACCAACGTTCGTTGGGCATTTTCAAGAAACTAGTTAGGGAACATTTCCTTTCTCAGTAATCTCTTCTATTCTTTTCTTTCAACATTTTGTATATGATATAATAATATGTGTATTGTATGTATGTATGGTGAACAAAACTACTTCCCAAGTGTATATGTCTGTATTTATGTATTAATAATTAATGTGACGTATTTATATTATCTCTCCTCTTAGTTGTGATACGACTTGTGTGACGCGGTGTATGCTTATTTTCTCGCTTATGTGTAATATTTCTCCTCTACTACTCTAGGTCTGCTGGTAGAGAAATCATTATTGACTTAAGCACGCCTTTGTATGTACATGTTGTTAATTATAAATTACAGAAATATGTTAACTTTGAGGTACAATAAAGTATTTAAAAAAAAGGCTCTCACGGCAAAGTTTTAACCAGAAAGTTGCGAGTCAAGCGTTGTGCAGTCGGGCTAAAGTCGGCTTGAAGTCTATAATTAACTAGTCTATGTCTTGGTATCTCTTTTACCTCTCACATACCTACATAATTAAGTGATAAATTATTCAATTAAATATTTTTTTTCAGTCCATTCTCCAAAATGAACATAAATTATTATGCTTAAAAGTAGGTAACACTTTACAAAACCTTTACAATAATAATTACTCTGTATACCCAATATAAAGGCAATGAGTCACCTTACAATCAATTCGGAACCACTATACAGGGTGATATCAAAAGCGATATTTACGACTGACACATATACGATAACTAATGTAATTGACTAATTTTCATTGTCACGTGAACATATTGACCAAATTACCTCGCCAGGGCCAGGGGCGCGGGGCAGTTTGAACTCTGATCAGTATTTGACATCAAATCGTTACTGATGGACGTTGTCACTTAAACAAACACGTGAAAAATACGTTAACGTTTCAGACAACGGCCTACTTTACGCGTGCGGCGAGTCCCGTCATAATAAACTGTGTTTGGATGAAGTCGACGATGCCGACAACGCTAATGAACCAGTCCCAAATCAATACACTCCGAAGCGGGTCACCGCAATGAATGGGCACGTAGTCGACAATGTAGCGTGCGGCGGCTGCCACACATTGCTAACGGCCACCAAGGGCTCTAACGCGGACTTCACTAACAACGACTTCAACCTCATCGACGAACAATCCAGACATATTTCTTTGACCGAACTACCGCCACTACAGAAAGTACCCATCATGAGCAAGTCCACAGCACACTCTCATGTCATCGAGGATATAACGAACTCAAACGTGGAAGTGCACAATACGGATAATGTGAATGGAAACGTGAACTCGGAGTCCGGATCGATAGACTCATTAGAGGCTAACGTTAGCGGCTCCCATATAGTAAACATAAATGACCTTGACAACGAAAATGCCAGTACGCATGGCACGCTCGAAATTAATATGGACAAAAAAGGTTCATCTTCCGTGATTGAAACGAGGGTAAAGGAGGTGGTAGAAACTATGGACACTGTAGCAGATAAAGCAGAGACCAAAGTACACGAAGTTGTCACCACTGTTACAAAAAAAGTTCATGAAAATGTAGAAGGCGTCGGAGAGTTTGCAAAGAAAGCGGCTGTGATACCACCAGTAGTGCACGATGAGGCGAAAAAAGTATTTGATATTCCCCAGAAAATGGGAGAAATAGCTCCTCCCATAACACCGATACTGCCTGAGTTATTACATTTACCTGATTTAAGTCATCTAAGTCCTGGTTTTAGTAAACATAGTGATGAAAGAAGTGAAGCTGGACAATCAGAAAATGAAACAATACCATGTGGGTCAGACAAGTCTAGTCCTCAAGGGAGTAAGACAGCAAAGACTCAGGCCGTGATGCCCACCGTTAGGAGCGAAGATAACATCGACGGCCCAGCGGGTGAACATAATGAAGAAGCCGATGTTGTGGTACAGAAGTCACCAGACAAAGGACGCTTTGCTAAAATATTTCAAAATATTAGAGATAAAGAAAACTCGTGTATGGGCAAAGGAAAAGTTATAGAAGAAAAAATTGTTGGTAAGCATATTATATTCATTTAAGAGATAATGTTTTTTTTCAGGGATTGAAAGAGTGCCTACTTAGGATACACATTCAGCAATATTATAAAATTTATTACAATCTAGCTGTTGCCTGCGGCCGATTTTTATGCAATAAAATTTTAGGTACCTACCAACCCCAAGCTTAGCATTTTTTCATTTATGAAAATCACAAATTAGGGTAACTACTGGGATCCGTAAATGCTTTGATATCTACCATTTAGATGGCGGTTAGTTGAAAAAACCACTAGGTACCTACTTTACCTACTAGAATTGGACCAGTTTAAGTTGTGCCACTTTTATTATTTGAGGTGCTGATTAAGTAGGTACCTAGTAAAATTGGAAGAGATTCTGAAAGTATGTTAATTACGGTAACTAGGTATATGGAATATTTCTAATTTTCATAATATTCGTTAATTTTCTACTAGTATTCTTTTTATTCAGGTAAAATAGCTGCTTAGAAGCAGTCTCGCATTTTACCTGAAGAAAAAGAGAGTTTGTTTCCTTGACGTCAAGGAAACAAACTCTGTCAAACCTGCCTCTATCGCTTATAGGAATTTTATGAAACTTACCTAATAAATGGGTATATCTTCAAGAGGGGCTCGTGGTCTAGTGGTATCCGACCATATTAACACATTGCAAAGGTTAAGCAACATCTAGTCAGGCCGGTCTTAGGATGGGTGACCATTTCTTAAGACACTGAGACCCCCCGTGCCTCGGGGAGCACGCTAAGCCGTTAGTCACGGTTGTCATACGAACATCTATGACAGTCGTTAGGGGTAGTTGGAGCCCTTAATCAAAAATCCTCGTGGTCTAACTACAGAACTTCGATATCGTCCATGGGTTGTGGAGGTCAGATGGCAGTCACTTCAAGGAAAATATCGAAGTTCAGCCGAATCGCAGTTAGACTGGAAAGCCGAACCCAACTGAGTTGGGAAAAGGCTCGGTGAATGATGTAGTTTCTCCTGTACTTTCCTTCAGAACTTTTGCATCTTTCTTTTCATAATATATGCCAATAACTCTCCACTGTGTACTTCACTTCTATCTACTTTATGTCCATGCAAAGGCCTCCATTTGTACATACTAAATGTTTAGTTTCTATTTCTTTTTGTATTGGTGTACAATTAAGTATATTCTATTCTTTTCTAATAAATTCCGGTAAATAAATTTCATCACATGGTACAATGCGTATGGATATATACACACATACAGTATCGTGTGTCAAAATATTTACACAACTTTCATCCAAATCTATCCGATAATTTTATTGTGTGATAAAAAGACAATGTATTTTTATAGAAAACGTCCACAAAGGCTTAAGCACCGCAGAAGACGGCATCCACAAAGTAGAAGAGACGGTGGAGAATGAGATCAGAAACCAGACCAACTCTAGAACTTGCACGATACTATAAACTTTTCGTCTTCAATGTTTAAAATAAAGTTTCTATTATTGCTACTTTGGTCTCATCTTTTTAATTACCTACAGACTTCCCATCTCCTATTATAGGTAACTAGAGACGCCCGCGACTTCATCTGCTAAAGATATATATGTTACGGCTAATACCCGAAGTGCGGCTGCACCTAGTTTTAGCCGGTTAGAACTAGGTGTAGCCACTTACTCTTGGTTAAACCTAGTACGAGCCAATTGTTTTCGGGTAAAACTGGGTCTAGCCTTCATCATGCCGGCTACAACTAGGTCCAGTTGTCACTTTCACCTGGGAGAAATCTCTTTTTTTTATTAATGCAAGTCGCTGGCACTCGCCGGCCGTTGCCGCGGCACCGCTCGCTTCGCCCGCTCGGCTCGTGCGTAGGTGGTCACAGTTTTAAACTAACCTAACCTACCCATACTAGGTTTAACCAAGAGTAAGTGGCTACACCTAGTTCTAACCGGCTAAAACTAGGTGCAGCCGCACTTCGGGTATTAGCCGTAACATAATACACAAAAGCCTTCCTCGAGAATCAACTAACCTCTAACACTGGTGAAAACCGCATCAAAATCCGTTGGGTAGTTTAAATGATCGAAAAGCATACATTTGGATGGAAGCTACTTTGTTCTATAATATGTAGTGATATCATAGGTAGGTACAGGTCGCGAAAGCTTTGCGTTTGTGTAAGTGACAACGAAAACTAGTAAAAACTCTTTGTAGCTGTGTGTACAACTCATGTGTGTGTAAAAGAGGTCACATACGTGATATACGTTCACTGCACTCACACAAATGCAAAGCTCGGCTTATCCCACGCGAATTGTATGTGATGTGTAATAAATATAGACACCTACCTACCTCAGAGCCATCTATCCAATAGCTTTATTTTTTTTTTAATTCCGCGAGACCGCGGCCTTTCCATGTCCATTGCTGCGGGCGTCTCTGGTTACACTGAAGGTATTTCCAGTGGCGCCCGGCGGACTTTGGCCACCGGTGTGGCCTCTTCGGGGGTTTGGTCGGAAAGAAAATCCCACGTCGTTGGGGTTGGGTTTTATCCCGCCTCGGTGAGTGAATCTGGTTGCGTGCTGTGAGGCAAAGGTCCCGCAGCACGCAACCCTTCTAGCCTGCTTCTGTAAGGACGGCGTGTGGCTATCCCGCCGTCCTCAGGCCCCGATCATGGAGGTCGATGGTCCTGGGCGTAGATAAGTCTGGAGGGTACGCTCCCTCTTCATCCATGCCCGGTAACGAACTGCGTCGCACGATACGTGAGGTCACCATGCCGCTTCTGCAGCCACTCGTCCATGATCGGTCTCACCGCCGCGATGACGGTAGTTCCCCACTTTGGTTGCTCAAGTCGCACCCTCCAAGTCTCCATGAGATCCTGGCGGAGTTGGGACCGCTGGTCCTCGATTTCTCGAGACGCAGGCCTGTGGTCCCTCTCCAGCGCCTCCTTGTGCCATTGAAACAATGACGCAAGGGCTCTCGCTTCCAGGTCCCATGGAGGGGTCCCGGCTAAACGACATTATCCAATAGCGTAAAAAACTTCATCCCCGCAATATCGTCAGTTGCCTTTCTGAGTGTCATGATGGTGTGAGTGAACTTGTAAGTGTTTTAATTGAAGTATAATACCAACTGTGCCTCTAATCTATGGCTATGGTTTTTGTTTTAATTCCGTGACCCAACGCCGCGGCCTCTCTCACGTCTGTTGCCTTCACGTTCTCACGCATAAGGTATTTCCAGTGGCGCCCGGCGTTCTATTGCTATGGTCAAAGCTGGGCATTAACTCGTTAATCCGTTAATCGTTAATTAACGAAATTAACATTACGTGTAACGGATTAACTTTTAAGTTAACTTAAAAATATGTTAACGGACTCGTTAACTTCCGTTACATTTTCCCAAGTCCGTTAAT
The DNA here is from genome assembly GCA_963556515.1 of Nudaria mundana. Classification (NCBI taxonomy): domain Eukaryota; kingdom Metazoa; phylum Arthropoda; class Insecta; order Lepidoptera; family Erebidae; genus Nudaria; species Nudaria mundana. The sequence goes on along the minus strand of OY748290.1, from coordinate 3,304,512 downwards.
CGTTAATCCAGCTCCCGTGGTCGCGTTGTGTCCAGTCACACTGCAACCAAGCGTCGCAATATTCGCGTGTCCCAAAGAATACGTAACTATGAGTACTAACCGCAAAATCCTAATTAATTAATTCGTCTAATTAGTGTTTCGTCCAGAACGCAACTAGTCTATCATCCAAATGGATGAAAAAGCATTGTTTGTCAACATGCCTATATTATACACTCTAATAATTATACCCGTCTTTTTAGGGTTCCTTACCTACCCAAAGGGTAAAACGGGAACCCTATTACTAAGACTCCGCCGTCCGTCCGTCTGTCACCAGGGCTGGTGATAGCTAGAACGTTGAAATTTCACATGACCTATTTCTGTAATTGCCGCCATCACAACAAATACTAAAAAACGGTCAAGTACGTGTCGGGCCACGCATAAACTAGGGTTCCGAGGTCACCCATAGAAGCCATGTCCACTCCATGGATCATGATTTTTCCAGATTTATCGAGTCAGCTCTGTTAAATCAAAAATCAGACCTATCTATTGATACTCCACACTATATAGGGTAGGTGCGATTCTCTACTAACCCACTTTACGTGTACAGATATAACAAAAAAAAATTTTTTTCATAATTTTATTCTAGCACTTTGTCGGCGTCGTAAATATACATAGCCATGCAAAGTTTCATGTTTGCCGTTTGGGAGGAAAGCCAGACGGATGGACGGACATGACGAAACTATAAGGGTTCCGAGACTTGAACTATGGAACCTTAAAACAGAATTAAGTCAATATTTCAGGGGACTCTCATACAACAAACGTATTTCTCTTTACCTTTTTATTGGTACAGTTTTTTGTTTCTAACCTGTTAACTTCCAGAAATAACAGTTTTTATTAGAAGATGCAATTTTCGTTACGTATTAACGGATTAACGTTAATGTGCGTTAAGATTTCTAAAAAGTAACGCATTAGCTTTTAACGAAGTTGACTTTTTCAGTAACGGTTTAGCGATTAACGAAGTTAACTATTTGATTAACGGTGCCCAGCTATGGCTATGGTTAGTGTATTTTTTGAATTTCGTACGTAACTTTCTACAATATTAGGATGTTTTGAATGTTTGTTTCATTGCCGCATATTTTAGACGTTCAGCTTCCGCCGGGCGCCATTGGACATACCCTCTGCTAGTAACCAGAGACGCCCGGCAACGGACGTTAGAGCGGCCGCGGACTGAAAAAAAAAAAAAAAAAAAAAAAAGACGTTTAGCTTTATTTATACAATGTAAGAACACTACAAGTAGGTAGTAATTAAAGGTTATATTTTGAAATATTGTGTTTCGAGGTAAAATGATCCCTTTTCGTGGCTATAACATGATTTCGGGAATCATTTTACCCCTTAGTATTTTGACAGAGGCTGATCTCAAAGTAGCAGTTTCATAGAATATCATTAATCGATTTAACCCTCATATTTTTCCTGGCTTGGATTGGAAACCACTGCGATGTGGCAGTAGAACCTCCTGTTTCAAGTCCTGAGATGTCACGATCACCTGTTTCTTCAACAGACAATGCAAATATCTACTCCTCTTCCAGCTTGTACCCCCGAATTAGTACCAGAAGCACCACAGTCTTCCCTATTCAAGAATCTCTTCATTTAACTCCTCAGCTGTCATCCCTTGCCCAGAGATCGTTTTACACATGGGTGTGTATAAAACAATCCCTCAGTTCCAAAACGTATGACAGAACCATCGATATATTATACTAGTTCCATGGACAGTACTAATAAACTACTCAATTAACACACAAAATAAGTAAGGAGTTACAATTTACAATCATAAGTAAATTTATTTATTTATTTAATCTTTATGCACAAGAATATGTACAAAGGCGGACTTAATGCCAAAGGCATTCTCTACCAGCCAACCTTAGGGTGATGCAGAGAATCGACTGAGTAGGTGCATATAAGGTACACTTGACTATAGAATCTAAAATACTTACTTACAAAAATATATACCCAAATAAACTACACATAATATTAATAATAATATGAAATAGATACACATAACTATAAGAATACCCACATACATATGCATACTACACATATATAAAATTATATACCTACTGAACAGTAAACATACACACACACAGATAATAATGACCACTTACTAGGAAGTTACTGAGACGACTCTGTCAGTAGGTCAAGATAGTGCTGACGAACTTTTCTTTTAAAAATATAACGGTTAGTGGACATTCTGATATCTAGAGAAAGGGCGTTTCAAAGAAGGATAGATTGAACATAGAACGAAGAGTGGACAAGACTAGATGTGTGACTGGGGCACAAAGTGGTTAGAGCATAGATACTGGACGTTGGAAGACAAGTAAGAAGGGGTAGTAGGAGAATGTAAAATGGTATAAAGTATCATCAGTGCAACCACTGCAGTTCGGAACGGAAGCCAGAAACATGATCGAACTTGCGAAGATTATGAACGAATCGAATGCAATTGTTTAGAAGACGGTCAAGTTTATTGAGGAGATCTGCATTCAGGTCGAAGTAACACACATCACCATAATCAATGACAGGAAGTACTAAAGTGTGCACAAGCGTTATCTTGGTCTTGGTCGGTAAAAGCGTTCTCAGAGGATACAGTGACCTTAACATCCCTGTAACCCTCTGGCCGACATAAGCTACCTGCGCACTCCAACTGAGGGTTGAGTCGATACGCAAGCCTAAATCCTTCACGTCACTACTGATAGGTATAACAATACCATTGTAATAAATGGGCGGGAGCGTGAGAATAAGGTCCTGATTGACCCTACGCGATGATCCGATAATGATGGCCTGGCACTTGCCCGGATTAACGGACAACCCAAACCTTTCAGACCAATCCTTAATGTTCTCCAGATCCCGATTAACCTCGCCAATTCCGCAAGCAGACCATCCACCCTAGCCTGAGTATATAATTGAAGATCGTCAGCATACAGATGATACGCACTACGAAGTTCGTGTGTTAAGAAATTTATAAATAATGAAAAAAGTAGAGGAGACAGTATTCCGCCTTGAGGAACGCCAGCATCAATATCACACCAATTCGAGAACTTTTCATCAATGCGAACCGATTGCTGGCGTCCTTGAAGATAAGAAGAGAACCAACCCAGCGCATCAGATGAGATTTGAAGGTGGGAAAGGATTGACAGGAGGATATTGTGACTGATGACGTTGAAGGCATTGGAAAAATCAACAAGAACAACGATGGTGACATTTCAGTTCTCCACGCCATTCCTTATATCATCAGTCACTTTAAGTAAGGCTGTCGTGGTGCTATGACCGGGTCTGAAACCCGATTGCAGAGGGTTAAGAATGTTATTACGTAAAACAAAACTTGCAAGCTGTCTGTATACACAAGCCTCGAGCACTTTGGACAGGAACGGTAGAATAGAGATGGGTCTGAAATGGTTCGGAAGGGAAGGGTTAGGAATTTTGGGTAGAGGGCGTACAAAGGCTTTTCTCCATTGAGAAGGAAACGTGGCTGACTCCAGAGAGTAGTTAATGATGTGTGTTATGACGTGTAGTAACTGCTCGAGAACAGTCACGATCATATCACGGCTAATGGAGTCGCAACCAACAGCCTTTGATTTGATGGAAAGGATAGCTTTTTTAATATCATCTGGTGCAACTGGGTGAAAACTTAAAGGCTCAATATCGGCCCCAGACAGGCCCGCCACGTGACCAACCGTCTGAAAAATTAAGTTACGTGATCCATTGAGGTAGTGGTGGCGAAATAAGAATTCATTGAATCCAGACTGATAGCCTCCGGAAGGCCGACCTCCTGAATCCTCCCAACACCAAGAGTGCGCAGGAATTTCCAGGTGTTGGCAGACGAGCTGGAAGACGCTATATTGTTTAGGACATATCGGCGTTTAGCATTACGTACCATCTGATTGCAGCGATTTCTGGCCGACTTGAAAACAGCCCAGTTCGTCTCAGTGCGGTCCCTCCGGAATCTGTGGAAAGCACGATCTCTTTGCCTCATAGCTATTTTAACATCGCTTGTTAACCACGGTGAAGGTGGGTGTTTAAGTCTGACTCTCCGGAGTGGCGCATGTTTATCGTAGATACCAGTGACCGTCTGGTTGAAGATCCGGACTTTGTCGTCAATTGATTCCGCAGCCATAAGGTCATCCCAGCTGAGATCCGAGGCATCCGAGCGTATCACATCGATGTTTATTCTAGCCAAGCTACGCAAGTGTAGCACCTTAGGTGTAGGTTTAGGTTTGAGCGTGTAAGAAAGGAATAAAAGATCGTGGCGTAAATTCACTATTCTTAACTATTACGGCAAGGATATTATTAATTATGTGATGTAGGTCACGGTGTAAAGGAGCGCGAGGCAGTCGCGGCACTGGACTCGCTTTTTTTTTGACAATAGCATTGTATGTACTATTTTGCGGTTTAACAAAGGAGTTGAATCAGTGTTAGCATATATTTAGCATTCTAGGAATCTTTCCAGTCAATTCCTTCGCGACACGAATTCGCGAAGGAATTTTACAGCCGAATTGGACCTTAGTGCGGATTTTTGTTCGAAAGCCAAAATGTGTAAGATCACCCACATATCGAAGGTTTTTTGATTTACTTAAATCTTGTTTCTAATGACAATATCCCCGCTAAGTCTTTCCCATGGGGGTAGGCAAAGACTATGGAATTCCACTTGCTACGATCCTGACATAGCTACTTCTTTCGTTTTGAAGAGCCACCTTTCTTTTGAAATATTATACTAAAAAATCGAGGACTGAGAGCCTACAAAATTTTAAACTTACTACTAAATACGTAGGTATATCAACTTCATTAAGATACAAAAAGTGGATCCTCAATCTAAACAGACATCAAGATTGTGTCCATCAAAGACCGGTGTGGGTAGATCAATATTTATAAAAAGCGGGTATTTAATAAATAACAAGACAATTTGAGATTTTTATACAAAATTGTATTTAATGTTTATGGTATCATTGCATCGCTGAAATGATGTTACAAAACGAATAAAACAGAGGGTTAACTAAAATAACGTTAATCAAGCCGTGTTTATAATATTATAAGTAAGTGCTTGTGTAAAAATAGTGTTACATTCATTAATACTAATAATTTATATCCGGCAACCAACTTACTAACAGAACACTGACACAATTACAAAACTACCGCCTAATGTAATCGAAGCTACAAGATGGCGTCGCTGCCGCCCGCGACTTTCGCGCCATTTCTGACAACCGCTATTACAAACATCACTATTCAGACAAAAAGATTACTATAACTAATGCACACTTTAGTACAAAAGTCAGACTTAAAATTGATAACGACAGACTTTTACGCCATTTATAATAATATAAATTATGTGAGAACAAATACCGTTGGTATCTTATCAATGGTTCCCAACAAACTATAACACAGTACGAGGTAGCTTTCTTATTTCTTCAACTTTCCATACTTACTCGCAAACATCGTTAAAGAATCCCTGACCTTATACTGCATTCAGAAAATAGAATTATCTTAAAAGGACAGTGATTCTCGAAGGTTCTTCTAGTACAAAATAACTTTGACACGAATGTTTAAATGACATTTCTAGTACAAACTTAGCATTCCAAGGGACTAGACAATTGCTTCTGTTATGTACTAAAACCTACTTTTGTCCATAAAATATATGGTCAGTATCAAAAGTTATGAAAGAAAATTTCTAACTTACACAATAATTTTGTCCATAATATTTCAGGAAGATATTAAAAATAATTGTGATTCTTTTCCTGACCTGCATTATAAACTATTTAGTTACATTTATATTACAACAGTCGCGTCTCACAATTATCATTTTACCTAGCTACCTCATACAAGTTACATTTAGTGATATTAACATTTGCCTACACGGTGTAAAGGTTCTTAGTCGCTGAACTATGCTTTACCATTGTATCGCGGTGAACTTGGAATCCTATCTTGCCGTGGATGCCCAGTTGCTCTTTAATTTTCCTACCAATTTCAATGCTGGCATGTTGCTTAGACGTATCAGCTGTCCATACTCCTGCAATGTTGAATATAAACAATTATAACTTCTATTTAATAGCTCTCGGAAAATAGGTGGCTTATGCTTGCTCACAGAACAAGCCTACAGATGGAGAAATTGGGTTTTCGCTTTAATTTGGTTTTGGTTGCTTAAAATATACACTAACCTAAAATAATTTGACCTGATGCTGCTTGACTATTCTTGGTCTCTAGATTAGGGATGCCCGATATGAATCAATCTTTTGGAAGATCGGTCTTCTAGCAATAGGATTGCTTGACGATTGTAATCCAAAAATCTATTGAAATCAAAAGATCAGGCATTCCTTTTTTAAAATGCGTTCTAGAGAATACTGTCTCTGGCAGGATAATGAAAGCAGACAATGAGACAGATATTTACCTATTTTATCAAGTTTAGCTCTAACGTTGACTACAGCGCCACAGATTTCATCAGAGTGATCAAAGTTTTCACCAATGAGGAGCAGAACCTGTCAACAACAACACATTTAAATAGCAACTCCACAATCGGGTGAGGATTCTTAAAACTACACTGCTAAAGAACATTTACAAAAAGAAGATGACTATAATAAACTATTTTTCAACCGACTTCCAAAAAAGGAGAATGTTCTCAATTCAACTGTTTTTTTTTAATGTTTGTTTGGATCTTTGGACTGGATGAACCGATTCCGACATTTTTTTTAAATTTAAAGCTACTACTTCCCAAATAAGTAGGTATAAAACAATGGTAAGTAAAAATTTTTTTAAGAAAAAACTTTTTAGCATTAATTAATAGCATTAATTTTTCGAGAGAGACAGTCTTGATAATGCCTCGTTTAGAGGCGAAACAATTGTCGACGTTTTGTTGTCCTTTTGATTCTGCGAAAAATTAATGCTATTAATTAATGCTAAAAAGTTTTTTCTTAAAAAAATTTTTGCTTACCATTGTTTTGTCATGGATTTTCGCCAAGTAACGCCTGTTTCTATCCAATATTTAAGTAGGTATGTTTAAGTTATTTAATAAAAATGTAATTCATGTAGTTATAATATCTCAACCAGTCAGGTGATCGTCTAAAACACAGGTTTACCCTAATACAGACAGGTATCTAAATTCTGTAACGTATTACACTAGCTCCTTTTAGAGTTTCGAAACGAAAATCTCTTATACACCAATAATGTCCGTCCGTCCGTGAACAACTTTCAACTCGAGAACGGTAAGAGCTAGAGACTCAGTGTAAACGCCAATCGACTTAGCATGGCCAAAGACCTCTAAAATGATCTTGACCTTTGACCTCTGATCTCAAGGTCAAGGTCAAAACGAGGTCAAATCGAGAACGGTAATAGTTAGAGACTCAAGACCAGCTGCAATCAACTCAGCATGGTCAAAGATCTCTAAAATGATGTTGAAATTTGGAGGTTAAGGTACCCACTGTGTCCCAGTCTGTAACCTACTCAGAAGGGTTGTGTGTATAAATCAAACACGTCGATGTTTCAAGCTGGTATATTTACGACTGAGGTTTCCAGTGGCGCAGTCACACATGGACGCATTACATACAGGTATATAACTAGACTACATTATTTCCCCGTATGCAACGTAAGTACATTTGTGTCCCTACAAACTTCATGTCATGTGACATTTTTTAGATTTTATGATAAAACTTTCGAAAACTCTAAAATACGAGGGTGGATTGAAAAGTAATCGGCCTAACCAAGAAAATAAATACATAATAAGAGTGACGCGCATTACGTCATCACAGGCGCACGTCGTTTGTAACGGTCGCATGTAAATAAATAGTATTCTCACGATGTCAACCGCTGTTAAATGCAATAGTTGCAACATTATAATAAATGAGCTTTTAGCTTTTGTTCAAAATAAGTTAGAAGTGATGGACGAAGAAAGTTTAGTGCGAATTTGTGTGACTGCTTTTGCTTGTGACGATATTAAAACCGCCAAGGCGCTGTTGTTTGAATCTGTGCCATCCCAAAAGCGCCAAATTAAAAGGAAGCGTGAGGGTAAGTCCCAGCGAGAATTATTTGATATAATACAGCTGTTTAAAGAAACTGATCCGGATCAAACTCCGATATTTGTTGCCCGAGACTTATACAAATTACCGCCAATTACTTTTGATCATGTTGACGCAACGAGCTTATTGAGAAATATTCTCACACTGCAAAGCGAGATCAATAATATTAAGGAAAACTATGTTACAAAACAGGACTTAAGTAACTTACACACGCAATTGGATAGTGTAGATCAAGGGTCATTAGCAAAACACTGTAATGCAGGCACACAAAGTACACTACACGTATTGCCAATTTCAAGTAACGGCTACATAGACATACAAAACAAGGATTCTCATTCTCAGAATACCGAGATCACTGTCTCCTGTTTAGATGTAGAAAGCGATAGAATGAAATTTTTGCAAAAAAATAATGTCAACACACCTACATCTATTACAAGCGATAAGCCGAGGTTTGAATCGACTCAAAAACTTGTTTCGCCCGTAAGGAAGGTACTTGAGCGCTCAGCTGTGCGCACAGATGACTCATTCAATATAGGTACGACGCGTGTATCAAGCGACACTATGAATGTTTCTTACCATAATGAGGCAAGTACAGTTAAGAATACGTCGGAACAGTGGACCACTGTTCTCAATAAAAAATTGGTAAGAAGAAAAAATCAACGAAGTGACAGGATAGGAAAGGGTTATGATTTTGATTTACATTTTAAGGCAGCACCGGATAGTGTGATACCTCTTTTCATTACAAACGTTCACAAAGACACAAACGAGCAGGGGATTGCGGAGTATATACTCCGAAAAACCGGTGAAAACGTATCTGTGATAAAGTTGCATATAAAGAATGAAAAACATAACGCTTTTAAGATTTTTGTTTCAAAGATAAAATTAAGATTATAGTTATAGATTAAGTATAATATTCCGACGTTTTATTCACCATAAGCACAAAATTGTGGATAAAAATGTTCGTGAGGAGGCACCTAACAATAAATTTTAATGGATGCTTACGACGTCCCAGTGTTACATAACGCCATCCTTGCATCTTTTAACTGTAAGTCGCTCACGAGGTCTATGGAGGCAGTTAGGTCGCTGTGCAAGGGATGTGATATAATTGCACTCCAAGAAACGTGGCTATATCCCCATGACCTGGGTATGTTAACCAGCATCGATGACGGGTTCGGAAGTACGGGAACATCGGCTGTAGATACTTCAGTAGGTATGCTGGAGGGGCGACCATATGGTGGAGTGGCACTTCTTTGGAAAAGGAGTGTATTTAATTGTGTGAGCGTAATACCGTGCGGGAATCCACGTATCGCGGCTGTTAAGATTGTGTTGAGTGACCGACCAGTGTTAATATTCTGTGTGTACATGCCTGTGGATGTCTCAGTTAACCTACCGGAGATTTCGAACTGTTTAGGTACTATTAGTGCAATCATAGAGGAAAATAACGTTGTTCAGTCTGTGTTAATACTAGGAGATTTTAACGCTCACCCGGGTAAACCCTTCTTTAGGGAACTGCAAATGTTTTGTATGGAACAGAAATGGGTTTGTGCTGATATAAATAAGTTGCCGTCCGATACATATACATATATCAGTGATATCAATGGCAACTGCCATTGATATCACTGATATTAATAACTAGTGTACATGTGAAGTATGATGTCCACTGGTCTGACCATTTCCCATTGTTAATTGGTTGTAATATGAATGTTGTAAAGAAGAAGTTGCTACACCGTTGTTTACATCACAAAATAACATAAAATGGGGTGAGAGGTCACCGGAACAAATAGAGTGTTATTCTCAGACGTGTAACAGTACTATGAAAAATATAAATTTTGAAAGTGAATTTATAAAATGTAGTGGCAGGTTATGTAATGATACTCATCATAAATTGTTAATAGATGATATGTACACAAAAATAGTATCGTGCTTGCAGTCGGCTGCTGTGTCCAATCAGAGTAGGTCTAGTGCGGCCAAAGGTCACAAACGTGTGGCAGGGTGGAGCAGACACGTTGCCGAGGCTCATAGGGAGGCAAGGGCTAGGTTCTTTGTTTGGGATTGGTACGGCCGGCCTGCCTCAGGCCAGGCTTATGAAGAAATGGTTGCCTCGAGAAAAGTCTTTAAAGGCAAATTAAAGTGGTGTCAAAACCACCAAGACCAAATAAAAATGGACTGTCTGGCGTTACACTATTCCAGTAAAGACTTTAAGAGCTTTTGGAAGTCGACCAATAAATTAAACACTACGCAGAGCCTTCCTGTGAGTGTCGGCGGCGTGACTGATCATCATTTAATACGGAGTCATTTAAGGCGCACTTTATGGTCCAATCATCGTTGGGACCAGCGCAGTACATGCTCTATGCTGGGGCACATGGCCCGGTATCCACACTCGTCACCGCCAAACAGATACGTCACATACTTAATAGTATGAAAAGAGGCAAATCACCCGGGTACGATGGTCTGAGCATCGAGCACTTGCGGCACGCTGGTTGTCACATGCCAAGAGTGCTGGCACTATTTTTTAATCTTTGTGTGGGACACTCACATTTGCCTCGGGATATGACGCGAACGGTGGTGGTGCCAGTGGTCAAAAATAAGACAGGGGACGTATCAGATCTGTCCAATTATAGGCCTATCTCGCTGGCAACCATAGTAGCAAAAGTATTTGACAGCGTGCTTAATTTACACCTGGATGAATACGTTAAACCTCATGATGCCCAGTTCGGTTTTAGGCGAGGCGTATCTACTGAAAGCGCCATCGCATGCCTTAAGCACGCTGTCAGGTACTATGCTGACAGAAAGACGCCGGTATATGCGGCTTTTCTGGACCTTTCTAAAGCGTTCGACTTAGTATCCTATGATATCCTGTGGAATAAACTACATGCAACCGGGATCCCCTGGGAACTGTTAAACATTTTTCGCCACATCAAGAAAATGTGATTCGTTGGGGAACTAAGGTGTCGTCGCCTTACACCATGGAATGCGGTGTGCGGCAAGGCGGGTTAACCTTCCCAAAACTATTTAATTTGTACATAAATGCTCTGATAGAGGAGCTCAGCAGCACGCGCGCGGGTTGCTTTATTGATGGAATCGCCTTTAATAATATCAGCTACGCAGACGACATGGTGCTGCTGGCCCCCTCTATCAGTGCTTTACGAAAACTGTTAGAGGTTTGTGAAAGGTATGCCAACCAACATGGGCTGGTATATAATACCAAAAAGTCCGAATTCATGGTTTTTGAGGCCGTCGGCCGCAAGTGTCCAGACTTGGTACCAGAGGTCACTATATATGGGGTGCCACTTCGTCGAGTCGACCACTTTAAATATCTTGGACACTATGTTGCGCGCGACCTCAAGGACGATGAAGATATCGAGCGAGAACGCAGGGCATTGGCGGTAAGGGCGAACATGCTGGCCCGCAGGTTTGCTCGATGTACAGATTTGGTTAAAATCATGCTGTTTAAAGCTTATTGCACGTCCCTGTACTCGAGTGCACTATGGGTCAGTTATACGCAACGCGCCATCAATGCCCTGCGCATACAATATAATATCGCTTTCAGAGCACTGTTGCGGCTGCCGCGCTTCTGTAGAGCGTCGGCCATGTTTGCTCAGGCCCACACATACAGCTTTAGTGCTGTTTGGCGCAAGAAAATGACGTCGATGATGTATGGAATGCGCGGCAGTGGCAATAGTATGCTACTGAGTATCGTTAGTAGGAACCACGAGAGCCATATCCTGAGGCACGTTGTGACTATGACAAAGTCATTTGTAGAATACAAGTACTAACATAGTTATTAAGTAAATGTTACTAACCAAATGGATTTTAATTATCTGAATAAATAAATAAATATATAATATAATAATATATATAATAAATGATATATATATTTATTTTTCAACGTAATCACCATCAAGTTCAATGCACTTTTGCTATCTTCCCTTCCAAGCATTTAGCCCGTTGAAAAATAATTATTCTTCCTTAGAGTCAAAATATGCGTCTACTGCTGCTTTGACCTCGTCATTTGTCAAAAATCTTTGACCTCCCAAGTGCTTTTTTAGGTTAGGCAACTGAAAAAAGTCTGACGGTGCCAGATCAGGTGAATAAGGTGGATGCGTTATTTTGATGAAACAGGACTTTTCTTCTGATCATTCCTGGACGTTTTTCTTTTATTTCCTCTCGTAAACGACGTAGTAAGGTGCAGTAATAATCAGAGTTTATAATCTGACCCCTTTCAAGATAATCAACCATAATCACACCCTTCGAGTCCCAGAATACTGAAGCCATCACCTTACTTGCCGACAAAATCGACTTAGCCTTTTTGATGGGTTGTGAACCAGGTCTTTTCCACTGTTTTGATTGTTGTTTTGTTTTCGGTGTAAAGTAATGAACCCATGTTTCGTCCATAGTAACAAAACGGTTCAAAAAATCACATTCATCAGCTTCAAATAACTCCAAACAGTCGCGTGCAATAGTCAATCGCATCCTTTTTTGCTCAACTGAAAGCAACACGTTGACTATTATGTTTTGAGTACGTTCATAAGAGATGCCTATAATCTCGGCTATCTCTCTAATTTTCAATCTGCAGTCTCCCATAATTAAGTCGAGTATTTTTTTAACATTTTCATCAGTAGTGGACGTCGAAGGCCTTCCAGAAGCGGGGTTCGTCTTTCACACTCTCTCTACCACGCTTGAATTCTGCTATCCATTTTTTGACGGATGAATATGAAAGAGCGCAATCCCCTAATGTACTGACCATATCATCATGGATGGCTTTTGATGACAGCCCCTTCTTATGAAGGTACTTAATGACGGCACGCTGCTCGATTTGCTCCATTTGCGGAAATGATGTCAGATTGCTTTGTTAATAAATTTATAAAATTAAAACTAATTATCGCACACGTTTCAAACTTCACACAATTAACAGGTCTAACTGAACTAAAAAATGTGGGTAGATTTGATTTTTAGAACTAAATGGATCAGTGTTAGGCCGACTACTTTTCAATCCATCCTCGTATATGGCAAATTTTTGCCATATTTTTAACTTGTTTTATTTTCTTCAGATATTTGTCGTTAAGTTATATTATGTCCTAGCTGTAGTATTTTGTATTCTGAGACCCACCGGTGGGTCTGCTTAGTTGGTCTTTGAAGCCGAAGGGATTTGAAGTCGGATGTTGTGTCAATTTTTGCAATTCATATTATAAAATGCTAGTGGCCGCCCGCGGCTCCGCCAGCTTTACAAGACACTGCATCAAAATACGTTGCATCGTTTTAAAGATCTAAACATACATAGGGAACAGAATTGAATTTGTTTTATGCTATATATGCATATTTGCTTTATTACATGTTCTGATTTGAGTCTAGAGATTTAAAATAATAAATATATATATTACAAAAATTGTACAACTACCCAGCTATGGTAAGTCTGAATAGGCTTTAGAAAATTCTAGTACTTCTAGGCCAGTATGAAGATGATATACGGCCGGTTACTTAATTGAGAATTTGAAGTTAGGTATCCGTTGAGCACGTCATAATATCAAAATTTGTTTCGGAGTTTTGCCATTTGGCGTACTTTGTGGATGCTCAACTTCAAATTCTCAATTCAGAAACTGGCCATTATTAGGATTAAAAAAGAAAGAATTCCACAAGGCTTATTAGTAAGCAGAAACTACTGCTATAGCTGTAACGCTCCTTAAGAAAAATAAATCCAAATAAAAAGGCAAAATCAAATTCAATTAGAATTCCTACATACCACAATCAAAATAGTACATACCACATCTAACCAAAAACGGTCTAAATCTGAGTTACGCTGTTTCTTTTCAAGACTTATGAGCCATCGGCCACCCATCTTGTTGGCATCATCTTCCCACATGGGACGGATTCCTTGCTTGAAGACAGCATAATCATGGCCTTGACGCAGCTCAGATGGCAGCTTAATATGGTGGTACAGTCTGAAACATTGCATGCGTTGTAGCCACTATACACTATAATAGTTTACGATCGTGTAATGCACCTCTGCTTCACCCCTCGGGGATAAAGGCGTCTTCATGAATCACTTCTGCTGCATATTCATGGATGAGTGCACTATTATGGGTGAGATACTCATCTCCATTTTAGCAAGAATGAGAGACTGAGTGAGCATAATAAAATCATGTAATGTTATTAAGATGGCTCTCTTTTTGATTACTTAATCATATATGCATATTAAAAAAATCATTTTTAGTACATATATGAAACTAATATTATATAACAATTAATTAAAACTTTTTAAGAATATTCAGCTACACTCTTATAATGTAGCTTGACACACAACACACTCTACTAAGATTCTGATGTGGTGCAGCAGTTTCATTAAATTAAATAAATAAATATTTCAGTAACTTTCACACAAAGACATCTAGCCCAAACTAAGCTATAAACTTGTGCTATGGGATCCAGGCAACTGATAAACATATATATGTATTTATAAATACATACACAATATAATAGAAAACTCCGAAACAAACATTTGTGGATCACACAAATATTTGATTCGACCCGGGAATTGAACCCGAGACTCCGGAGTTATAGTATGTATAGTTATAGAAATTATAGTAATAAGAAAGATAACATGTAACATATAACATGGATAATAATAATTCATAAAGTGAAATTCGTTGAACAGATATAGATTATTCCACGAACCAAGAAATTCTAAAACCTAGCACATTGTATTTACCAACCTCCAGAAATCTTCTACAGTGTCAAAGGTAGTCAGTTCAATTAGGTTCTCTTCCCATGTTTTGTTCCTGTCGTTGTCATAGAACCAAAGGCTCCAAGTGTTTTGTAACGGATGCTTGATAAGGAATTCGGGTGGAACCTCGGCATTTGTGGTTCCTTTGGTCGCAGTAGTGGCGGACCCCTTGAATACACAAGTCATATTACTATGATTATAACCTAAAAATACTTTAAAAAGACCTTTTGATTACTTGAAATATTAAAATTTCGTAACTATTAAACGACTTTTGTAACTTTTGTAACAATATCAAACTATTATTTACGACAAAAACACTACAAACGAGAAACAAATGCTACAGTGAAAGTTAGTGTAGCCACATCAGCATAAACCGCAGAAAGTAAAGGAACTATGATGAAGTTATTCGTTATTACGGGTGGAGGGTGAAATATAGGTCACAAGTAATTAAAACTACCCACTTCTACTTCTTCCGTATTGTTACCAGCCATGTCACCAATCAGTCTAGAAACTCACGATGCAATTTTTTTACGAAAAAGAAAGACAGACAGACTGACGGACACGGATCCAATGTTGCAATACTTCAGGAATGTTTTCGTTTTAATTTGTGAGACAGTTTTGACAGTTTCATTTACATTTTCAGCCAGTCACGGGCTCACTATATTAATCAGACGTGAAGTTGATCGGGATTTCGGGATCACTGATATTCTATCGGGATCCAATTTCAGTCGTCACAATATAACAATATTCTTCAAGATCTTTATCTTATTATCTTCAAGAAGTTTGGAAAATTCTATGAAAATCGTACAGAGAGAATAGGTAAATCCTATATAAAATTAATTTTTATCTTGGAATACCAAATATGAACGAGTGTCAAGAAGGCACAAAGGCCTATGAAGCCATGCCAAAAATTGAACAGTGTTGCTGTTAATGAAAAAAATAATGAAAATAATAACAATTCTTTTTTCATTTGAGTTGAGGCCCAGCCCTCTAACAACATCCGTGATAAATTCATCATATAATCATTTCTGAGAACTTGTCTGTAAAGATGAAAAATTAGAAAACAAAAATATAAAATTAGAAAAAAACGTTGCCAGTTGCGATAAATCATTTTATGAGGCTGCTCATTTGATACCTGTCAAATGGTCAACTGTCAAAGACTACTATCAGTATACTTGCTGTACATACCTTCTACTGTAGTGTAATTTTGCTTTACCGGCCCGTCCAATTTTGTTATCAGTGCATTTTTGAATAGGTTGAAAATGTCAGTGCAAACGCTATTATTAGACTTTTCGATGGATCCAGCCCTTCTGGGGGACGAAAGTGGACAGAGAACTGTATTTGGTCAATTGGAAACTGTACTGAAGGATTATATTCCAAATCTTATACTAGCGGCTGATATTAAGGTAGAAGGAGGTTCACTTAAGTTATTAACCGGCAAAAAGGGCGCTTCTGTGTCCGTGCGACTGTTTGATCGAGGCCTTGTCACTATAAACATTGAATTTTATAAAGGAGAGAATGAAGAACCTTTAATTAACCTCAAGGTAAGCACTCCATTCGTTATAGATATTTCATTGCAGAAATAAAATTATCATTTACTACAAGAGATATCCTGTAGTACACTGTTTCAAGTGGCAGCTGTTAAACTAGGTGACTTGTTTTTTTTACTATAATTTTATGAGCGAAGCTCAATCTTAGGCGACTCATGTATTTCGTTTGTCCGCATTCTCCTCCTAAACGCCTGAACCGATCTCCTTCAAACTTACCACGGTGATAACGTGTGGCGTGAGAGTGGTTTAAGAAAAAAAAAATTCAACATAAAAAAATAAATCATCGTTCGAAAATTTAACACTTCGCTCAGTTTTTTTGCAACAGCAGCATGCATTGCATACCTAGTACTACTAACTTGTTTTTTTTTTGTTGTCATAACCTGGAATAATAAATATTTTTTTCTTTACTTTCTTTACCATCATAATTTTAAAACTGCTTCCAATTCAAATTACAATTTTTTAATTCAATGTTAAGGAAGACATGACCATCCGAAATATAGCGCTATCAGCTTGTTTTAAACTTCTTAAAAGAATATTTTAAAATTCTTTGTTCTTCAATCGGTTTCCTTCATCACAAGTTGTTTGCTTGATAGTCGGCGAGGGTTTTGGAAAGTCAAGTGAAGAAGAACATCAATATCACAAAGTCACAATCTTATGCGCCGTTAAAACGATGCCTGTTTGGAAGGTATTATCCTAGCTCAGGTGAGTAAAACTTTATTACCTACCTATAATAAAATATTTATTTAAAAATAAAGATGTGGTGTCCAACGTAGCAAAATGGTTGGCTTGAATAGATAATCTTGATCAAACTTAATATTTGTAAATAAAGGGTTGATGTGGAAAAAGAGAATATTCAGGCTGATTTACGTGAAATGCTTCTGTCTCCCTCTTAGGGACAAATAAGTTTCTGAAGTGCATGGCGTTGGGGAATAGTTTTCTAGTTCTGTATTCCTGGTCCCAGAATAACATCTGCTAGTAAAAGTCCCGTTAAAATCACTCCAGCCTTTTCATAGATTAATGAGACCAAACATAAGACAAATAATACATTTTAATATTTTATAACTATTAATCGCTGATTTCTGTATTAGACAAAGATGATTCGTTGGAAGAGTCCGAATCCAATGTATTTATGACAGAACTATCTATTCTAACAAATGTTTATAACTGCGGTACTAAATGTTTTCCTGTACCACGAAACACGCAACGACAGCTCTCGTCAACCAACTTAAGCCATTACTGCGTACGATGGCTGACCTTTACATATAGATTACAAAGAAGGTTGGTAATCCTTTGCATATCATTAACATCGTTCTAAACATTGCAGATGAGCGTCTACTTGAATATGACATCGACAAGGTTGTATTTGACGAACAATCACCATTCCAGAGAGTACAAATCGTCCACTCTAAAACATTGGGCAATATGTTGGTGCTAGATGATTTACAAAGTAAGTATTACTTCTAATCATAGACTCATGGTTTTCCTAACACAAATATTATAATGTTCGTCAATACTTTACAAAATTACAACACTTGTAGTGTTAGCCACCGGAAATTCTCTGTGTGCTCACCAAAGGCGCTCTGGCATTGGACAATGGACGCATTTAAAAAAAAATCATCTATTAGTCTTGGCAAAATACGAAATTAGTATAATGGATTTATTTGAAGCCACGGGTCTTGGTTGCAAGTCTCTAGGATCCGATTGCTACCTTTTCAACGTTTTCGTCATTAATATAATAATATTTTTCATACAGTTTTCGTCATTGATGTGTATAATATTTTGTAGATATTTCCGAGGCTGATTTAGTGTACACTGAAACTTTAATGCAAAGAGGGAAAGAAAACTACGAAGGCAAAGAAATCGTTATTTTAGGTAAGAATCATCTAACTGTAAACACCAACCGCTTCTTAACGCTGCGAGTTTAAGCTAGTAACGTAATAAATTGTATGCAGGTGGTGGCGATGGTGCTTTATTATACGAATTGTTGAAAGAAAATCCCAAATATGTATGGATGTTAGAGATAGACGAGATGGTGATGACGGCTTGTAATAAGTTCCTCAAACCTATCTGTGGAGATGTGCTCGAGACCAGGAAGGGAGACAATTATGAAGTAAGTCTTAAGTAAGACTGTTTAAATAAAGAACCGTCACTGAGTGGCCTTGCGAAAGCGAGCGATTATTATCTCTGTCCTTATAACTCGTTCCCAGTAATGACGTCAGTTGTTCGACGAGAGATGTCGTTGCGTGATTTATGGTACAGGAAAACATTCAGTACTGTTGTCAACATTGATAGAAGAGACAAATCTATCAATCTAATACGCGATGACAGTGATTAGAATAAAGAATTAAAAAAATAAAAGTGTTTTAAACCCCCGCTAAAACAGCTTTCGTCACATTTTCAGCAGACTTCCAAAAAATGAGTTTTCAATTCGACTGTATTTTTGTTTCTTTTTATTTTTTGATACCTCATATGTCTTAACTGAGTGAACTGATTTTGAAAATAGATAATTAAAATTTTTTTAAATCATTTAATACGACAATTTGTGTCTGTCTGTCTGTCTGTCTGTCTGTCCGTCCGTCGCGTTTTTCAATTTACATACATTTGCATGAAATATTAATATTTTTTTTTATTTTATTTTTTTTATATATTTTACAGGTATATTTTTCTTTTTTTTTTATATTTGCGTGATACAAAGTTCGCCGTGATAACTAGTTTTTCTAATGAGAACTTCTACTTCCCAAGTAGTCCGATTTCAATTTGGTCCCATTCCGACAATTATTTGTTCCCATTTCGGTAATTTGAAGTCGGTTGTCTTGTTGTATCAACTTTGGACGTGTATTTTACTTCTCTCGTATTGGCCGTACTTATGTCTTACTTGTTGAGCGAAGTGAGCGAAGCTCAATCTTAGGCGACTTATGTGCTTCGTTTGTCGGCATACTCCTCCTAAACGCCTGAACCGATCTCCTTCAAACTTAGCACAGTGATAATGTGTGGCGTGAGGGTGGTTTAGAACAAAAACAATTGAAAATCGGACATACCATCGAGGAATAATCACCGAAAAAACAATGGTCCCATTGAAACCAATTTAAAATTTTCAAGTGCAGAATAGAGTTTTCGAAATTCAAACACTTCGCTCGGTTTTTTGCAACAGCAGCATGCATTGATTACCTAGTAACATCAGCTATCAGCCAGCGGAAGTCCCAGTAAAATCGGTCCAGCCGTTTAAAATATTGCCCGCTACAATCAGACAAATAGACTTAAAAAATCTTGTTATCACCCCACTTCTGTGTATGTGAAGTAAAAGATTTTTCTTCTTACTAAAAATGGATCAAATAAACTCTTCATATCATAAATGAGACTTAATAGTGATTAAGTTAAAAGTTCGCTTGATGTGTAAGACTCCCGAAGTTTCGATTGGGTTGCACCAACAGATTTTCCCCAATCACACGTCATAGAGTTTCAAATTCCACGGCTGCCCTACCTAGCGTGTTCACAGTTTCCAAATTAATGTTTGTCAGTGACTTATATTTACCAAGATATTGGTGTAACGAGTTCTATAATAAGCCAAAGCGTTTTACGCGCTTGCCAAAACCCATCGCGTTCCGTCGCCTACATCATATCACGCTTCTATGAAAACGTCAAATTGTTCTATTATTGTACTCGTAATTTATAATTTTGTCTCACGACTACACACAGGTCTTTATCCACGACTGGATAGATAGAGACGCTCTTTTTTTCTGATTTCGCTAATCATTTTGTTGGTCCTACGTAATAGCTAAGGGGGCAAGCTTTGATTTTAAACTTAGATTAGAAAGTTTTTTTTAACATTAAAAACCGAATAACATTTATTTACAATAAGAATTACAATATACATAATTATATATCTACTAAAAATATTATATTACAAAATATCGTTTAAAAAATCTTCCGCGTCATTGCCGACTAGAAAGGTTCCCAGAATGCTGGTTGTGTTGCCACGTTGAATGGCGATCCTTCTATTATTGTACTCGTAATTTATAATTTTGTCTCACGACTACACACAGGTCTTTATCCACGACTGGATAGATAGAGACGCTCTTTTTTTCTGATTTCGCTAATCATTTTGTTGGTCCTACGTAATAGCTAAGGGGGCAAGCTTTGATTTTAAACTTAGATTAGAAAGTTTTTTTTAACATTAAAAACCGAATAACATTTATTTACAATAAGAATTACAATATACATAATTATATATCTACTAAAAATATTATATTACAAAATATCGTTTAAAAAATCTTCCGCGTCATTGCCGACTAGAAAGGTTCCCAGAATGCTGGTTGTGTTGCCACGTTGAATGGCGATCCTTCTATTATTGTACTCGTAATTTATAATTTTGTCTCACGACTACACACAGGTCTTTATCCACGACTGGATAGATAGAGACGCTCTTTCAACCTGCATTTCGCTAATCATTTTGTTGGTCCTACGTAATAGCTAAGGGGGCAAGCTTTGATTTTAAACTTAGATTAGAAAGTTTTTTTTTAACATTAAAAACCGAATAACATTTATTTACAATAAGAATTACAATATACATAATTATATATCTACTAAAAATATTATACTACAAAATATCGTTTAAAAAATCTTCCGCGTCATTGCCGACTAGAAAGGTTCCCAGAATGCTGGTTGTGTTGCCACGTTGAATGGCGATCCTTATTCTTTGGGCCAGAAAATAGCCAGCCTTCTGGTCCTGAGAAGCATCGATTAAGCGTTTAGCAATGTATCTATACGCGGCGGCGAGCACTCGGACACAATGTCTCTATATGCGGCGGCGAGCACTCGGACACAATGTCTCTATACGCGGCGGCAAGCACTCGGACACAATGTCTCTATACGCGACGGCGAGCACTCGGACGCAATGTCTCTAAACGCGGCGGCGAGCACTCGGACGCAATGTCTCTATACGCGGCGGCGAGCACTCGGACACAATGTCTCTATACGCGGCGGCGAGCACTCGGACACAATGTCTCTATACGCGGCGGCGAGCACTCGTACACAATGTCTCTATACGCGGCGGCGAGCACTCGTACACAATGTCTCTATACGCGGCGGCGAGCACTCGGACACAATGTCTCTATACGCGGCGGCGAGCACTCGTACACAATGTCTCTATACGCGGCGGCGAGCACTCGGACACAATGTCTCTATACGCGGCGGCGAGCACTCGTACACAATGTCTCTATACGCGGCGGCGAGCACTCGTACACAATGTCTCTATACGCGGCGGCGAGCACTCGGACACAATGTCTCTATACGCGGCGGCGAGCACTCGTACACAATGTCTCTATACGCGGCGGCGAGCACTCGGACACAATGTCTCTATACGCGGCGGCGAGCACTCGGACACAATGTCTCTATACGCGGCGGCGAGCACTCGGACACAATGTCTCTATACGCGGCGGCGAGCACTCGGACACAATGTCTCTATACGCGGCGGCGAGCACTCGGACACAATGTCTCTATACGCGGCGGCGAGCACTCGGACACAATGTTGAAATGAACTTGATTAGATATTGCTGTGTCCGGACGTGTGGGTTTATTTGTCAGCGTCTCGTCAGTCTATCAGCAGACGGCAGGTGCACCGCGAGCAAGTGAGGATTGGGCCCGCAGACCGCAGACCTCGTGTTTTCTCCCCGAGAACACACGAGGTGATTAACGTGGTCCCCGCGCGATATCATAACATAGTATAAAACAAAGTCGCCCGTTCCGTATGTATGCTTAGATCTTTAAAAGTACGGAACGGATTTTGAGGCGGTTTTCACCAATGGATAGAGTGATTCTCAAGGAAGATTTATATATCGTCCGCTAGTAATTTATATTACTCGTTCCCAATTCCCACGAACAAAAATTACCGGGGTAAAGCCTATAGCACTCGGAGATAAATGAAGCTACATATTAGTAGAAGAATTTTTAAAATCGGTTTTTTGTTTAGTTACAAACAATCAAATCTGACCTTTTTTCTTATATTCCAGGTAATCGTAGAAGACTGTATGCTCACAATAAACAAGTTCATAAAGGACGGCAAGAAGGTTGACTATGTGTTCGGCGATCTAACCGACATACCCATATCTGAGTCTGCGTGCGGTGAACTGTGGGAGTTCATGATAACCATACTGAACTCGTCCTTCAAGATACTCAAGCCCAGCGGGAAGTTTATGACTCATGTAAGTCATCACCCACTGAGCCTTTTCCCAACGCAGTTGGGGTCGGCTTTCCAGTCTAACTGCGATTCGGCTGAACTTCGATATTTTGCGTGAAGCGACTGCCATCTGACCTCCACAACCCATGGGCGATATCGAAGTTCTGTAGTTAGACCGCGAGGACTTTTGATTTAGGGTTGCAACTACCCCTAACCACTGCTATAGATTTTCGTATGACAACCGAGACCGACGGTTTAACGTACTCTCCGAGACACGAAGGGGTCTCAGTGTCTTAAGAAATGGTCACCCATCCTAAGACCAGCCTGACTAGATGTTGCTTAACCTTTGCAATGTGTTAATATTGTCGGTTACCTCTAGACCACGAGCCCTTCACGCATGATACAATTGTCTCGTTCCCGATTCCCATGGGACCCAATAGCCGGAATAAAAAGTAGCATATAGCACTCTGGAATGATGTAGCTACACATTAGTGAAAGAATTTTCAAAATTGGTTCCGCTTCCGCGTTGTGATGTGGTTTTCACAACATTTTTTATTGCTACTCTGCTCCTATTGATTGTAGCGTGATGTTTATAGCCTATATACACCGGGAAGTACCATCGTTAACAAAAATATATATTTTTTTAAGTCAGTTTCGATAACAGAACCGACTGGAAGTGTTACTTAGAAAAACAAACATTTTTTTTACAATAATCTTAAAATTGATGTAGTCTCTACACATCAAATGAGTACTCGTGGTAGGTCATTGCCTTAAAACATCTTCCTAGTACTATCCAGAGGCGCTCGGTAATAGACGTTGCAGCGGCCTCTGTGTGCGGAGTTAAAAAATATATATATATGTATACAGGGTGTTGCATAAGGGTTATATCAACCCGAAGACAACCCCATCAGCTGGTCGACCAGAACCCGTTTCGATATGTGTCGACCGCCAAACAAGAAAAAAATATTATCCAAAAAATACATTATTACCGAATAAAATACTCTTGTTTGAACAACACTTGCTAAAATCAGCTGATTCGGTCATCGACATCAAGTAGGTAGTACAAATAATGCGCGCCTGTGAAAAACCTTCTCTCTCCTGGAACATTTTGTCTCTGTTCCGCATCAAGGTCGCAGTAGGTAAATGGTTGTTTAGTGTGTTAGTAATTAATTTGCGAGATGTGTCAATTTGTGTGTGATAGTGACTGTGTTGTGTAGTAATGGCTCTGAGTAACGGAGAGTATTACGAGATGATGCTTGTTGTAGGAGCATCAGAAGGCAATTTGAGCGCTGCCTGGGAGTTGTACCGTGAGCGTTTCATTGTCGGAGTACCGCGTGAGTACGCCGACTGTGGAAAGTCGTCCGATCAGACGAGATCCTCAATTCGAAGAGGATGTTCTGGAATATTTTTTTATGTGTTGCCAAAATTTTATTTACATAAACTAAAGTAATCCTTCAAGGACGCCGACACTGTCGCGAGCGAACGCAGCGCCACCGCCTCATTGTCTATTAGTAGGATTTGAATAACGCATATATATAAAGAAATAAACGTTACACAGCGGCCCTAGGAAACCCCACAACTTCACATTTCGAGGTGGAGTTCACTAACCTCCGTGGACTCCATGCGAACCTCGATACCGTCCACCACCACCTTGAGACGGCACGGCCGTCTGTGATGTTCCTCACGGAGACGTGTTCGTTAGGGCGGATGTTTGCTGCCGCCGGTTGCGCTGCCTAGAGAACCCCTCCAATTCCGTCCTTTGGCTGCACGTAGACCATGGCTCTATGAGCCAGATCTACGTGTGCGTCTACCGATCCCACACAGGGGATTCTGAGACAACAAAGCTCTTCCAGTACCTCAGCGAGACGGCTGATGAAGCGCAGGTGCGGTTCCCGAACGCTGACCTAGTATTTCTGGGGGACTTCAATGGCCATCACATTGAATGGCTGGGGCCCCTCAAGACTGATCATGCGGGTAGAGCCGCCCATGCGTTCGCTCTCTCCCACGGTCTGACCCAGATGGTATGCGGGATCACCCGGATACCAGACAGGTCAGATCACGCGCCCGCTCTGCTGGATCTACTGGTAACGAGTCGCCCAGCTCAGTACAGTGTTTCGGTAGGAGCCCCACTGGGTAGTTCCGACCACTGTGTTGTTCACGCTGGCATGAAGGTGTCACCTCCTGCACGTCCTGTACAAACGTCACGACGACTATGGCACTACTCGTCAGCGGATTGGGACGGTCTACGCGATTATTATGCGTCCGTCCCCTGGGGCCAGCGCTGCTTTGTAGGAAAGGCTCCTTCGGATAGTGCTTCTGCTATTGCTGGCGAGATCAGTTTAGGGATGGATTATTACATCCCTTTCACTGATGTCGCCAGTATCCGCAGAGCCCGTCCCTGGTTCGGGCGAGATTGTGCCAAAGCTGTTCGACAAAAACAGTCGGCATATCGCGCCTGGATCAGGGCCCGGGCTGTGCGCGACCCAAACGTGGGCCACCTCAAAGCAGCGTACAACCGGGCCACAAAGTCGAGTAAGAGGGCCTTTAAGAGAGCGGATGCCCAGCGCGTCGCGCGGCTTGGTCAGGAGCTCACTTCCCATCCCACGGGCAGCCGTGGATTCTGGCAACTGGCCAAAGCCGTGCAATCTAACTTTTGTCAGGCCTCGCTGCCACCGTTGCGTTACCCAGATGGAACACTGGCTCACAAAGCCCAAGAGAAAGCGGATATGCTCGCAGACCTCTTTGCGGCTAATTCCCGGGTCGACGACCGTGGCCTGCAGCCCCCCGCCATCGCCAACTGTGGCCACACAATGCCTGATATTGTTATCAGGCAATGTGATGTACGGGCAGTGCTGCGGTCACTCGACACGCGGAAAGCCAGTGGCCCTGACGGCATTCCGGCGGTGGTGCTACGAAAATGTGCAGCTGAGTTGTCTCCAGTATTAACGCGTCTGTACCGCCTGTCATACTCTTCAGGGCTCGTGCCGGAGGTCTGGAAGGAGGCGAACGTACAACCGATCCTCAAGAAAGGGGATCGGTCCGATCCAGGCAACTATCGACCCATAGCTGTCACCTCAGTCATTTGCAAGGTGCTTGAGCTCCTTATAAATAAGCAGCTCATGCAATTCCTAGAGGATCACTCGCTAATCAATGATCGACAATACGGCTTCAGGCCAAAGCGATCAACGGGTGATCTTCTGGCATTCGTAACGCATGTCTGGGGTGGGGCTATGGAAAGGCACGGCGAGTCCTTGGCTATTAGCCTGGACATCGCCAAAGCCTTCGATAGGGTCTGGCATGCTTCGCTCCTTTCCAAGCTTCCGGCATATGGTCTATCTCCTCAACTGTGCAGCTGGATTGCCAGCTTTTTAAACGAGCGCCGAGTGCGGGTTCTCTGCGATGGCCAGGCTTCTCGCTTCTTGCAAGTGAATGCCGGGGTACCGCAGGGGTCCGTACTATCACCAACTCTCTTTCTTCTGCATATCAATGATATGCTATCCCTCGGGAACATTCATTGCTATGCAGATGACAGCACACTGCACGGGAGTTACTCGGTTCGTCCGACGGCGGGGCGATCTGAGATTGAGGAGGAGAGACAACGACTCGTGGCTGATCTCGACCGTAACCTCGACAGTATCTCTCAATGGGGTACCGAGAACCTGGTCGAGTTCAATGCCCGCAAAACACAGGCGTGTGCATTTACTGCGAAGAAATCCCCTTTCCTTCCCCTACCCTCTCTTCAGAATGCATTATTACCAATGAAGGACAACCTTGATATCCTTGGCATAGACGTTCGTCGAGAGCTCAATAATAAAAACTACATCGAAAGATGTATAGGGCTAGCTTCGCGGAAACTAGGAATACTGAATAAGGTAAAGAGATTCTTTACACCGGACCAGAGGTGTCTGCTGTACAAGACGCAGATTAGACCCTGCGTCGAATACTGCTCTCACCTCTGGGACGGCTCCGCGAAGTATCTGCTGGACGCTCTCGACGCTATGCAGCGACGGGCTATCCGTATTATAGATTGTCCGGAGGTAACGGGAAGCCTTGAGCCGCTAGTTCAGCGCCGAACAATAGCTTCCTTGGCCGCATTCTACCGTATTTACCACGGCGAGTGTTCTGAAGAGCTCTTCAATCTGATCCCACCCTCTTCCTTCCGATCCCGAACGACTCGTGCCGGGCAGAGATGCCACCCCCACACAGTGGATAGCATGTTCGCGAGAACCGAACGTTTTAAACGTTCGTTTCTCTGCCGAACGATAGTGGCCTGGAACGCCCTGCCTGTGCACGTGTTTCCTCCCACATATAATCCTGGGTTCTTTAAGCGGAGCGTGAAGAGGCACATCAGTAGGTCGTCAAGTTGAGGGCCACTCTCAATAGTAATGTGTGCTGTGAGAGTGGCCCACAATCGCTAGACGTCGTCACGACTTACCACCAGGCGGGCGGCGTCAATTTGGCGAACCAAATATAAAAAAAAAAAAAAAAAAGTAACTTTTTTTTTCTTGTTTGGCGGTCGACACTTATCGAAAGGCGTTCTGGGCGACCAGCTGATGGGAGTGTCTTCAGGTTGATATAACCCTTATGTAACATCCTGTATATCAATTTTAAGAATTTTATAAAAAAAATGTGTTTGATTTCACAGTAATACTTCCAGTCGGTTTTTTTTTTTCAAATCGGTTCACTAGTTTCGGAGCCTACGCAATTCAAAACAATCAAATCTTTTCTCTTTTTAATATTAGAAAACAATCTAGGTACAAATTTTTACTCAAATATTCGAAAAATATTGACATAGCGTCAGTCAGTAAGTTGTGAAAAGATGCCCAATAAATTCTGCAGTAGATTTATCGGCTGCAAAATAATGACTTCGATATAAAGTATGTTCAATTTCGCATTGTTAAATAATATTGACAATTGCTCTCAATCAGTTTGTTCTAAGAGAGAGGTCAGACAGTCTGTATAGCAAACGAGCGCCGCAAAAGTTTTTGTGTGAAATTAATTATTGTAAACTGATTTGCGGGTTTTTGTTATGATTGTGAGTGTATGTAGATTTCGAACGTGGAAAGAGCACCGTGTACCTACTAATATTATAAAGGGGAAAGTTTGTATGGATGTTTGGATCTTTGTTACCTTTGAATGAAATTTACACAAAGGATTTTATTGAAACTCGACAATAATGTAATTTTTAAAGACATCGTGTAAATTTGCGTAAATGTGGTCAGAAATATCTCTTGGAAAAATACTATTATAAAAAATAATAACTGTTGTAAAAAAAAATTAAAAAAAATTGCATGTCTTTTTGGAGGCCATAAAGCAGCGCACTATGAAATTATATTGAACAATATTGCAATCCACCTGTTTTATGCGAATAATTTATTATTTACTTACTTACTCTTTAATCGGAAATAATCTGTGTGTCTAGTACCAGTTCCTTACGTTAATTTGCTCGAAATACTTTTTCGTATTCTCCATACATTTCACACCAGCGCCCCTAGCGGTAGCGTCAGGGAACTGTGCGAATGTGATATGTATGGAGGAATACGAAAACGTATTTCGAGCAAATTAACGTAAGGAACTGGTACTAGACACTCTGCTGTTTGGGAGCCAATCTGACAGTCAACATTTTGACATTTGGTTACGTACCTGCAGATGTAACAAAACTCCTTCATGTATGCAAACCCACATTTTGCCAGTAGTTTTGTTGATCCCACGTAATAGGAGGCAAGCCTGTTGCCGTTACCGGCCACCATACAAGAACGATAGATAATTATCTTGCTGTAATCCGAACAATCAGCCAGGACCTAGGATGCTACACGTATAATCTTAGGCGACTCATGTATTTCGTTTGTCCGCATAAACGTCTGAACCGATCTCCTTCAAACTTACCACAGTGATAAAGTGTGGCGTGAGGGTGGTTTAGAACAAAAACAAAAAAATGAAAATCTGACATACCATCGAGGAATAATCACCGAAAAAAACAATGGTCCCATTGAACGGCGGTTATATATCGCTCAGTTTTTTGCAACAGCAGCATGCATTGCATACCTAGTTGACAATATTGTTATGTATCTGTCTGTCAGTCTGTGTGATCCGGCGGAACCCGGCCTAGTGGATACATTTTACTACTGCTCTACGAAACTTGGTTCAAGTGTATATTTGTATTTCAAAGCAATGGGTTTGCTTAAACTATTCTTAAAATATTAAGAAAGAAATTATAAATAGATCACAAAAACTGATGTCATCGGCAGGACTCGAACCCACGGCCTTTCCCTAACAGGGGGACTGCTCTGACCACTGAGCTACGATGACCAATACCGACAACATCGAATTTTTGCTTCATATCATATTCATAATTTCTATAAATAAAATATATTGATTTGGTAAGGATTCATCTTAAAAATTCAGTGTTTAAATATCGTTGTAACACGATACACTGGTACCATTAGTTCGGCAGAACTCCGGTAGGTGGATCCAACGCTAACCTTAATAGCGCGATCTAGAAATTTGGCACAAGTGGTCCTTAATTTAAAACAATGTTTTCATTGTGACCTTTTTTATTGGGGAAAAGTCCAAATAACATTTTTAATGCTAAATGACGACCTATACAGTTAGACCTTGCGAATACATGGGCAAAGTCGGTACGAACCACTTGTATAAATAAACAATTTCTTATTTAGGGCAACGGTGCAACATCTCCGGAACCTCTCGAACTGTACGAACAAGAGTTAGCCAAACTAACTCCACCGGTCAAGTTCACCAAAAGCAAAGTCTTCGTACCATCCTTCCTAGAAGACTGGCTTTTCTACCATATAGCTTTCGACAACCAGGGCAACGGGGAAGCTTAACATCGTATAATATATCTACAACTCTGGTTCTTTAGGTACTTAATTCAATTCAATTCTTTGTTATGGCCTCTGCTTGCACTTGCAGCAACTTGCCAACAACGTATAATATATCTATAACTGATTCTTTATGTAAACAATCAAATGGCGGTTGACGTTTTTTTTGACACTTGTCATTATGACAATGAAGTAAGGAATCCCGACTAAGATAAATGTCAGAAGATCTTTTTATAGGATTCATCCGCTATTTTCACATCACATTCTCATTTTTCATTTTTTTACGTTTTTATTTGTTGATTTACGAAGACTGGACATTGACAAATTGCTATAAGCAGAGGCCATAAAATGAATTGAATTGAATGTCAGTCAGAATAGGGTACATGCCTACCAAATACCTACTAAAATAAATAATTTAAATGTATTCACTACATAAAGAATCCCAAAGTATGTACGTATATTGTATTCAATCTTACTTTCTTTATTTTTTTTATTTTTAGTCATCAATTGAATCATTAATAGTTACGGATTTGAGGATACATATTAGTGACGTAATTGTTGAGTTTTTCATACAAATTTCTATGAGGCGTATCGTTTTGACATTTAATAAAAAGAAGGTGATTTGATTTGACAGTCACCTACCTACTTCGTTTATTAGAGTTATACGTGAGTTTTACAAGCAAGTCAGCCATATTTTGTATTGTTTGCCTTCAGCTTCAGTTAAGTACCAAAGAAACAGATTATAGTAAGTCATATTATTGTAATCTCGACTGCCTGCGGTAGTCACACATACTCAACATCACGCCTATATCCCCAAAGGGTAGGCCGAGGCGTTTATTACCCTTACCACTTAAACTTATTTATTTCAAAAAAGTCTGGAAATTTTATCTATAAGATTTTTCTCACAGGCAATCCTCTCACATTAATATGCTATATATAAGAGCGCTGTTCCTGTCAAGCGTTTTTCATTTTTTTGATTACTTTTTCAAATTTCATGTAATTTTGAAATGCGTTTCATGTCGCGCGGTCCACCCGCACATGTTAATGAAATGAAATGAAATGATTTATTTATTTGTATAGGTCACTAAATGGCTCTTACAAACGTCAGTAAGTACTTAAAATAAAAAATGTCATCGCTTCTATATTTACATGTAATGCCAGATTCGCAAAGCAATAAGTAGAACCGAGAGAAAGAACCTGGCAATAAAACTCTCGGTCACTCTTTTTCAATAATTTACTCAATTACACATTTTCTTAAGACTAAATGTGGACGAATGTACATTGGTCTCGTGTCAGAATCAAAAAGCGTGTATAATGCAACAAAAAAATAATAAAACATTTGTCACCTAAGTACAAAATATGCTACAATTACGGCATTTTAGGAGGCGCCTGCACCATGGTCAAGCCAGATACTTTTATCATTAAGGTAATCAACTGTCTTATAATATGCTTTTTGACATAAAGTGGTCTTTATAAAGGTTTTAAATTTACTGTCGGGCATACAAAGGACAGATTCAGGCAATTTATTATAAAAGCGTATACCTTCCCCCTTGAAAGAATGACTATATAACCTTGCTAAGCCAATAACACGGAGGGAGTAGTTTATTACTATGGTAACTATGCTAGTCGCTACCTGATTTGACGTTAATATCAACACGCATTGCGGGCAAAATCTCCGCACGCAGATGAAGAAGCGCATGCCCTAAAAGTGTCTTTGTAACCAATTAATTAATATTTTTATTTTTTAATTCGTACCTTTAATATTATCACTCGAATACCATTGAAATATCAGTTATGAAACTATTCAATATTTATAATTATACATAAAGTTTGACATTTTTATTAAGTTATACGTAACTGTTACTGACTCTGTGCCATTTCTTATGTATTTTCATTACCATGTATAGTTACAGTTCAATAAAAACAATATGAACCAGCCCTAAGAGAACAGCAGACTCATATTAGTCGATCGACTTATTGCAACTAGGTACTGATATCCCCATAAAGGTTCGGTTCTAACATGTAGAGGATGTACGACAGGAGACTGACAAAACAGATATACGAAGCAAGTGTTAATGGACAAACTAGTAAGGGTCGACCAAGGCGAACATACTGCGACCAAATCGCAGATGTCTTAAATAAAGGCCAGGTTAAAAGTACAAGTAACCGGCGAGCATGTATGAAGACATTAATTAAAGTTGAAGAAGCGAAAGAAGTGTGTCAGGATCGTAGCAAATCCGTTGTCTCTGCGTACCCCACTGGGAAAGAGCCGTGATTTTATGTATGTATGTATGATATCCCAATAAATTACGGTCATGTGACCTAATTGATACTATTATAGTCACGTGGCCGTAATTTTCTGCGATATCATTGGTTAATTACTTCTTTAAACTTTCGCGTTTTGTACACATTATAAACTTAAGACTACGGGTCATTTACGCGATTATTGAGATATATACATACCTCTTTATTACCCGGCGTTTCGGCCCTGTCGTCTTCGTGAAGTGCGGGTTTGTTCAACTACCCTCACTTCGTCGTCACTAAATATTGTGTTCGGAGAGCTACTACGGCATACCACACTGATAGTATCAGCAAGCTGGCGAGTACATTTGCTGATCACCGGATTCCACGACGTAGATAGTCGATATCCATCTTCCCGGTTAGTTGGGATACTTTTTTATTTCGACGGCTTTCCGCACTATCCTGGAGTGTCCGTCAGTGGATAGGACTTGTGGCTTGTGGAGTTCAATCCAGTGGTTGGGACCCGATTCCAACAAATGCTCGGCAATCGCAGACTTGTTTATTTGGCGGTTTTTTACAGCTGTGATGTGTTCTTTGACCCTCTCAGCGATAGTACGTTTGGTCTGTCCGATGTGTGAACTACCATAGCTGCAGTCTACCTTATAAACACCCGGTGGCTGTAGAGGAATGGTATCTTTAGGGGTTCGCAGGTGGTTTACGACTTTGGAGTGTGGCCTATATACAGTCTCTTCAGGTCAGGAGTATCTTTGTAGTACTGTTCCAATTTTGTCCGTCACTCCTTTCACGTACGGCATAAATGCTGGTGCTCTGCTTACTCCCAAGGGTTGTACCCAGGGCCGTCTTTAAACTATTGGGGGCCCTGGGCATGGTAGGATAATGGGGCCCCTATTTTTTTTTTAAGTAGCCCATTAAAGTCTCATCGCCCCCTACGTTCATTGCCGATCGTCCAAGGTAGAATTCCTGTGGTGCCGACGGCCACCTATGTGGCCTCTGTCGCGAAGTTGGATCGGGTTTTATCACGCATCTTTGGGGTCGAATTTTATACCACGTCACGTCAATGAGTGAATCTGCGTGCTGTTGGGCTGGGGCCTCGCGGACAGGACTGCGGGTGGCTAGCCCGCGTCCTCAGGTCCCGATTATGAAGGTCGATGGTCTAGAGCGTAGATGAGCCTGCGGCCTGGCCGTCGACTTTGAAACTCAGCTGAGAGTTCCTCGCTCCCTCTCCCTCTCGGCAGTCTCCTGCGCGAGAATATCCTGCTCGCAGAAGGACACGGCCACGTTCTACCTACTGCCACTGGAGACTATGGTTCGAAGCATGGTCTCCAGCGAGCGGGTATCCACACCCAGATCCATGACGAGGTCCCGCCGCTTATACGGCTTGATGGATTTTGACGAATTTGGTCTCAAATGAAAGATACCTATTTATGAAAGGAATTTATCTCCTGAGTGTTATAGGGTAGGTACATAAAATGTGAGCAAAAGGTATATACGGGCTTTTTGGCGTCAAATATTTTTATATATTTAATTCCTTTTTTTTGTGTTGTGACTATTATTCTTGTTTTATTTATTTAATCTTAGAACACAAGTACGTAATGTACCTATTATATCCAAGATGTCACAGTATACCTATTAACGCTCGAATGTTCTACCTATACAGGCATGCAGATTACTATTACCTATCTCAGACACTAAATTATCGTACTTAATACGAGTAGCACTACATACCTAATTCAAATATTATAATAAAACTTTCAATAAAGCTAGAACTGGTAGAAATTTTAAGGGAGATGTTTGAAATTTTAGAGTTTGTCGCAGGAAGTAGGGGGCCCCTAACCATCACGGGGCCCTGGGCAAGTGCCCATTGTGCTCAATGGGAAAGATGGGCCTGGTTGTACCTTGTTCCTTTCACGGTGTTGTGTATGTCCAGAAACGTCGGGTAATAAAGAGGTATGTATATATCTCAATAATCGCGTAAAAGACCCGTTAGTCTTAAGTTTATAATATCATTGGTTGTCTTAAATCGATCGACTAAAGCACTCGACCGGTTGCTATATATACCTACATAACGAATTTGCAAATCTTATATAATTATCTCAGCTAGTACGATAGAGGCCAGTATTTTACAGTATATTTGATCTTAACATTTAGTAATTAAGCGATTCAAACGAGCTTTTGTTATAATTAAGTTTAATTTACCAAGAATATGTTTCCTATTTTTTTTTTTAGATATAAGATTTGTGTTGTGATACAATTTTAGTGACTGGATTAAGTGGGAGATGTTGCGAGCGCGTTTCACGTGAACGAGACAGCGCCATTTCGTGTCGGCTGTGAGAAAGATTATATTAAAGTTCACGATAAACGCGCTCACATCAAGTTTCACCAATTGACTCGTCCATGAGTTGTAGTAGACTCGTTTTGGCAGATTGCTAAGATATTAAATTAGTACAAAATAAAATAGAATATCGTGATAAGAATGTTCGGGATATTTACCATGTAACATTATTTTATCGAGTCTCCGATATTTCGACGCTGTTGCAAGCGCCATGATCGCGGAAGAACTGGAGTAATGGCGGTTGATGGAAAATGTCTAAAATCGTTCCACCCTCTTTCTAGTTCGTTTACTACGCGCACCACTGCCATCGGTCTCACTGCACACTCGAAGGCGATCACGATCTCGACACACAAAGCTGACTGTATCCACTCGCGATTTTGTATTAGGGTTGTCACGATTATTTTGTGTTTCACATATACGGACCACTGGATGCCAGACGTTCGGGAGTTGAAACCCGTCCTCAAGATTGAAATCTTGGTGGTAACTCAATTGTGGTCGACCACTGGATTGAGTTACATAACCCTCAGATGCTCTCGACAGAACGTCACTACATACCAAGATTGGTTAGGGAAGTAATTGAAATAAAAAAACAGGAATTTCAATCGTGAGGACGGGTTTCAACTTCCGAACGTCTGGCATTCAGTGGTCCGTATATGTGAAAAACAAAATAATCGTGACAACCCTAATACAAAATCGCGAGTGGATACAGTCAGCTTTGTGTGTCGAGATCGAGTTCGAGTGTGCAGTGAGACCGATGGTAGTGGTGCGCGTAGTAAACGAACTAGAAAGAGGGTGGAACGATTTTAGACATTTTCCATCAACCGCCATTACTCCAGTTCTTCCGCGATCATGGCGCTTGCAACAGCGTCGAAATATCGGAGACTCGATAAAATAATGTTACATGGTAAATATCCCGAACATTCTATTCTAACGTAGTGTTAATGACCATGATAGTTTAAATACCTATAGTATATCGTGAGGCGAAACCTGCGACGGTTTTATGAAGTAAGTAATTATAGTGAAGAGTTTACACACACATGTTTTGTTCAATATGTGTAGTAAATTCCACCAAGTGCCATAAGTCGACGGTAGGACCCATAAACACGCCTATATCCTGAATGGGGTAGGCAGAGGACCCACGTGTTAGGGGGCTTACATTAGCCCCTATTACGGGCACCATAATATATATCAATGACCATTCTTTAATCTAACCTAATCTAAATTTCAACAGCCAGTGTGTCTAGTACCAGTTATTTACGTTAATTTACTAGAAATACGTTTTCGTATTCCTCCATACATTTCACAGTTCCCTGACGTTACCGCTAGGGGCGGTGTGAAATGTATGTAATTTGAATCTATCTATCTATTTAAATTGAATCACATAGAATGTAGCTCTCAAAGCGTGTCTATTACACATCATGGACTCTTAGCACATCGGTAGTTATCGCGTGTCCTACATACAATATTGTATACCCTATCTATTAAGTCATGTAGTTACACTACATTTATTACTATATTTAGTCTTTTGTTGTTTACTGTTGATACATGCTTGTTCCTTTTATTGTTTTACTGATAGTAAAAGTATTTTAAACATTATGAAGTTGATTAATTAGTTTTCGTTATGTGAAGAGAAATTATTGCAATTCCTGATACATAAGTTTTAATAACAAGTCATTAGACTTTATGTACATTATTATAAGACTACCGGACGTCCGCAGCTTCGCATGCTTGACAAATTATATACACAAAAACCTTCCTCGAGAACCACTGTAGCCATTGGTGAACCGCATCAAAATCCGTTGCGTAGTTTAAAAGATCTAAGCATACATACGGACGGACGAGTTCGTTTTATAATTTGTAGTGATAGTTATATAGAAACATTAGAAACCCACAGAATGAACGAGGCATAGTAGTCGCGAGATGTCAAGAGTTTCTAAATCCTAATCTATTGTAGTAAAGTTTATAATGTTCTGTTATTAAAACTGATCGTTGCGTCGCTACCATTTCAGTATGGCTTGAGCCTATGGCATAGTAAAGCCCAGTTCACACTTGGCTTATTATGTCCACGCATAGACAATAAAGTTGCAAATTTTCGACTCCACCAATGAGATTCTTGGAAATGAACGGACTCTCATTGGTGGAGTCGAAAATTCGCCAATGACAGATTGTAATTTATGCTTTCGATTGTCGGCATTTGGTGGAAGTTTTAGTAATACATTTTTGAAAAAACTTACTTTTACACCATAGGTTCAATGTCATAATATTAGCGAAATGTGTTCAAAAAGTAAATAATATTAGTAGAAAATGTGTTACAAAAATGAATTGTGTGAGTGACTGAGTATGAGTAAACCTCTGATGATGCCACAAGGCGAAACCGGTCAGAGTTTACCGAAAATAAAAATATTTGTGGAATGGAGTACAAGTGAGTTTTTCAAAAATGTATGACAGATTGCAAGTCTACTATTTATGCGTAGACGTCAGCCTAGTGTCAACAGTGCATTACAGCATCAAGAGTAAAGCTCTGTTCATACCTCCCGGATGTCCGCGCATAGACTAGATAGATTACTAGATAGACTACATAGATTCAGGAAACGGCTAATGAGCGTTCGCAAGTCTATTGCCTGAACAGAGCTTCATAGTTTTCACTAAGGCTATACACGGAGCCGCATACAAACCGGACCCGCACCGTACGGTTTTTTCGCTCAGGCGCCAGAGGTCTAACTGTCTATTTCTCATTTTGACTACTTCTCTAGGAGGCAACTTCGCAAACTTCCTACTTAGCAATCAGTCTATTTCGCATTTCAAAATAGACAGTTTGATAAGTAGACCCCTGACGCCTGAGCGAGTCCTTTGTATACGAATGAACCGTGTGGGCGCCGCACAGTTAAAGGTTTAATAATAAAATGGAAAGAAAACGAATTCCGAGTCCTCCCAAGCGAACTGTTACTTGGTATCAGAAGTGGGATCACGTCAATATGATTTGAATGAAATTGATAGAATTAAAAAATAAAACATATTTTAATGACAACGTTATAAAGATAATGAACAAAAAAAAATTACAATCATTTTTTTCTTAAATTACATTATATTAACGTATTTGTAATCACAGTAATAAAATAACATGGAAACACTTTTACATATAAACGAGAACGTTTTACAGGCCTAAACAAGCTTATAGTATTTCAATTGAAATCAACATATTATAATTTGGTATTAATTCAATAATAATTAAGCTGACATGTGCACACGTCATTTTTGTAATGACTGTGACATAATCATGTATTAATTTGACATAATTACTTTACATGACATAGATATTTATGTTATGTAAAGTAATTACATAAATTGTTCTGTTTTATATGTATTACAACAGATATTTTGATTAAATCTGCCAGAAAATGCTACTACGAGCTTTGGATATGTTTAAAAACACAATTCTGATGTACAATTTCATTTGTTATAAACTTTTAATAATAGTTCGGTTAAATTATAACAATACCAAACATTCCTAAAGGCAGTAGAAGGGCTTATAGGTATCTGGTATTAAATAAAAAAGCCTATTTTTATGTGTAAAGATTGGTATTATTTTGATATTCTTCAAGCTATGTTGTGTAGTAAATTTCTGAAACCTGTGTACATGTCCTTACAATAAGTATAAACTGCTGAACACTAAACAATCACTTCGTTTCTTGTTATTGAATGAACGAAGAATAGCAGTGTTGACTTTAGTCGATCGACTAACTTCAATCAATGATAACGCCTAAGGTTGCCTCGAAGAGACCGCTTCTCAGTGACAAGGCCACCCTTTACAAATTAATTTAAAAGCACATGAATTGTATCTTTTACCATATATTTAATGTGTAAAATGTACAAATAATAGTAGTTTATGATACTTGCATAAAAAGGGATATTAGAACCCAGTAGGCCTTGCCGAGGTTCTTTATAGTATCCTACGAGTGTTCTAATACCCAGTGTTGATCAACTAAATTCAACGCAGGTATACTTCTAGGGCAGATCTTACAGTTACATCTTAGCAATCGTAAGCTTATAATAGATATATTATATATAGTTATAATTCTGTACAATCAAGTCTGTTATTCAGCCTGTCTTAATCTAGCAAGTCGTTGTGTAAGCTCGTCTTGTTCTTGAGAAACAACTGTCGTTGCCCCAATGGATGTACTCGGGACTCCAGATGGTAGTTCCATATTGAGCTCCAACCTGTGCATAATAAATTGACATTTGATTCAAAACGTAAGCAATAGTATATCTATTTGACGGAAACTGGTTGTGCCAACTTGGTTCCACATAAAAAGAGGCGAGCCTATTGCTATTTCTGGGCATGCATTTGCCAGAGCCTTGTTAGCAGATGTACTGCATGCAGGTGAACAACCACATTAACCTGATAATGGTTAAGTACACCATATTTATTCGCAGTGCAAAATATTATTTCATACATTTTCTATCATCGCATCCCCACTCGTCAATGTCAGCGCCGTCACTGCTATGTGTAAACCGACCTTAAAATATTCCGCTAGTAGAATGCCGCTAGTACCACCTACTTATATATTATACAAATATGCTTCCGCTTATCATTATAACAAAATCTACATACCCAGCCTCATCAGCTACTTGCTGCAACAAATTATCAACATCCCCCTGTGGTACAGTGGTTGTGGTGGTCTGGGACATTGCATTCTCCATGTAAGACGACTGGACGTCCAAGTCTTCAAACTGACTTTCAAACTTATCCATAAGAGTTGATATTTTCTCCAGATTCATGGATTTCATTGCTGCGTCCATTGCTTTGACAACTCCGGCCATAGAATTTGTCACCTAGAGGTTAATGTAATAAAAAAATATTGAGTATTTCTAGTAGGTACAAAGCCTATTATATAAATTTTACTGATCAAAAGGTATAAGCCATGCTCTGTCTAAAAAATTATGACTGCATGGTGACCACAGATATTGCACAGAGATGTGTCAAACATGTGCAAGTCAGATCTTGGTGAACATTCCAGAATCAAAGTATATTTTAAGAAGCCTTAAGTTGTTTCAATTTATGATACAATTGTAGTTTGAGTGGGACATATATTCTATGGGTGGGGAAGATAAAGGGGGAGGAGACAAGTCGAAGGGGGGGTATGAAAATATTTCCCCCCCGCCGCGTCACATAATACCACACAGAGAATTTTTTTCTTCAAACGAAATGGGTAGGTCAGGTTATGTTAAAACTGTGACCTCCTACGCACGAGCGGTGCCGCGGTAGCGGCCGGCGAGTGCCAGTTTGTGTGTTTTTGGGAAGTGAAGATTTATTTCGAAAAATAAATAAATTTCAAAAATATTTTTCAGGGTGACGCGGCGGGGGGAAAAAAATTTCATACCCCCCCTTCGACTTGTCTCCTCCCCCTCTATCTTCCCCACCCATAAAATATATGTCCCACTCAAACTGCAATTGTACTCAGATTATCACGCCTGTATCCCCTAGGGGACAAGCAGAGGTGCTTTATACGCCTACAATTCGCCAGTAGATAGCAGAACTTATGGTATGTACCTCTAATCTCTGTAATCTTAAAAATTTAGCTACAGAGAACACTTCTATAGATGTTTCTTCAGGAAGAGCTAAATCTTTTGACTTGTTATGAACTTATGCACACATTCAGTTCAGTTAAAGTAACACAATGATGCAATATAAACTTACCTTTCTGGTTGTTAATGCGGTCTGTACTCTACTTGACACAGCATCCACTCTTGCCGACATCCTCAGATAATTAAGAGATTGATTCTTTTGTCGTATTGCATTCTCTGCATGTATTCTAGCACCTTCCATGTTGCCCTTTTGGATGGCTTTTTTAGCCTTTTCCTTTTCAATTTTTTCTTCCTTTTCACATTTTTTAGAGTTCCGCTCTAACTCTTTTACAGCAAATTTTAAATTAAACAGGTGTTCTGGTTGAGGGTTAAGGAATCATTATTAAACTAAATAAATTGACCTACCATTGTCGAATAAACTTGTTTTAAACAGTACTTATTGATAAATAGGCACTTTGTGTGCATTTATCAGGATATATGAACCAAAATAAGTATAATATGCACTGTGGGAGTTTTGTGATAAGTACAAAATATAACATTTCAATGTTCAACCAAGCCTTGTGCAACCTTTTATAAAAAAGAATAGGCAGTTGCTAATGCTATAAAATTTATTAATTAACAAAACATTGCTTGCCTTCTAGTTAAACTACATCATTAATGTAGTACAAAGATTTATAGGCTATACTGAGGCTTAAGTAACCATAACCTTGGTCTTCTATGGCCTTGTACTAAAAAAAGCAAATAAGTACTTAAAAAACTATAGATGAGAAATCATCTTATCACCACATCAATAATAAAACTGTAAAAGCAAACATTAAATTGAACTTTTCAAAGAGTTGTTTCATTTGTCATATCTTCAGGTACATGAGCAACGCAATGACTAAATATACATACTAACAACTGTGCAAAAATAATATTAAAATTCATCATAATTATATTACCAAAATATGCGTCCATGGATGGTTTCTTTTCTTAGCTTCAAAACACAAATAATATGTTATTTGTGTTGTATACTGTAATTTCGAAAGGACTTCAAACACTACAACAAACTGAATTGACTGAAATTTAAAAAGGATACTTTCCATAGCTGACGAAGACATTTCGTTCCCCAGTTTGACGGCTTTTAGATACTTTTTAAACAAAAATGTTAGGTACAAGACCTAGACTTTAAATAGGTGCTGTATATTGTAAATACTCTTTGAAATAGCAATTAATTGAGATGACTCACAGTTATCACAATTCACAATCACTCACAAAAGTCAAAACAATTTTTGCGATTACCCTAGAAATTAGAATGAATGTATGCTGTCAATGTCAAAATTCTTCTTCTTCTTTTTTTAAATGTGTGGCTCCATCGTTCACCGATGATTTTGCCAATGTCAAGGTAATGTTTGATAGTTCCAGTTGTGGGACACGTTATGAAACCACTGCTCGGTATTGCATGTGAGTGTCTAGTTTGATTCTCCGGAGATTCTGCCAACGACAAGGTGGAGAGTAAATGCAGCTTTGATTAAATTGGTAAACTAAGTAGCTCGTTGAACTTGCTTACTGAAAATGGTTAGGAGTTAGTAAACATAGAACATATAAAACAATCACAACACAAGAGTGATACAAGTTACGGGATCATAGGGTAAGGGAAAATGGATGGCTAGATACCTACCAACCTACAATTTTATATTGTTCTGAGAAATATATTTGTATAAGATTTTAACATGAGGGGTGAAAACTAAAGTTAGTAGATAATTAAGATTAATGGGACGTGGGATCTTTTTTGGGAGAAGGTCATACAATTGTGTAACTAGTAATGGACAAGAAAAGAAAATATGCTCTAAGGTTCCCTCATCCAGACCGCATTCACATAGGGAGTGGTCACGAACACGGATCTTTGCCAAAAATACTGGTGTGCAGACGAAACCTAGACGGAGGCGAATTATCACAGAAGTAGCCAATTTATTAACTTTCTTTTGTTTAAAAAACCAAGGTTTGGTTGGGAGTGTGGGTTGTAGAGAACCATAAAATTTGCCTTTGATTATCTTAGTTGATTGCCATAGATCATTCCATGATTCGCTCAGTGAAGAGCTAGCCAAGGAACGAAGGTCCCTGGAGAACAAGAAGTTATAAGAGGAGGTACCAGATTGTGCGGCCATTTTTGCACAAGAATCTGCTGTTTCGTTACCAGCTATACCGGAGTGGGCTGGGATCCAGGCCAAAGCCACTTCGATGCCGGATAAATGACACCTGTGTAGTACTTGCTTAATCTCAAGAGTGATTGGAAAATTGTATCTGGACTTAAACGGATTCTTGAGGAGATCCAGCAAGCAACTTAGAGAGTCTGAAAAAATTAAAGAGCGGTTTAGTTTATGGGACTCGACATATTTAACGGCTTCCAACAGAGCAATTGCTTCACCGGTGAAGTTCGAATTAAATGCTGGGCTTTTAACACCAAGAATAACTCTAAATTTCGGAATCCAAACTGCAGAGCCCACAGGAGCATCTGGAGCCAATTTCGAAGCATCTGTATAAAGCGTGACCCATTCCGTCCAATACTCATTTACAATATTAAGGAAGATTTGGTTCGCATTGGAGCACTTCTTGCTTATACCCAGGTCCAGTATGATTCTTGGCTTGAAAATTAGGGATTGGTAGTCGCTATTAAAGAGTACATTAGTGGAAGATTGAAAGGGAGAGTTATCGAGGGAGTCCAGTTTAGCAAGGGAATTTAAGAGAAGAAGGGGAGACTTATGCTCCCAATATTTTGCCGAAGTTAATAGGGGAGATAGTTCCCGTAGAATAGGCAGCAGGGGGTGAGAGCTAAGTTGAACTGCACTATAAAGGTATCTGTCAGCGAGATATTGTCTTCGGAGATGAAGGGGCGGCTCTAAGCATTCCACTTGAAGTGCATTTAAGGGGGAGCATTTCATCGCGCCAGTTATAATTCGGAGGCAGTTTGACTGGATCTTCTCCAGCCTATGCATAGCTAGTTTGTTACATGGCTCAAGTAAGAATGTACCGTAATCAAAGTGACTACGAACTATAGCGTTGTATAGGAGTTTTAAACAGAAGGGGTGAGAACCCCAACGAACACCGGACAGCGCTCGCAGTACGTTTACACCCTTTTCACTTTTATTTACAACTTGGTCTAAGTGGGGAATACCCGTCAACTTAGAGTCCAAAACGAGACCAAGGAATCTAACTTGATCCTTGATAGGAATTGGTTTGTTAGCAACAAGTATGTTCATGTCGGGCAGGTTGCGTTTGCGGGTAAAGACAATAGCGTTACATTTCGGGACAGAAAGGGACAAGGAGTGGTTATCCATCCAATCGTTCAGGTAACTCAGGGCAGAGTTTAGGTTAGAGTAAGCAGAAGTGAATGAAGGAGAGGAAGAATAAAGAGCAACATCGTCTGCATACTGTAAGACTTTGCAGAATGAGTTGACCGTAGTATCCAGGTCAGATGTGTAGATGTTGTACAGGATTGGGCTTAGGACTGATCCTTGAGGGAGACCCTTCCACACCGTTTGAGGTGGGAGATGGATACCCTGGTATCGGACAGCAATGGAGCGGCACATAAATAAGTTGCATATGACTTGAACCAACCTCACGGGAACACTCAGCTGTAGCATTTTTTGCCTGAGGAGCGGAAGATGGACATTGTCATAAGCCGCTGATATATCTAGGAAGACCGCTACAACATGCTCACTCCGGGAGAAAGCTGTGCGAATCTCTGATGTCAGGATACTTAAGCTATCCAGCGTACCCCTGCCTTTGCTGAAGCCAAACTGGCTATCAGCTAACACTTGCCTATTTTCCAGTATCCATTCCATTCTGTTTTTGATAAGGATTTCCATAATTTTAGACAGGACCGAGGAAAGCGCGATGGGACGGTACGAAGATGCGACTTTGGGATCTTTACCAGCTTTAAGGATAGGTATAATTATTTGGGTTTTCCAGGAATCTGGGATGATTCCAGAATATAAGATGGAATTGAGGATATTGAGTAAAATACTTTTAGTCTGGTTTGACGATTTACAGATAAAGGAATAGGGTATGCCGTCTATGCCCGGTGAGGAGTCATGAAGATTGGCCAGTGCACAAGATAGTTCGCCGAAGGAGAACAGATTGTTCATAGCATCTTGTGACGGATCGGGACCTGAGGGTTGATTGGGATTAGGCAAACAGGAGTATTCGGGTACAAAAGGAGGTGCTAAACAGGATAGAAATTCATGAAGAAAGGATTGAGGGAGATTGCTGGTAATATTTGTATTTTCCATACCTCGTCTAAAAGCTTTAAATCTTTTCCAAACAAGCGAGAGTGGAGTGCGGGGGGACAGAGATTCACAGAATTTCTGCCAACCCATGGTTTTCTTTTTGGATAGGAGTCTGGAGGTTTGAGCAGCTGTTTTTTTATAATCAAGGTAGTCAGTCATAGAAAAGGAAGCTGCAAATACATTTTCTGCTTCTTTGCGTTTCCTGACAGTTTCAGAGCATTCAGAATCCCACCAAGGAGGAGATGGAGTTACTAGATGTGAACGATTTTTTAGGGGAAAGGAGGAATCTGCAGCCGCCTTAATAGCTGAGGTAAAATTATCATATGAAGAACCAAGGTTAGAGGAGTTCACTTGCGGAAAATTAGACAATTCCAGATCTAATTGGTTAGTGTACTGCTCCCAATTTGCCTCTATCAGACGATATT
Organism: Nudaria mundana; assembly: GCA_963556515.1. NCBI lineage: Eukaryota > Metazoa > Arthropoda > Insecta > Lepidoptera > Erebidae > Nudaria > Nudaria mundana. The sequence goes on along the minus strand of OY748290.1, from coordinate 3,260,324 downwards.
TGAGGAGGGGATCAAAGGGAGGGGGAGAGGGAAGTAGTGTCGAAGAACGGAAGTAAGACGTAAGAATTGGGAAATGGTCACTGCCGAGTGAGTTTGGGAGAGGAGTCCATGAGAGAAGGGAGGCTAGTTCAGAAGACGCGAGCGTAAGATCAGGGACACTAATGTTTTGGGTAGGAGCGACTCGGCGAGTGGGAGAGCCGTCGTTTAGGACGCACAAGTCCTGGTCATCTAAAATGTCTACAAAATAAGAAGAGATAAAGTCGGTATAGTGACTACCGAATAGGGTGTGGTGTAAGTTAAAATCGCCTAGAATAATCATGGGAGATGGTATTGTGGGTAGGATTGAGTGAAGTTGGGATACAATAGTTTGGTTTGGATGAGGAATATAGATGGAAACATATGATACCTCCAGGGCCCTCACAGCAACGATATGCAGACCTGGGTCATGGAAAGGTAACTGGATTTGTGAAAATGGAGTGTGTCTATTCACCAGCAAGGCGCAACCCGCCCAGCCATCGCTTCTGTCATCCCGCAAGCACGAGAAGCCAGAGATCCTAAAAACGGATCCCGGCCTCAGCAATGTTTCCGAAATGGCAAAGACAATGGGATTGTACTGATTGATTAGGTTAATGATATCACTCTTATGACGACGTATACTTCTACTGTTCCATTGGAGAATTTGGAGAGCCATAGTTGGTATTATTTTTGGTGAGAACTGAAAGTAACTGTTCTACAAGAACGGAAACATCGTGCGGTAGGGCATCTGACATTTTAGTGAGGATGTTAATAAGGGAGCATAGGAGGAGTTCTACAAGGTTGTCGTTAGGGGTTAGTAGAGGGGTGCTTTCTGATGGGTTGATGCAACAACCATTGGGTTGTGATGAGGGAGGGGACTGGGTTAAGAGGTTATGGCTATAGGAATCAAAGGATTTACCCACACTAGGTTTGGGTCGGACGGGTGAATAAATGGTTTTTCTGTAAGATGAGGGAGAGAGAGGAGATTTAGAAGGGGAAGGGGGGAGAGGCAGGAAAGGGATGGCTGAAGTTGTTTGTGTCAAATACACTTGGGAGTGAGGTATTTGATCTTGCTGAGATCTGACAGTCACGGATGCATATGAATTTTTAACTTGAGGAATGCGTGCTGAGGCTGCTGAATATGCAATATTCTCTTCAGCCATTAAGGTTTTAATAGCTTTTTGTCTTGAATGCTCAGGGCATTTAGGATCAGTTGCCATATGGGTACCTTGGCAGAACAAACAACAAATATTTGGTGAAGAGCAAGTAACCGCTTCATGGGGTTGGGCACATTTGAAGCAATTTATCTTTGACCTGCATTGAGATGCTACATGTCCAAAAAAACAGCATTTCCTACATTGTATCGTTGGCAATTTATAAAGGGAGACCGGCAAAGAGGCATTAAAACAAAAGGCTCTATCTGGGAGATTTTGACCAAGGAATGTCAGGACGACACTCCTTGATGGGACCCACGTGGTAATATTGTCAGTTCTTGACTTCACATTAAGACGCCTAGCTCGCACCACTTCTCCACAGTTATGCGGAGTAGAAATGTTTTCAACAAGTTCCTCCAGGGACCAATCAGTGGGGATATCGCGTACCACACCCATACGGAACACAAGAAAGTTGGGGATTTTGGCTGTATAGTTATTAGTTTTAAGGACATCTGAGTTTACAAAGTTATTCGCCGCCGCAGCAGACTTAAATAATATATTTATTTTATTACGACCTATTTTAGTAATTCCGCCTTCTGTAATATCTAGAATGTTATTTTTATGTAGAAATTGAGCAAATTTAAGGGTTTTAATGGGAGGAGCAATAGACTGTTCAGTTTCCACCTGCGAAACATACATGCACAGAAAAAGGACCCTTGTCAGTCCTCGTGTAGTAATTATTGCTTTCAGCGTCAAACCCGGGTTTTGCATACACTGATTGAATAGATTCAGCTGGGGAGCGGACCTTTTTCCCTTCCGCATCGATGGATGGACAAGGGTCTCCATGTCTCTTTATGCCTTTCCCGATCCCGACGGATATGTCGGGAGGCAATCCACCACCCCCATCAGGGGGCATATCCACGCTCATTTCCATAGAAATTAGCAAACCAAACTAACCTTCTGTATTAGTCCACCACCAAAACAACACAAACACTTATTTTCAGAGTGCAAGTAAAGAGAAACTTTAAGAAAACACCATAGGTAACCTAAAAAGCTTTCAACCAAGCGCTCGGTAAAAACGGAGTCCGCCCCGCAGAATGTCAAAATTGAATAGAAATGAGTTGGTTCTTATTCGGTTCATGTTCTTCTGTAATAAGTTTTCGATTCTTCCAGCTGAATATAATAAAAACAACAGTTGGAACATAGAATAACCTAATAAAAATACTCTCATTAAAAAATGCAGCAGTATAACTTTCCCGCCGGGTGCCACTGGACATACCCTCTGCTAACCAGGTAACCAGAGACGCAAGGCAACGGACGTTAGAGCGGCCGCGGCCTTGGGCCGCGGAATAAAAAAATAAAAACAGCATTATAACTTTATTCTATGGTGACTACATACTGGGCGTTCGATTTATCAAAAACAGGAATAATAAGACCATAGTGAAATCATAATTGTTTATGGTATTGTGTCCACCCCTATCATTCTATTGCTTTTGGTTATTTTCTCGCAATAGTTGGCACTACCTACTGCTTAACAACAAAATGTCAAAATAAAAACGAAAACTAGTCGAATCGAGTCGCTGTCGGACGGATTTTATTTCGAAGTGAAAGATTCGCCTAGCTTCAAAAAATAATCTTTTATAATTATAGAAATCCTTTAACAAAATAATTTAGAAGTAACTGTATTTAAATTGTAGTGCTTCATATCTTTAAGTTTTGTTGATATTTTAGTTTATTGCTGTTTTGTGACAAACGCAAAAATTCCAAACCTTTATTCGGTGTAGAGGACATTCGCTGGGCGTAAAAAGAAAATGGCGTGTGCTACTCTTAAAAGAAATTTGGATTGGGAGTCCATGGCACAAATGCCTGCAAAAAGGCGAAGATGTTCTCCTTTTGCAGCGAGCTCAAGCACAAGCCCTGGCATAAAGATGACCGAGACCAGACCATCGCCATTTGGAGAATCCGTTACCGCACCTGCGAAAATGACCCCAGGTTTGTTTATTTTTTATGACGACTTTATCGAAATGTAGTTCGATATTATTTGTCTCTAAAAATAAAACAAATAAGTTGAATATATTATTAATCTAGTGTAATCTCTAACGCCATTGATTCGACTGCATCATGAGTGTTTTTATCGCATTAGAGCGAGATGAGGGATCCGTAAAGAGACCGTTGCGTGGATTTTGTTGTCCTTTTGTTGGTTTTTGTACCGAAGTCCCAGCTTCTGAGTCTTTGTTGTGTCACGGGGTTTAATGGCGAATATGTTTTTGTGTTCATAATCTAGGTACATGTTGTACATGTGTTACATGTACAGTTTCAAATTGCTTTGTCATCTAAAATATATTATGGACAAAGCAAGATGGATTTTGTCTATATCAGCTTAATTGGTTACAAGATTAATTTACACTAATTACCATATTATAATTATAATGATGAGCAATCACATTTAAACTTAATTAAATTGCAAACAAAATACATAGTTCATTGTCTAATTATTATTTTTGTTACCATAGTAAAATAAAGATTAAACTAAGTTACCCAAACATTAAAAAAAAATCAAATTTCCATGTAAACCAGTTTTAAACCATTTGTTTATGTACCTAGTTTATAGTTATAATACACTCGTACATAATTCTCATGTATTGTACTTGTGCAAAGGTCATGGTATTGGTAATTAGGTATTGTAAACAAAAAACATACACATATGGACTTAGTTTATTTAGCATAAACCAAATTATGCAAAGAAAGGTTTTTCAACCTGTTTTCTTTTGACTAACTCAGAATATTCCAAATCTGCTTCTACTCAATAATCCAAATAATGCCATCTAGGTTTATTTTTATGTAAATAGAGTTGTTCTGTGGTGTGTGATCTTTTTTTCCCAACTGTGTCAGAGAGTGTTATTATTATGTTATTGATGAAATCTATTTATGTTAATAACCCATTATAAATGTGCCTGGTGACATCTAAAGACAGGTAGCATAAATTAACACATGATGACATAAAGGTGACAATTAAGGTTATATTGATTTTTAATTAATGCCAAATCATGATAAAAAAAAAGTTGTACTTATATATATAGTATTAAATAAATTGTTGGGGGGTGGTTCTCAGACTTACCAAATACACAAATTTTTAATTACAGCCAAAATTGCAAAGCCAACCTTCATGAATGTTTCAGAGCGTATGGCACAAGAGATATGTGACGAGATCAAGCGGCTGCAACGTCGGCGCCAGCTGCGGGTGACTAACGCGACGGCATCCTGCTCCTCGTCCAGTGGCTCGGAGGGAGACTGCTCACCACCACACCGCTCTTCACACAACACACAGAAAGTGCATCGCAATGCTGTGTTTACTTTCAAACAGGTAACAGGAAATTTATAGGGTGTAAAGGGGTCCCAAGTCAACCTCATCTGGAAGTGGTACACTTTTGGCGATAGTGATACTTCCCCCTTGAGGAAACGGGCATGATTTTATGTAGTTTTTATGTAATTTAGAAAATTCCTTATTCTTTTTACAGCAACTAGCAAGGTCTCGGATCTGTTCAATTTCAGAATAGTTCCCAATTGCTTCCAGAAGTTAACAATAGATTTGGTATGGTTATGCAACAAACTTTAGTAGAAACACCATGGGCATGTCCAATCACTTATGGAGTGAGTTAACGTTTCTGTACATTTCAGCTTGTGACATGAAATAAATGTTTGAATGAATGTGTAGTTTTGGATGATAAATGTTGTATATTTAAGTAAATTTACTTTTCTTTGTTTTACTATTTTAGTATATTAATCTGTATAAATATGTAAAAGACCTCCCTAAGCCTCTAGATTTTTTTTGTGTAAAATAAAGATTATTTTAAGTTATTAATATGAATTGGCAGGTGCGTTTGATCTGTGAGAGAATGCTCCGCGACCAGGAGGTAGCCATCCGAGCTGAATACGAGTCTGCACTGAGCACCAAGCTGCATGAACAGTATGAGGCCTTTGTTCGCTTCAACTTGGACCAGGTAATTTATATACACAGACAGGTGCATTAAACACCCACATTAGCTAGTAATTTTGAAATTCCAACGAAATAAGGTTAACTTAGCACTAAATTACTCTACACACTAATTGTTGGACCCCTCTGTTAAAATACTAATCTATAAAAAAAACTAGCTGACCCGGCAAACATTGTTTTGCTTTAAGGGTGGACTACCCTTAACATTTAGGGGGATGGAAAATAGATGTCCGATTCTCAGATTACCCAATATGCACACAAAATTTCATGAGAATCCGTTTCGGAGGAGTTTAACTACAAACACCGCGACACGAGAATTTTATATATTAGATTAAAACAACACAAAAATATTATGTTACTGAAACCCAAAAAGTTTAATTGCCATTTTATATTTTTCCTTTGTTCACATAAAAACACTTTTTACACATTAAGTTCTACATGCTGGGTGCTTACAAAAAAGAAGAATGATTATGGGTGGAAATTGTTTTAACATTGTCTTTTTACAATTTTAGTGTTTTACCAGTTTATTTGGGATACAGATGATTTGAAAGTGTTTTAACACTGGTTTTTAGTGTATACCATACCCTAAGGTGAACAAAACAAACGGGAACCCTATTACTAAGGGTCTGTTGTCTGTCCGTCTATCACCAGGCTATATCTCATGAACTTATAGACACTTGAAATTGTTACTGCTAAAAAAAACAGAATATAATAAATATCATCCACCGAGCCTTTTCCCAATGCAGTTGGGAGTCAGCTTTCCAGTCTAACTACTATTCGGCTGACTGCCACCTGACCTTCACAACCCATGGGCGATATCGAAGTTCTGTAGTTAGACCGCGAGGATTTTTTATTTAGGACTCAAACTACGCCTTACGACTGCTAATGTTTGTGTGACAACTGGGACCGACACAGCTTAACGTGCTCTCCGACGCACAGAGGATCTAATAGATATATAAGGATATATTTGTTATAGATAATGGTACGGAATCCTTCGTGCGGCGACTCCTAGTCTCACACTTGGCCGGTTTTGTTTAACTAGTGTTTGAACATGTTGTATTCGTCATTCAGGTACAACGTCGACCCCCGCCCGCCACCTGCATGCCGTTCGGTATGGACGCTGAACATCACATGCATCAGGACCTTGTACCCAGCTGTAAGTTACATTTGATATCTCATGATACTTTGAGACTGACGAATAAAAAAACTAATTTAGGCCATCGTGTACGCATGCTCTTTTGCACATAACTGTTATCTACTGGTGGTCGCTTATTGGTCGAACATCTCTCGCGAACATAGACCTTATTTTGGGCTTATGTTTTAACCCAATTAAAAAAATCATGATTAAATTTTTTTTTATCATAAACACTTAGATACAAACCTATGACATATGACAGCTTCCAAAACCAACTTTTAAAAAGCCCTATCCTAAAATGAACACAGCCACCGAATGTCGGAATGCTCCTTTATTTCCCTCCGTTAAATTAAACAAGAAGTCTATCAACATTAGAATCACGTACCAAATTTTGTGTTGATAGAGTAAAAATGTGGCCTGGAACACACATACAAACAGAAATGTTCCAGTTTCGAATTGTAGATGCTTCGCTTGTTCAGTTGAAAACATTCCCATACAAATATTTACAACTTAGTATGTATAAGGTTCTCATACAAATTTGCCAAGACAAATATTGGCTGGAAGCAGGCGTTACCTGGCGAAAATTCATGACAAAGTAATGGTAAGTAAGATGTTAAAAACTTTCAAAATATAATAGCATTAATTTTTCGCAAAATTAAAAAGGACAAACAAACGTCGACAATTGTTTTGCCTCTAAACGAGGCATTATCAAGACTGTCTCAGAGTTCTGTTCTCTCTCGTTTGTTTGTCCTTTTTAATTTTGCTATTATATTTTGAAAGTTTTTAACATCTTACTTACCATTACTTTGCCAAGACATTTATTATTTTTTTTTAAGTAGGTATACATGATTTCTAATATCTGTATATATTTTCAGATCTGTCCTAATAACAAGAGTGCAGATTTTGCAGTGCACCACTGCAATATATCAAGACAAACATATTTTGGTATATGTGAATATAATATGATATGCGGGCGTGATGTATCCTACAGAACTAAGACATTGTGATTGCTAGTGGAGTCTCACACAACAATATCTATATTTGCAATACTAGCAGGTAAATATACTTCTGTTTAAAGGTTTTGATGTTACATAGGCTTTTTTTTTTAATATTGTTTGTGTGAGATTCCACAGTTTAGTTGATGCCAGATACATATAAATTAGATTTTAATGCTTTAGGTAAGGTATGCTGGATAACTGTGTTCATAGACTGATGTGAAATGGAACATTCATTGGCTAATTGTGCCTATAACTTCCTGATACTGAAGAAACGGATACTAGTTATATTCATAGGGGCATTATTCTGTTCACCAAAGCGTCCGTACAATGTAAAAAAAAGTTCTAAGGAACAAACTTAAAAACCGTTGAATTGAGAATGTCCTCCTTTTTTGAGGTTGGTTAAAAATATCCAGTCACACCATGACAAAGGCACACTACCATAGCTATCTATATATATAATACGCCAGTGAAGCCGCTTCTCCTCCTAAACAAGAGTCGCACAGTCAAGTGTGGCACACCGTTGGAAAGGTTGTGGTCTCAAGTGGTGCGATACGATTAGAAATTTGATATAAAAAAAACCATAGAATTACCGTATTTTTCGGCAATATCAATAAACTAAAAATTGGGTTCTTAAATGCAACTTAGAAAACCATCTTATAAGGCCAGCAAGATGAGGTATTCTAATGTTTGTTAGATCACAGTGGCCTTTGTCACACTTACCATCGAGTTGTTGAACTTTTAATGGAGTTTACTACAAATCACATGTCATAGACAATATTGTAGCATAAAATTATTCAGGAAAAGTGTTTCCTCGGACAAATACTAACTATTTAGTAATTGAGTGAGCAAATACTGTCCTCTAGGCACACTCGATTTTTCCACATATGGTGAACGGTAATAAAGTCCCTGGCTTGTTGCAGAAATATTAAGAAATGACACAAAGCAAATGTATATTGTATACATAATAATTTAAACTACAGAACATGTAGAAATGTACCACGATAACAAAAAATCACACCGAGTGCCTCTTATTCATTGTCCTTGATGAGCGAATTAGTTAGCCATAATTATTTTTGATTGATAATTATTTTTATTGTACTTTTCTTTGTAGTGTTATCGAATTATAGTTGTAGTTCGTAAATTATATATTTGATTGAATAGTTTTACCTCGGTTTGCCACCACGGCTGAGACGGCCTTACGTATCCGAGACTTTGGGATATCTTCCTATCTTAAATATTGTATTCTTACTTGTAATGGCTGCCCTAGCCATATATTAGACATTGTATACTATTTACTTCCTGGAAATTAATCAACTGATACATGGCTATTTAGAGAATGATTAAATTAGCTTTATTTAAATTTTTTAAGTTATTTTTTTTCTCAATAATGTGTAAGACAATTATATTATGCACTGTGTTACTGTCGACGTACTGTAAGGAAAGAATATTTTCGCTGAAACATTATTGGGACTTGTTTCATAAACTATTGTTTAGTTGTAATTTTTTTATTGAATACAGAACATGATATTTGTTACCAAGCATTATTCAATAAAAAAAGTAGGATAGGACTTTTTTAAATTGTATTATCAGCTCTATTGTAGGTTATTGGCGATTAAGAACTGAAATAAATTAGCTAAACACAACATTTGATTTTCATTTTACTCTGGTCGCCCCGGCTCCACATGTTGGTCCCAACAACGCCAACGTGGGTCTTTAGGTTCCGGCAAAATTAATTACTGGGAAAAAAGTAAAAAAAACTACGTCAAAGAGAAAATTGTTTTTTTGAAAATGTTGACCATGTCTGTCGTGAACCATATCTATACTTATATGATTAGGAGGAAAAATTTGATTGTTTGAAGCGAATAGGCTCCGATTTGAATGATCCGATTTTGAAAATTCTTTCACTGATATGAAGCTACATTATCCCTGTGTAACATTGGCTACTTTTTATCCCGGTAATAATTGTTCCCACGGGAACCGGAAACGAGAAAAATGTATCACGCGGGCGGAGTCGCGGCGATCAACTAGTAAGTTACAATAGTTAAAATGAAAACTGACGTCTGAAGTGTTTATAACCCCTTGAAAAGGTCAATTGTACTTTATTCTCAATAGTTATGGCATAACGTAAGTATTCTGTTCTATCGACGATCTATGTACGGAACTACGCCTCGCGTGTTTGTATTGAAATATTTAATATGAGCAGCGTCCTCGTGTGACGCGGTTTGTATTTGCCATAAAAGTAATGTTATATAGATGCATCATAGTAGTTTTTGCTAATGAGCAAATAGGTAATACATTGCAGTACATCCGCTAGAGCTACAGCGAAGGCGCGGGTGCTCGCAGGTTTACATTTGTGTTAAGTGCGAGTGCAACTGATTTTAATAATCACAGTTGCAAGTAGAAAATGTATGAAATCACTCGCACTCTGTAATCAATTAAAATGTGAACGGTAGAGGTGTAACGGCCTGGCCAGGGGTTTCTGCGACGGCGGCGGCGACTGCGGAAATTCCTGCGTCTATTTTGCATGCCACGGTACACTCGCGTTCGCCGCCGCGACTAGTAAGGAAGTCTGAGAGCGAAATGTCTTTATCAAAGTTATCTCGATGTTGCTTAGAAAGTAATAGTTTTTTGGTTCAAGACTTAATCTTTAATAAAACGATGGTATAATAATTACCACTTAGTTTTTTTTTTCTAAAACCCACATTATTATCTCGCATGGTAACATTGAAGACTTTATTGTAAGGAAATCTCTATCTTGATAATATACCGATTCATACCTATGGCAACATTTAATCTATCAAACGTCATAGTCGTCTTGTATTCAACGTCTGACACCGATTTTTTGTGCAAAAAAATTAAAATTTGCTGGCAAATTCAAGACTTTTGGAAGATTTGTTACAGAAAAAATTTTGGTAAGTAGAAATGGAATCCAATAATGCAAATATAATATTATTCTTTCAAGTGTACGTAAAAGATATTCTAAATAACTATATATTTGTACGTTACATAGCGGTTTGAATGTGGTGGTAATATATCTACCATTGTCCGTTCGTGCTTTGTAGAATATCGTCACATAAAAAATTAGGTTATTTTATTTTATTTCATTATTATATTATAGCATTATTTTCAAAATCTCGTGATGGCATCCAAAAAACTTCCAATAAGTTCCGCTGACCTGGAAGACTATTTTCCTAATAAACTATTTGAAATTTGTTGTTTGTGTACTTTCTTGTTTTTATCCTATCAAAATCAACCTGTCCTATCTAAAGTCTAACGTGGGCGAGCAACCTTAGTCGTATAATTTCTGAACGGTAAAAATCAGCATATTTTTTTTCAGAATTAATTCAATTTGAAATCAGAGTAAAGCAGGGGCAAATAACTAGTTAAGGTTATAATTTAAACCTGAACGGACAATGGTAACTATCTTACCACTTGTACAAGTTCGCAACGGACAATGGTAATATATTTACCACTGAAAAAAGGGGGTTCCACTCCCCCCACCTAATTTTTGATAACAGAAATGAATTCTACGACCCTCAATTACTCAGAATCCAGCTTTATTTTTCACAAATCATACGAAACGGCTCGCGTTTGTTTAAAGGTTAATATTTGGAAGAGATCGTGGAGTACATGCTTTGAATAGGAATCGAGGTATAGATGGAGAATTCCACAAGAAGTACGAGAAATACAGAATGTATCCAGAAAAAAATTTCGACTACACCAGAATGAGTGTCGAAACTTTATATTAGAAACCGTTTATATTAGTTAAGATTTATTAGTAAGAGATTATATTATATAAAGTCTCGGTGTTCATTATTCGCGGCGAAAACAACTAAACTTTTTTCACGGGCCTAGTCGCCGCGACTGTCGCCCGCGGCCCGACGCCGTGGTTTGTTCCGTCGTACTGATTCATGTATTTGTTTCACTCGCACGTCGCGCCGCCAGTCGCCCGTGCGATTCGTTCGGTACATTTCGCCGGTCGCCGCTCCGCGTGGCTTGATAAGTAGGTACATCAATTTTTTCGATTTATTAGCATTTCTTAAACTTTCGCAAAACTTACACTGTTGTAATATTTCGTACATTTTGTAGCAAATCATACAAAATTTGAAACGTTCCGCATTTATTCGCAAATTATACACTATGATATTTTATTTGAGTCATTAGCAGTTTGGTAACTATTCTAACCCATTTTGGTATCATTATCAAAACAGCTATGCTGTACAGTCACTTACAATTTCTAGACAAAGGTATGAAACCAAGAAATGAAGTTTGTTGTTTTTTTAACTCTAAAGTGTATTTTGATGAATTGAAAGTGTTAAAAAACTGTATAGTGCCGTTCTAGTCTATATTTTTTAATATCATGTTTACGTAAAGAAAGCATCGATTTTGATTTAAAATAATAATATGAATTTTATTAAAATTCTAAGTTTTCCTTAAATTTGTCGTTTATCATTACTTCCCAGTAATAAAGGGTGTGATATTTTTCTAAATCAATGGGTTCGATTCCCAGCTAGGATTATAGGTTTTAAAAAAATCTAATGATGAGGTTTTAAGCTTCATCAAAATCGGGCTCGTGACTCCTTTGAGCATTTTTCGCTATTCCTTATAGTTCCGGATTTGGCCATCCAAACCCATTTGAAAAATTCATATAAGTATACGTTTCCTGCTGTACGTGTATAATTATACAGGTATCTAATTATACAGGTAGATATCTACGTACAGCAGGAAACGTCAAAAGAAAATGAAAATTATTGATGAACGGGGGCCGTGGGAGTTCTCTGTAGTAGGTATTCTTTGTGTCTTGGAACTGTTTTTATTGTGAAGATGCTTTGAAAAAGGTTTATTTTAATTAAAAGTATTTTTGTTAGGTAGGAAGTGAAAAAGGTAATTTTAAGTTTATGAAATTTGTGTATGAAATGTATGAAATGATACATTTTACATAAGTGATACAAGTTTTTAAGATTACGATAATAAATGGACCAACAATAAATAAAGTTGATATTTTGCGAAAGTGTATAATTTGCGACTAAAGGCGGAACGTTTCAAATTTTGTATGATTTGCTACAAAATGTACGAAATGTTACAACAGTGTAAGTTTTACGAAAGTTTAAGAAATGCTAATAAATCATTTTTTCGCTGTTGCTACCATTAAATGTGGTGGCATTAAATTCACTTGAGAGGGCTCTCTATTTCCTATATATTACGTTACTCTATGAAGTACATTTCTATTCATTTATTCTAGTCGCTAGACGCGTCGCCGCCGCCGCCGCCAGTCGCACTTCGCGAATTTCCGCTACGGCCTTCGGATTGTCGAACGCTAAAAAAACGTTACGTGTATAAATAGATTTTACGATGTGAAAATGTATATTTTCTCATTTTGAAAAATAGTCAGTTGAAGCTTAAGATCTGAGAAGTATTCTGCCGCAGGTTTTTTTTTAATTCGATCAAAACTCGCCGTGATATTTTTTTTTGAATTTGACCAATTTTGCGCTTTAAAATGGTTGTAACTTCTTTACAACGCATTTTTTCGAAAAAACCACAAGAGTAAAAGTGTCTTATTTTGCCCGTTTTACCCTTAGAAATCATTTTCCAATACAAAAACTAACTTTTTATCAGTTAAGTCAAATTAATTTGTAAAATAACAATTAAACTGCCCACCCGCAGAAATTTAGTTTTTTTACCAATTGACTCCTCTTGGTCCAAGGTTTACAAAAAGTACAAACTTGTATAGGCGCAATCACATTTTCAGTGATTGGTCAGTAATTTTAGTTTTTCAGGGGGTTTGCCACTTGCCTATAATATCTAATACAATTACACTAGATACCTTACAATATCAATTACAATAATCTTATATATAAAACATGAAAATAGTGTATATAAAAAAAATACTTGTTTAAAAAATAAATATTTTTTTATTTTTTTGATTTTATTAATATCGTTTGATTTTTATGAACAATTTCTATTTTGTAATTTTTCATAAATTTAACATTAGTTTCCAAATCTACTATACTCGTATAACAGTTTGTACTCAATTTGTTTGGACTTTACCAAAATTAAATCATCTTTTTTGTATGATAGGTACTTGATTTACATTTCTGTCATACATAAATTTTCGTGTCGGTTTTTTGTGCCACTTGCAATCGATATTATAATTCCAAATTATAATTATCTGGATTATACAAAGGTTTTACACTACTTAATATTATGTATCGCCGCATCATTGCACCTGTGGAGTAGCCGTCGATAATCTGGGACACCATGGCCTTTCTTGTAGCAGAAGCGCAGGTCGTATAGGTACCTCGGCACGCTATTCTAAACGACATAATTCGTAGGGCTCTTTCCACCGCAGGTCTTCCGGCCGTACGTGAACCAAATTGTTTAGAACGAAGCGATGGAAAGAGACCGGACAGTATGTCGTTGCTACCGTGGAAGATGGGAAGACCTTTGGTGTAGGACGCTACATGCGTTGACACCTTAGCATCTTCACACCTTCCAAGCACATCCGGATGTGCAGGCGCTGCTGCTGCATCGGCTGAAAGCCTTAAACGGCGTAAATATGCTAACCTAGCAGGTGATTACATATCTGAGCCGATTGGGGTTGAAACACTGGGGTCATGGGGTCCAAGTGCTCACTGCCTTTATAGAGACCTTGCTAAACGCCTAATCGATGCTTCTCCGGACCAGAAGGCTGGCTATTTTCTGGCCCAAAGAGTAAGAATCGCCATCCAATCTGGCCCCTCTTTCCCATTGAGCACTATGGGCACGTGCCCAAGGCCCCGCGATTGATAGGGGCCCCTACTTCGAGGGGCCGATTGAGTTGCTCGACGAGGTTTGTAAGCTCTTTCGGATAATTGTGGAACGCGTCGAGCATCTCACGAGCGTGGGACCAGATATGGGGGACAACCAGTAGGTACGGTTTTTGTAGGGGACACTCCACCGTGAATGCGATCCCGTGAGGTGATGGTGGCAGCGTTGTCTCTTGACAGCATCAACGCTCGCTTTTAACACCTTGTACTGGAGTTGTGTTAGGAGGCGCTCGTGTCCTACCGACCGCCATGATCGGGGTTTGAGGACGGTGGGCTAGCAATCCACTGTCCTTACAGAAGTAGGCTATAAGGGTTGCGTCCTGTGGGGTTTTATGTGCGTATTATAGGAGAGCAATCTGTCAAACTTACAGATTGCCTCAAACACCTTCCCTAAAATGTCTACCAGCAATATTTGGCGCCAAAAAGGCCTGTAGAGGGAAACAAATAAACATACATACATAGATAGATAAGCGTGTAAAACATAACCCTCGCTGACGCAGTCGGGTAAATAGTGGTCTGTCAAGATCACAGGGGCCCCATTATCCCACATGCCCAGGGCCACAAATAGTTTAAAGACGGGCCTGCATCCAATGTGGCAAAACAGCCAGCATTCTGGGAACCTTCCCAGTCGGCAATGACGAGGAGGATTTTTTAAACGATATTTTGTAATGTAAATATATTTAGTCTATAATTATGTATATTGTAATTCTTATTGTAAATAAATGTACTTAATATTCTACACGGTATTTTACAAACTCGAATTAACGGCCTTTCCCTAACAGGGGAGGCGCCCGGCGGATATTTAAGTATTAACATATTAAAAATATGTAACTAACAATAAGTTATTTATTAAATAGAAGTGTAATAAAATTACTGATTTTAATGTTAGTCGGGTATGTATCTCTTTTTTTTATAGTAATAAACATGTTATATAGGTACCTACAATTTCTGCAGTGGGCATTGTATAACAAGTAATCACATAATAATAGGCAACTTAACAATAAGTTCTGAAATAGTATTCATAATTACACTTATCTACATGTAACTCGGGTATTTTTTTGCACTATAGTACTAAAGAGTTTCTTACTAATCTACTTACTATACAGTTTTGTACTGTTCTATTTCAAGCCTTAATTTTAAATTTTCTAGTTCCACTTGGTCAGCTTTGGCTCGATAATAAGCCGCTATTGCAAGCTCCTTATCCTTCTGAGCTCTCTGAATTTCTTCGGAAAGGTTTAGTTTGTTGTTTGCTGTAAAAAAATTACAAACTATTAACTACAATTTATACAACCTCATGTTTGAATAACTAAGACCCTTATATAAAATAAATTTATTTTGAATATTAATAAATATTTTGAAAACCACAATAATTTACTCAATAATCTGTAAAGCAACTTACAGGAGCTTTTATAGGTGATTTTGACTAATTTCTTTGGCTTGGAAGTTTGTCCAGAAGTTGTTTCTAGTAAGGGGTCTTCTGATTCCGTATTAAGCAACACTTCTGTAGACATTGCCGGGGCGTTTTCACATATTACCGAATTAATCGTAACTCCATTAATAAAGTTTTCATAAGCACTTTTATGTTTTGATCTTAAATGTTTTTTTAAATTAGTTACACTCGTTTTATATGAGTACTCCTTCGAACAGAGATTACAATTAGCCATTAGTGAACCCGGCCGTTTTTCATAATAATTCCAAAGCAAACTCATGATTTACTAGAATTGTTTTTAAATTTTTTATAGTATGCTTACAACAAGAGATGGTTACAAATTTGTCAGATTATTTGACGCCAAATTATTATAAAATCACTTCACAATAATATGATTAGAATGACTATGATTGATGATGACTTAACTGTGACCACAGACCAGTGTCTCCATATATAAATTTAGTATTACCGTGTTGCAAGAGTAAAAATACGGTGTTTACCGATAAAATTACGGTAGATAAGTTGTGACGATACCGTGCAAATTACCGTGTATTTTTTTAAAGTAAAACTAAATTATGATAAAAATAAACTCCAAATTATGGTATAGTTATTTAAACTGCCATGGTCGTTATTATTATAAACTTTGGAAATGTATTCGGGATATTTACCATGTATTATTATTTTGTTGTCGAGTTTCCGATATTTCGGCACTATTGCAAGCGCCATGGTCACGGAGGAACTGTCAGTACATCGCGAAATAGTTTAAGGTAAACCGTATCGGTCTACCCTCCTTCTCACTCGTTTTTGTCGCGCACCACTACTATTGTCCGCATTGTTCTCACTATCAACTCGAACATGATCACGGCACACAATACTCACGGTATCCACTCGCGGTTTTTGTTTAGGTTGTTGTTTATTTTTACATAAACTGACCACTGGACGCCAGACACCCGGCAACTGAAAACCGTCTTCACGATTGAAATTTTTATATTTTGTTATTTCAATGGCTTCTCTCACCAACCTGGGTATGTAATGACGGTCTGCCGAAAGTATTTGTGGGTTATGTAACTCTATCCAATGATCAGTACCTGCCTCAAGTATATGCTCCGCAATCGCAGACTTCTGTGATTCATTATTTCTGACCGCCCTAATATGTTCCTTCATTCGGCATGCAACCGATCGCTTAGTTTGCCCAATGTAGGAGCTACCGCAGCTACAGTCGACTTTATACACACCCGGCTTCTCCAAGGGGAAACTGTCCTTGGGCGAGCGCAAGGACTGTGATACCTTTCTCAGAGGCGTGAAGATAGTTCTTACGGATATTTTCTTGAGAATGTTAGCGATCTTATCAGTCACACCTCTGACATATGGTAGGAATGCTGGGTGTCTTTCTACCTTGTAATTTAACTGTTTCTGCGTGCATCTAGGTGGCTTGATCCGTCCACTGTACCCATTGCGCTGTAAGACGCCGCTTATATGTGTTAGTTCAGCTTCCAAATGTTCCTCGTCACATAAGTTATATGCACGGTCAGTAAGCGACGCCACGACTGAATGCAATTGGCGTGGGTGGTGATGCGAGTCTGCATGTAGGTAGCGGTCTGTGTGAGTCGGTTTTCTATACACAGAGTGACTGAGAGCCCCATCCGAACGAACACCAACCTTCACGTCCAGGAAAGCAATGGACCTCTCTATTTCCATTTCATAGGTGAAGCTCATTTTATTATGGATGTTGTCTAAATGAGCCACATAACCCTGTACATCACGCTCATCGCCCTCCATGATACAGAAGATGTCGTCCACATACCTTTTCCAAAGTTTGATGTTGTTTTGCGGGGCAATAGTGATAGCCAGTTCTTCGAAATGTTCCATCCATAAGTTGGCCACCACAGGAGCCACTGGACTACCCATTGCTACTCCATCTATTTGTAGGTAGTATTCGTTACTGTACACAAAGTAATTTGTGAATAAACAATGATGCACAAGGTCAGCATAGATCTTAGAAATGCCCTTCTCTGCGATTTTGCGTTTGATTACTTCCATACAATCAACTATAGGAACATTTGTAAATAATGACTCCACGTCAAAACTCACCATCACTTCCGTTTCCTTCACTGTGGTATGGCGCAAAATTTGTATGAAATGTCGGGAGTCTTTGACGTACGATGTTGTTCTCCCCACCAAGGGCTGCAGTACCTTAGCTACGTGTTTAGCTAGTTCATAAGTGGGTGAGCCAATTTGGCTCACAATAGGCCGCAATGGTACGTTTGCCTTATGAACCTTAGGTAGCCCATATAATTTGGGGGGTTCAATGTTTCTGGGACGTAGCAGATACATCACTGTGTCGTCACCAAACCTCGCAAAGACATTTATGGTTCCGCGAACATTCTACGTAATTGTAGTATCAAGTTATTACGTAAGTCAATTAGTAACACTAGATACCGCTTAAACAGGATCCAGTGTGAGTTGTACGATATACATCTTAAGTGCAGTGCGGTGTTGTCTAGGGAAGATTTCGATAATTGTGACCGAATCACATACTTACAAGCGCAACGTTCGAGGGAAATTTGTGCTTTGAAACAAAAACGTAAGTTTGATGCCCTCCTTGCAAAGCAGAAACCATCTGTCCCCTACCACAAAAACTTACGAAGTCAACGAACGGTTATCAATCTCTCCCAAAAAGTGTTGACCAATGAAGCACTTGACGCCTTGGAGAGAGGGTTGAACTTTGCCCCCACACCTACTCGTATTCCGTATGAAAAAGTGATAGGTACGGTTGAGGAGGTGGTCAGACGCAACAAAATACCGGTAGAGGATGCAGAAGTCGTGAGACAGGAAGTGGCACTTACCTTGCGTCGGGCCAAGCCTCCACAGCCAAATATGACGGCCGCCGAGCGTTCCGCACTGCGAGAACTGAGGAACGACGACAGTATTTATGTCCTCAAGGCGGATAAAGGGAATGCTACGGTAGTTATAGACGTCACAGAATACGACGACAAAATTCGGAAACTTTTAAGTGACGATAAAACCTATAAGAAAGTCAACTATAACCCTACGGCGAGAACCAAACGAAGCACGGAAAAGTTGATAAAGGAGTGCAAACAAGAAATTGGTGACGACACAGTGATGTATCTGCTACGTCCCAGAAACATTGAACCCCCCAAATTATATGGGCTACCTAAGGTTCATAAGGCAAACGTACCATTGCGGCCTATTGTGAGCCAAATTGGCTCACCCACTTATGAACTAGCTAAACACGTAGCTAAGGTACTGCAGCCCTTGGTGGGGAGAACAACATCGTACGTCAAAGACTCCCGACATTTCATACAAATTTTGCGCCATACCACAGTGAAGGAAACGGAAGTGATGGTGAGTTTTGACGTGGAGTCATTATTTACAAATGTTCCTATAGTTGATTGTATGGAAGTAATCAAACGCAAAATCGCAGAGAAGGGCATTTCTAAGATCTATGCTGACCTTGTGCATCATTGTTTATTCACAAATTACTTTGTGTACAGTAACGAATACTACCTACAAATAGATGGAGTAGCAATGGGTAGTCCAGTGGCTCCTGTGGTGGCCAACTTATGGATGGAACATTTCGAAGAACTGGCTATCACTATTGCCCCGCAAAACAACATCAAACTTTGGAAAAGGTATGTGGACGACATCTTCTGTATCATGGAGGGCGATGAGCGTGATGTACAGGGTTATGTGGCTCATTTAGACAACATCCATAATAAAATGAGCTTCACCTATGAAATGGAAATAGAGAGGTCCATTGCTTTCCTGGACGTGAAGGTTGGTGTTCGTTCGGATGGGGCTCTCAGTCACTCTGTGTATAGAAAACCGACTCACACAGACCGCTACCTACATGCAGACTCGCATCACCACCCACGCCAATTGCATTCAGTCGTGGCGTCGCTTACTGACCGTGCATATAACTTATGTGACGAGGAACATTTGGAAGCTGAACTAACACATATAAGCGGCGTCTTACAGCGCAATGGGTACAGTGGACGGATCAAGCCACCTAGATGCACGCAGAAACAGTTAAATTACAAGGTAGAAAGACACCCAGCATTCCTACCATATGTCAGAGGTGTGACTGATAAGATCGCTAACATTCTCAAGAAAATATCCGTAAGAACTATCTTCACGCCTCTGAGAAAGGTATCACAGTCCTTGCGCTCGCCCAAGGACAGTTTCCCCTTGGAGAAGCCGGGTGTGTATAAAGTCGACTGTAGCTGCGGTAGCTCCTACATTGGGCAAACTAAGCGATCGGTTGCATGCCGAATGAAGGAACATATTAGGGCGGTCAGAAATAATGAATCACAGAAGTCTGCGATTGCGGAGCATATACTTGAGGCAGGTACTGATCATTGGATAGAGTTACATAACCCACAAATACTTTCGGCAGACCGTCATTACATACCCAGGTTGGTGAGAGAAGCCATTGAAATAACAAAATATAAAAATTTCAATCGTGAAGACGGTTTTCAGTTGCCGGGTGTCTGGCGTCCAGTGGTCAGTTTATGTAAAAATAAACAACAACCTAAACAAAAACCGCGAGTGGATACCGTGAGTATTGTGTGCCGTGATCATGTTCGAGTTGATAGTGAGAACAATGCGGACAATAGTAGTGGTGCGCGACAAAAACGAGTGAGAAGGAGGGTAGACCGATACGGTTTACCTTAAACTATTTCGCGATGTACTGACAGTTCCTCCGTGACCATGGCGCTTGCAATAGTGCCGAAATATCGGAAACTCGACAACAAAATAATAATACATGGTAAATATCCCGAATACATTTCCAAATTATGGTACTTACGTTTTATTATTAATTTGATAAGTACCAAAGAAAAACATGACCAACTACTAAACAATATTTAATCGGAATCTGACTCTCCTATCATAACAATATCTTTTTCGTAAATTGATTTATTAAATTTAGATAGCATTTCATTAGTAGGTCTGAAATCAACACAATTTTTGACGTTTCTTTTTATTGCTTGCTGTGTGAAAATATTTCCTTTTATGGTTTCAGTTAGAATTTTGTTCCTTTTTTTGGTTTTATGTCATTTACTTGGCCAAAAATGCTCTCCATCTCTTCCAATTTACCAATTATATTGCACTAACAATACCAACATTTATTTACAATAAGAATTACAATATACCAAATATACATAATTATAGACTAAAAATATTTACATTACAAAATATCGTTTAAAAAATCCTCCGCGTCATTGCCGACTGGGAAGGTTCCCAGTGCTGGCTGTGTTGGATGGCGATACTTATTCTTTGGGCCAGAAAATAGCCAGCCTTCTGGTCCTGAGAAGCATCGATTAGGCGTTTAGCAATGTCTCTATAAAGACGGCGAGCACTCGGACCCCATGACCCCAGTGTCTCAACCCCAAACGGCTCAAATATGTAATCACCTGCTAGGTATAAACTATACCTACTATATTAAAACAAATCTATGAAACTTCAATACGCGTCCGTACTTAGAGGTAATCAACTAACTAACAAATTCAAATTCAAGGTTGGGGGAATCCCCATCATCGAAGAGCAGTGTTGTCATTAGAAAAGTAAAGCTGAGATTCGGTTTAGGGAGTATTTTATACACACACTACGTAATTTATTATAGTAATACGGTGACATATGACACGGTAATACCACTATTACCTTGACGGTAGACTGCGACTAGATTACGGTGCATCTACGGTAATTACCGTGTACATGGAGACACTGCCACAGACTGTGACAGTGCAGTGTGGCCAGTGTGACAGTGTGACGTTCTGTAAACGTAGTGATTATATACTCTTTGGTTCTGTAAACTTCTGTATTCAGTTCCTGTTCATACCTCTTGAATGTCCGCGCATAGACTTGTGATCTCTCATTGGCCGATTCATGAAACTACCAATGAGATTTTTGCGAATGAGTGAACTCGGGCAATGAGAGGTCGCAAGTCTACTGACTTTGCGTTGATTACTGAAGCACTAGGACCGATTGAATGAATGGGTGAACTAACAGTGTGACCTAGTTCTTCAAGAGTGTGACCAACTTAAATAATTTGTGGTTGGATAAAACTTGGCTGGGGATCCCAAAAAAAAAGCTTTTCTAAATTGTTATACACTGAATATGGAGTTGTCGCATGGACCAAAATCCTTATTTGTCCTCCATACGAACGATGTCCGCCGAACGATGTGAAGCGCTGTTCACATCGTTCGGACATACCATAGACTATAGTGTCAAAGACTATAGAAATCTGGATCCAGTGTATAGAATTCCATTGTTCCGTTCACACCTGTCGGACAACTTTAGACCGAATGACTTGTAGTCTATGGAAGTCCGACGGCGACAACGGCAAAACTTTTTAAATGATTGAAACAAGTATTTTAAGGCCAGAAATCATTCATTCTCTGGTTTATAAATTAGGTACAAGTCTTTATGTCCATTTTATTTCTATAAAGGTTGGTTGGTATTGGCTAGGCTCCACACAATCATAAACAATAATCTGTCAGTCAGTATCCAGAGACGTATGTAGAATTGTAGATAGATAAAAGTATTGAAAAATTAAAATCATTACATATGCTAGATGCCGAAGTCGAAGAACTATTAGTAGAATGTGTGATAGTGCGCACTGTACTCTACAACCAAACATGCAGAGATTATAAAAGAATGCATTGAAAGAGCAGCTTTTGCGTGAAATAGGCGCTCATACAAATTTATTTATTTATAAATTTGTACATAGTAGTCTGTTGTGAAAGTATAGAATACATACATTATTTTCCAGCATCAGAAATTAGAGAGATTAATGTGACAATGCGCCAGCATTCTGAGCATTCGATTAACGTGGTGCCTTCGCATGTATAGTGCCACTACTTGTACTGTGTTTTTTTTCTCACTGTTGTAAATTAATCGATAATAATGGAATAATGTAATTTTTTAATCCACTGCCCTGGGCGGCGGCCGCACCTACGTCCATTGCCAAGCGCCTCCGGTAGACACTGAGAGAACCTTGCGGCGGACCTTGGCCACCTGTGTGGCCACTGCGTTGTGGTGGGGTGTAACCACGCATCTTTTGGGTCGGGTTTTATCCCGCGTTGGTGAGTGAAGGCATGCGTGGGGTGAAGTCTCACATCACGCAGCCCTTCTAGCCTGCTTCTGTTAGAATGGTGGGTTGCTAATCCATCGTCCTCAGGCCCGGATCATTGAGGTTAATGGTCCTGGGCGTAGCCACGTCTGCGGTGCCCTCGCGGTACACTTCGGAACTCTGCGGGGAGGATACGCTCCCTCACCCTACCGGCCGCCTCCTTCACGAGCATAACCTGCTCGCAGAAGGCAACGGCCGCGTTCCACTGGCTCTCGCTAGAGACCATGCCTCGTAGCATGGTCTCCAGCGAGAGAGTATCTACGCCCAGGCCCACAACGAGGTCCCAGCGCTGACTCGCCCACGCTGAGCATTCCACCAACGCGTGGAATGCCATATCTTCGCCGGAAGCCTCGCAGTGTTGACACGCGGGTGTGACCTGACGATGCATGCGATGGAATAATGTATGGACGGTCATACACTACTGTCTTCTAATACCACATTCTGGGAACTTTTAAACGGTTTTTAATAACATTAATATGTATTATACCTACATATATTAATGTTATTAAAGTATAGTCTCATTATCCCTGACGTCATATTATTTGCCCACATTTCACTAACTGATTGATTGGTCCCACATAATAGGGCTATTGCAGCTAACTACAGCGGTTACACTTTCCTCTTCTCTCTTCAGTATTATCTATCTCCTCTACATCTCTAAGGTCTGATGGCAGAAAAGCCATTACTGGCTTAAGCACGCCTTTTTACATATTGTTATTGTTTGTTGTGTTTTGTAAATTTGTACAATTAAGAATAAAAAAACTAGTACTTAACTAGTTTTTATGTTAGTCATAGCCTTATCCGTTCATCTGTAGGTGTTTTGGGCATTAACATTAAAATTAACGTATCACTTAAGTTTCAAACATTCCTTCTCTGTTTCATCTCTTTCATAGAATCTATGCAAGCGAAGATAGAATAGCGAAGGAATTTCCGAAAATTGAAATTTTAACCTATAAAAAAATTTTAAAAATTAAACCTATAAAATGAGCACTCGTTCGTTTGGTCTAAAAGTCTAAACCCACCTTTAAATACAAGAAGTTGGAGTTTGGGTAATTCTATTCAGTAAATTGATTATTTACACCTGTATGGAGGACAAATAAGGATTTTGGTCTATGCGACAACTCCATATTCAGTGTATAACAATTTAGAAAAGCTTTTTTTGGGATCCCCAGCCAATCTTTATCCAACCACAAATTATTTAGGTTGGTCACACTCTTGAAGAACTTGGTCACACTGTTAGTTCACCCATTCATTCAATCGGTCCTGATCGGACAGTCCGATAGTCCGTTCACATCTGTCGGTCAGAGTTTTCTTGTCTATGCGCGGACATCCGAACAATATGTTCAGCGCTTGAACAGCGCTTAAAGGGAGGGACACATACAGCACACTGCCGGTCATCTATTTGTAGGCTTGAAGGTGGTCGTGATTCGTGCGTGACTGGTTGTGACCTTGTAGTGACAATACGTAAACGCGGACCGTCCAATATTGTAGGCATGGCTTTACCATAATGACCTTTTGCATATCATTCATTTTAATTACATTTCATTCATTCATTCATTCTATTTGTCTTTGAAGTAATTTGTATTTTGTGTTGTGAAAGTAAAATATTTATTAATATTAATTCAATATTCAATCAATAGCTTCTTTCCAAGTTTCCTCGTGTCATAATTAATTAAGGGATCATGAGTTTCGAAATATCGACGAATAATGGAAACGAGAAAGACGAACGAAAATATAACGACCGCAATAAGTCTGACGAATTACAAATATCGAGGACAGATATGAATATGTTGATCATGAATTATTTGGTAACAGGTAACAAAATATATTTTAATATGTCGATATAAAACTAATTCTTAGTGACTTACATTATTCTAGTGTTAGATATATTTCGATTTTAACGTAAAATTGCCATAATTTACAACAAAGAATACACGTCCGTAATGTATCTAAATACTACAGCTGATATAACAACTTTCTACTCACCTTCTCTTATATATAACTAACTAATATTTTAATCTGAAAATGTGTATACCGTGTGTTAAGCATAATGTATGCTTGACACACGGGTGTGTTTGTACCCTCTTCTCTCTCCTCAATTTCATAAAGCTTTTACGAAATTATTAATAGTAGTAATAGTCAGAATACACATGATAGTAAATACCAGTCGAATGGTTAATGTGCTTGATCATCACAAACACTCTCTTCAACATTTTCCATCTATTGTAATCTATGGGAAGTATTGCTGTAGCAGTACTTCCCATAGATCCTACAGTTCTTTGTTGTTACGCTAAACATAGATGTTGAACTTACCCTATGACATATTATTATAAGATTATCTTTGGTAGGTCAGGTCAGTCAGTCAGTTTGGTAATTCAAAAATTGTTTTGACAGACACAATTTGCCATTAATTTTGTTTGTCCTACATAATAGGCGACAAGCCTATATCCATTACCTGGCACTATAGAAAATCCATAACCAACCTTTAAATCAAACCAAAATTCCAAGATGTTAAATACCACTGAATATAATCTTATTTATAATTATATCAATTCTTCAGAGGGGTTTAAAGAAGCAGCAATAAAGTTCCAGCAAGAAGCGGGCCTCCAGGAGCCTGCACTTTGCAGTTCTCTAGATGAGAGGATCATGATACGTGAAGCTGTGCAGACTGGACGCATACCTGATGCTATTGCTATGGTCAATTCATTGCATCCAGAGCTATTAGACAATGATAGATACTTATATTTTCATTTGCAGGTAATTTTATATTCTAATTTTAATAATATTTATTTCAATAGTTGCCCTTTTGAATTGAAATAGGCTTCCAGGTTTTAACTCTTCAAACAGAAGTAAAGATTTGACAAAACAGCATGATTCAATTAGTAAGTTGTCGTTATCTAATAAAGATAATATTTTATAATAGTAAAAATGTAAATTACTTAGCAATGGTGATTGTGTGGGTAATTTTTAGTTGATTCACCAAAACCATTAGCAAGTTTATAATAGTGTTGTTTATAAGGGTGAACTCGGGACGCCTGGTAATGGACAATAGGGGGCATAAAAATTATATGTTGTTTATTTGGTAAAGTTAATAATAGTACTTATCTGTTGTACAGCAACTACAGCTCCTAGAGCTGATCCGAGCTGGTCGTGCTGAAGAAGCCCTAGCATTCGCAAGTGCTACCCTTGCAGAAGCAGGCTCTAATGACCCGAATGCACTCACAGAGTTGGAACGATCACTGGCATTACTTGCCTTCCCTGACCCACATACCTCACCCTTTGCAGATCTTTTGCTGCCTTCACACAGTCAAAAGGTAAGCCTGTGCTGATGACTATTTTATGTGCAGTATAGAATTCACTCCTTACATTATGGGTTTAGGGAGTATAGTTACTTTAGTTTAGAAACTCCAACATTGATGTTGGCTTCTAAACTACTATTAGTTAAGAGCTGCATGAACTTATAATATTGATATACTGAATATGATTCACTTAAATTCTACCAAGTAAATTGTTATAAGCTATTCTGATTCATTCTGAATTTTAAAGTGTTGCTCTCCATACTGACTGCTTCGGTGGTGTGGTCTGTAGTGTATCCGCTTTCGACGCCGGAGTCTCGGATTCGATTCCCGGTCGGGACAAACTTTGTGTGATGACATATGTTTGTACCGAAGTCTGGATGTTTCCTATGTATAATATGTATGTATTTACAAAAAAAATGTATATAAGTATTTATATCAGTTTATCTAGTACTCATATCACAAGCTCTGCTTAGTTTGAGACTAGATGGCGTTGTGTGGATTGTCCGAATATATTTATTTATTTATTTATGTTTTGGGTTGCAAGAAAGAAAAAAGAACCACTTAATCGGGAAAAGACATCTTTATGTGAACACTGTGGTGTATGTGACGATATGTATCACTTGTTGCTGGAATGTTCCCATAACTATAGTAAATTATGATGGCCCCATACCCATATGGAACAGAGCTGAACTGCACATTCGAGAGGGCTCGAAAGCTTTTAGATTTTGTATAATCTCTTTTAAGCAGTGTAGTGGGCCATAGTAGGCACTAGAGCTAAAAGGTGGAGTAATAAAAAGGTATGAACCCATGAGGCTGAAATGACTGGCTGAGACCAAACAAAGCCTGTTTAAAAAAATTAGAAAAAAAAAATTAATAAAAATCCCTTTCATTTAGTTGGATTTTTTTCTTTTTCATGTATGTTCACTGTAACATACCTGAACCGATATGTGGTTTTTTTCTGACAGCCTTTGGTAGAGATGTCTAATTTACATAAATCTCGTATGTATTACCATAATATATAAATTGTCCTCAGATTGCAAGTGAACTAAATGCAGCTATACTAAAAATGGAGAACCAAGAGTACACAAACCCAAAGCTATGCAGTCTCCTCCGTATGATCCTCTGGTCACAGAGTGAGCTCGACAAGCACAATATCAAATATTCCAAAATGACAGATCTCGCTAATGCTACCATAGACAAACCAAGGTATTTCATATAAAGTTGATATAGCTATTAGAAGTTAGCTTAGTGAGTATATTTTAGTTATCTATTTATTTACATTTAAAACATTTTATAGATAGTTTCACTCATTAGTGCGTGCGGCTCTATGTGTAGATAAGCCTTGTAAATATACAGTCCCTATGTCCCTATGTGCAGAGATACAGTGTAGTATAAAATACAGTAAAATATAGTCTGGGTCACGAGAATGACTATTGTAAACTCGGACCAATAAAAAGTAGTGTTTACTTTTTATTTTTAATGCATTTAGTAGTTTGATATTGTACATTAATGTAGATTATTTTGTTTTAAGGTTATTGTAATGGATCAAACAAAACCAATTGCGGGATTTAACGCGGAATTTACGGAGTTGCATCGAGATGTGGTTACAGGCTGACTGAGTCAGCAACGGGAACAGGAGTAGCTTGACTTGTATTGTAGTTAAATGTACCCTGGGTTCTTTAAGCGGCGCGTCAAGAGGCACATCACTAGGTCGTCAAGTTGAGGGCCACTTTCTATAGTATTTATGTGGACTATAAGAGTCGACTTACCACAGCCACAGCTTACCATCAGACGGGCGAATCTAATATTAAAAAAGAAACAATTGTTTGTTTGTCCAATAAATATTTTTGTGCACAACTGTACCCGTGCACAAATAAGTTAAAAAATTACATGTTGCTTATACAACGACGGCCTCCCGATTATAAGCTCTCGCACACATTCGAGCCACGCGCACATTTGAGTTAAAAATTTATATTATTTCTATTTGTCAGGTAAGGCTTACCTGACAGGAAAGTGTATCGTACCTGACAGTTTCTTTTACTCTAGTCAACTTTCAATACACACTCAAGTTGAGGTACAGTTCGATTATCTACACTTTAGCGCTCGACAATATTATCAAAGATCGTAACTATAAATGACACGAGAAACATAGCTGCATATTGATAACATCCTACTAGGATATTACAGCCTTAAACAGAAATGAAAATCACCCGCCAAAATGCAATTTTTGGCAGTAGACCTATGAATAACACATGACTTGATTTCATTATTACATTGCTTTACTTAAAGATAGGCTCGTGGTCCTAGTGGTAACCGAGCAGGTTAACACATTGCAAAGGTTTAGCAACATCTTGCCCGGCCTGTCTTAGGATGGGTGACCATTTCTTAAGACATTGAGACCCCTCCGTGCCTCGGAGAGCACGTTAAGCCGTCAATACCGGTTGTCATACGTACATTTATAGCTGTCGTTACGGGATTTGAAGCCCTAAACAAAACCCGCCTGGTCTAACTACAGAACTTCGATATCGCCCATGGGTTGTGGAGGTCAGATGGCAGTCGCTCCACGGAAAATATCGAAGTTCAGCCGAATCGCAGTTAGATTGGAAAGCCAACCCAATCTGAGATGACGATTGCTTTACTAAAAACACAAAATATGAAATTCGTATGAGGTAGTTTATCGATTCGATTCCCGGTCGGGACAAACTTTGTGTGATGACATATGTTTGTACCGAAGTCTGGATGTTTCCTATGTATAATATGTATGTATTTACAAAAAAAATGTATATAAGTATTTATATCAGTTTATCTAGTACTCATATCACAAGCTCTGCTTAGTTTGAGACTAGATGGCGTTGTGTGAATTGTCCTAATATATTTATTTATTTATTTATGTTTGGGGTTGCAAGAAAGAAAAAAGAACCACTTAATCGGGAGTTTATCTCTATAAAAGCGCTATTTACGATAAGAATTAATGGTGTAATTCATAATGAAACCATACAGTATCAATCATTTCTGAAACTCTTTCAAATTCAAATTCACTGTCTGAAATAAAGATATTGAAAATAAATCTGTCACATACATATCCAGCTTCTCTTCTTCGGTTAAACATTCGCTTTCGCATTTAATGGTATATGCAAATCAATTCTAGGATTTCATATACGTACGAACCTTCACGATGTAAGCCGAGACATTATTAGCCGAGCGCTAAAGTGGAAATAATCTTTGCGTTAAAAACTAACTTTTCTAAATCCCTGTAGGTATCTTTTATTGGGTTTTAAAGAAGTAATACATTTTTTTGAAATGAACTCACTTGTACAGTTTCACCAATTATTTTTATTTTATAAACCTGAACCAAAATGTATTCTTATTAATTCACAACACTACATTCACTGTCTGTATTTAATAACTCATTATATTATTATACTTAATAAATTCATCTTTAAGCTATCCACAGCTGTCATTAGACTGGGAGTTTATTTAAAAAAAAAAAAAAAAAAAAAAATGGATTACTATAAGTTCCACTAAGTGCCGACAATCGAAAGCATAAAGTATATTTTAAAGAAGTCTTACCTAGTGCTTTAAGTTTTATAAGCACATAGGGGAAATTGTTTAGTGCATATATGAATCGTTGAAAAGATTTATATGTTTGTATGTACCATGGTATTTTCATTTCATTCCACAGAATTCCCGTGGTAACGATTTCTCGTTTGATGTCACAGAATTTAATTCTATATAACCTTATGCTACATAATTTTAGATAAAATTTAGGTATAAGGTATCTAGTTATAAAATAATAACTTTGAAAATTAATGCATTGTAGATATTGGCCTATTTTAGGCAGGGCCAGAGACTGATGTGTAGCGTCTATGGCAGGAGATCACGTGGGAGTCGACTCGGAGCAACACTTCGAACCACAGCCAATGCGAGTTGTCTACTATCTATCATAGTCATCTTACCTTTAAGACTTTGTTGGAAAGGAAAATATAAATGTACTATTTTATGTTATTTTATGGGTAAGTGTAGATTAAATAGGGTACGCTAGCTACTAAGGTACATACAGTCGGCTCCAAAAATCCATGGTGAACATAAGTCTATCATGGCCGATTCAGGAAGAGAAAAATGGACATACTGTTACACATATTGTGATAGTAATATTTAAATAAGTATGGTATGTATTGAAGCAATGCATTACACTGTTGATTTATTTTTAAACAACTTCATAAAACGAAGGATGTTCCATATTTTTAGTGTGTACATACATATTTAATATTGCATGTTTTGTGATTGTACATCAATGATTTTTTTTTTTCAAATAAGATTTCTTCATGCAATCAACCTCCTTGTCAAAATCTTTTGCAAATCCAACCCAAAGTCTTGGTAAACTGTAATTTTTATTCTGATAACATTGTAACTATATCTTAAACGGCAAATCTCTGTAAACAAAGTAGGTATTTTCTATGTAATATTTAGAAATAAAAGAATTTTATTGTAAGAAATAACAGTATTTATTACTAAAGGCCAATGACCAATATTGGTATAATTTGTTTTTCCTTTCGCCAGAAATAAAACCTGTGTGATATGTTAGAGGGCAATTTGAGAAATCAATAGCAAAAAGATTCAGGTTAATTATCCGTAACCAAACGAAATTACACGGGGACAACTAGTAGTAGTTCTGATAGTATATTTTTGTGAGGAATACAATTGACATTGACATTTTAAGGTTTATTATGATCAAATATATTAAGTTGGTTGTCCTGTCGAGCCCCCCCATAGGAATTTACCCATTAAAAAAGGAACCCCCCCCTCTAAAAAATAAGGCCTACAGTCGAACGGCGTGCCATGACACCCGGGTGTCATTTGGGGTTCAACTGTACAGTCGTACAGTCTTCTAACATATGCTTTATGTTTCATCTTTGGCGAAAAGAAAAATAACCCAGCAATGTATGGAAAATGGTCATTCCTCTTTTTATATGAAACGGCAGCTTATGCCAAAAGAAAAATATAAGTATCCTAATTTATCTTAATTCATTTTTCTTGTTATTTGTACAGTCACAAAAGTACCATCCCTATGAGCATGGCAGTGTCCACTAGTCTATCGACTTATACAACCAAGAGTGACCCAATTAACACATTTTTGAAATTTTCTGCGATGTCATAGGTTATTTATTGACTGAAGTCATCGCTGGCTGATCTTTATATTTATGCGCTAAGGACATAAATCGCATAGCATTCGTATTATATTAATTATTTTTTCTGAGAAACAGTTTTCCCATTGGCTATACAAAATATACAATCCCTCAATATAACATTCTGGTATTCATATACAATAACTATTCAAATTGATATAGTGAATGTCACCATCCAAGGACGTAGTCTAACGCCTTGGAAATGATACCACTGGACCTCTGTGGCACTGGCGCATTAGGGATGGGCGTCGGGCACAATGAACGGGCACCTAGTTGCCTGAAACAACAATTAAAAAGTTTGGAAAGAACTTTTGTCAGCAGAGAATGTTTTTTTACCATGACAGCCTTATGATTTTTTTAACATTTCCTAAACCTGCTAATTTAATTAAAAATGCTTTTGTACTTTTTGTGTAGTTTAATTATGATTTGGCTGTTGGTAGCTCCGGGGTTGGTGGTCAGATCACACCTCGTGTAAAGCAACTGACATTGGTTCAAATCCAGCTTGCGATGTATATTGGGCTGTGCGAGCGAAGGGGCTTTATCTACATCTCCAGGGCCTAATTCATTCTCACCTGCATGGCAGTGCACCTGCTGACAGCCCGACAGGACTCTGGCAGAAATATTATTCGTCCCTATTGTGTGGGACTAACAGTCATTACCAAGTTGTAAGGCATATTGAGCGCCAATATGAGAAATCAATAGCAAAAAGAATCAGGTTAAGACGTCCCTTCAGAATAAAGACGTGATTTGTGTAAGTGTATTGTAAAATACTTCAACCATGTACCTCTCAGGTGATGTAATACCAGGGCTAGTGACAGCAACTCGAGGTGGTTCTTTACACTCCACCACACCGACCATAACACCAGGTAACACCTGTCTACCGCTCAAAGCTAAAGCGCGTTCTTTCTCTGCTCTAGTGGCGTATCTAATGTGCGCCCAGTTGCCTTGAGTTGGATATTGTTTATCTGAAATACAATAAATAAGTCGTCTGTAATAATATTATATGAAAGTTTTGATTAGGTACATATTTATTTATAGCACTGTATTTGTTAACCTGGAAGGCAATCCAGATTCTTTTATTTACCCCCGACGGAAACCCGAACGGGGTGTTATAAGTTTGACGTGTGTGTGGGTGGGTATGTGTGTGTGTGTGTGTTTGTAAGTCTGTCCGTGGCATCGTAGCTCCCAAACGGATGAACCGATTTTGATTCTGTTTCTTTTGTTTGAAAGATGGGTTAGGGGAGAGTGTTCTTAGCTATGTTTTATAAAAATCGGTTAAGCCATTTCAAAGATATGAGGGGTGAAAGTGGTGATGAAAAATTGATGTGTTCAAATATACCTGTGTGTTGGGTGTGTAGGATGTGTTGGGTATCAAATGAAAGGTCATAGCTTATACATCACTTTTTGTGAGTCGAGGTTTTTTAAATTTTTAATTTAATTTTGACTTGTTACAGGCTCTACCTCACTGCACACTCTCAATAGAGACTGGAAATACCAATCACCAGTAATAACAATTATTGTACCCACCATCATACCAGATTGATTATGATCTAACGGTATTTACAATTTTACAGAGACAATAGAAAACATATTACTTAGTTTTTTATAATGGCTTTCTGTGTTTTTGCGGCAGCTGAATATCCAACAGACATGAAATGTATTCCTCTTAATTTATGCTATTACCATCTATGCCGATTATAAGGTGCAATAGCAAAAAAGTTATTATTTTGTAACATAATAAACACTTTTTGTCAGTTGCCTGGTGTCTCTGGTTCACACGCAGAAGATATTTCCAGTGGCGCCCGACAGACATAATAAACACTGAAGAAACTATACATAAATAAATAAAATACATAGTTTATTTCTTTAACTTTTCGTTTACAAAATTAATCAGTTGCCGGAACAACACAGGAAGCATGTGGTAAAGCTTGTGTTGGGTGGTTCCGCTCCTTAGGACTATATAGTGAAGGTGTAATATTATAGGTAACTACATTATGTATAACTAATTTTATATAATTAACTAAACTAGTTATCCCGACGAACTTTGTATCGCCTCAAATAAAATATTTTAATATTTCATGCAAATGTATGTAAATTGAAAAACGCGACGGACGGACAGACAGACAGACAAATTGTCGTATTAAATATATAGATTAACAGAAGTACAAAATGAGTGAAAGAACTAGGACTAGTACTGGCGTGCCCATCTGCATATATGTGTTTGTGTGTGTGTGAGGGTGAGTATATATGTGTATTTGTGTGTGTACCTATGTGAGAAGGCACCTATAGATAATGAGTGCAAGTGACGGTGAGTTTGTATGGAACAGTGTGTTACATGAGTGTGTGTGTCTCGTAGTTTGTGTAGATTATGTTCTTATTTGAAACTAGTTTTTAATGTAATGCTGGTAAGTACCACAAGAATGAGTTGCACAACCTTGAACTAAAATTCGCATTTAAATAATAAGTTCTCAGTTTCGTTGTACCCAAGCGACTCAAGTTCCTGAACAAGGGTTTGTTTACATTTACGGAATTGCATGTTATATATTGTACATTTGCTGTGAAACTTATTATAAAGGTAGGCAGAATGTGCAGGAAATTGTCTCCTGGCAAACAGAGTTCTACAAGGAGTAGCGGCAACTTTACATATCTTCTACCAGTTTGAACTTTATACACATACGGTAACTTTTTATGTGGTTTAAGTATGTACTGAGTTGACAATATAAAGTTTTCTTAATGACAGTATGTTATGGCTTAGGTATAGTTCGTCCGTAGGAAATCTAAAAGGTTTAAAAAACATTGTCTTTAACAAGCATCTCTGGGCCCTTTCTGCCTCAAGAAATTTAGTTTTTGAAGCCCCACCCCAGATAGAGATACAGTAACTCATAACAGATTGCGCCAATGCAATGTAGATACGCTTTAAGAGGTCTATAGAGCACATGTCTCAGCCTCTTAAATACCCATATGAGTTTACGGATCCTACCATTTAAAGCTTCGATTTGAGGGTGCCAGGAAAGTCGGTGATCGTGGTGTTTAGACGTCCAATCTCCTCGCACCCACATTGCGTAGTAGGTACTCACAACATTGAAGTTACATGTGTGAATCCGTAATTTTAAGTTTGGGGGCGGAAGAGTGCGTCTAGTTAGTGCAAAGCAAATGTAGGTACCGTAAAGTGGGGTTATTTGGATATCGCGAGGTTATTTGGAATTTCCAAAATAAAAGTTTTAATGAGATGTATTTTTTTATGGGGCAACAGTAGGAAATTTATTTTACCACCTGGCTATACAACTACTTTTAATGTCAATGTCAAACTTCAATATTGGCAGTTGTTAGCATTAGCGACTGAGTAGTGCGTTTTTTAAAAAGTTCTAAAATTTTGGTGAATTTCGTGGTTCCAAAACTTTCCTCCGACACACCACATCTAGAAAGGTAAGCATAGAGTCAAATAAATTGCGAAATTCTGTGTTTCATCGGCATCTCAATGATTCAATATGCTTTATTCCATGTCTTACGGCCTGGCATGTTCTTTGATTTTTCTCTATGGGGCTTTTTGGTTTCGATTTTGGGGCTAATTGAAACTTAGTTTTAAATAGCCCCTTTTTAGCTTGTCAAATATTGCTATGGTATTTATTCATCGTTTCGAATAGCCCCAATTCATAATTTTAACTAAATTAACGGTAAGCCGTTTCTCATTTTTCGATCTGTAAGTACCTACAGGTTTTTAATAAAAATAATAATTCTAATTTGTTTGATTATCAACGATTGAAATCTCTTGTAAACAAAAACCCATATATATATACTCTTACTTTGCACATTTATTTTCACCTTCTTTTTTCTTTATTTATAACATTTTATTTTCAACCTAGGTACTACTACAGACACAAAAACCATGGTCCAAAGAAAATACACAAATGCACGCAACGGCAATAATCATTCTCCTTACCCGAGTTACGCGAATGACGAATTACAAGAAGCCATAGACGCCAATCAAAATAGTACAATATGCGTAGTTAAGATACTTTATTGTTATTTACTTGTTTTTTTTATTTAGTTATTTTAGTATATAGGCACAACACGGAAGATTTGTGATTAGTTTTTTTAATGTTAATTTTCTATGTGTGTATATTGTTTTTTTACATAACATATACAAAGTCTAGTTAATATTTGTGCTTGCTCTAGTTTCTAATGTTTTATAAACGATAAACCAACTGATCATTTTTTTATTAGTAAGGAACGACTTCGCCTTAAATATCCCAAATATTGCTTTATCCCTATTACAAACAGTTTTAACATTTTATTTCAGATTCCAAATAACCCCAAAGTAGCGATAAGCTATAACTACCAATAAATTATCAAAGGTAGTTTTTAGCGTTTTTAGTGAAGAGAAATAATAAAGTTTAGATTGACTCAAGACAACTTTTTTCACTCTATCTTTTCCAAATATCACTTCATGGTTTATTTTCGAAACGGATTCAAAAAAAAGGGAAAACCCAAAGGAAGCAGTTCAAATACCAAATAGCCCCGTCAATATGATATTTGGAACGATATATTTAAATAAATATATCTAAAGACTTTTCCACAGAAACCGTATATTTATAGTACTAATTTAAAGACAACATTGAATGTTACCAAAAATAATATTCTAAATGTTGCCAAAGTAACTACC
The DNA here is from genome assembly GCA_963556515.1 of Nudaria mundana. Lineage (NCBI taxonomy): Eukaryota > Metazoa > Arthropoda > Insecta > Lepidoptera > Erebidae > Nudaria > Nudaria mundana. Next base: position 3,224,492 of record OY748290.1, on the reverse strand, counting down.
ATTCTTGGAAGCGACTGTTATATTCAGTTTTATGAATTTAATGTGCCAATTACCCCCACTTTACGGTAATTAGTTTTAGTGATGTTTAGAGTAAGGAGAGCTGATTTAAGCCAGATTGCAACCAAAATCAAATCAAAATCAAAAGATCTTTATTCATGTAGGTCACAACCTGGCAAGAAAAACTCACGGTCACTCTTTTTATTCTGTTACAACAATAAAAAGAGGGCAAGGGCAGTACGTGACCATGTGTGGACCAAGACCAAAATTATGGATCTCTGTTATTCACAAAAAAAGTCAAATACTAGTTAAAGGTGCCACATAATCTCAAAGTACCCATACCTTACAATATCATAATAATAATAATTTAACAATAATAAGTGAGTTTCAGCAATAAAACAACATTTCAAACAGAAGTAGCCCCTATGTAGCTCGAGTGATGAGCAAGCAACTCATTGCCATTTCTCTGTATTGTTTAGATAATCTTTAATAGTATAATATGCCTTTTTTAGGAGCTGTGTCTTAACAGCCACTTTGAATTTATTTAAAGGAAGGTTCATAATGTTTAGAGGAATTTTGTTATAAAAACGTACACCAAATCCTGCAAAGGAGTCATGAACCTTCTGTAAACGATAATACGTCCTAACCAATTTATGCTTATTTCTAGTATTTATTGCATGTATGTCACTGTTCATACTGTATAAATGTATATTCTGTTTAACGAACATAATATTCGCATATATATTGTGATGCAACTGTTAAAATGCCTATTTCTTTAAATCTTTCTCTAAGAGAAACTCGTGCATTCAGTTTATAAATCGCACGTATAGCTCGCTTTTGGAGTATAAAAATTATCTCTATATCAGCTGCCTTGCCCCACAGTAAAATTCCATACGACATGACACTGTGAAAATAGCTAAAATAAACCAGCCTGGCAGTTTCTACATCCGTGAGCTGTCTGACTTTACTAATAGCAAAAGCCGCAGAGCTAAGTTTCCCTGCAAGACCCGATATTTGGGCGTTCCATTGTAATTTGCTGTCTAGAGTAATACCCAAAAATACGGTTGATTCTACAAGATTAAGGGTATCACCGTTCAAAATAATATTAGTACCGTAGTTCTAAACATTAGGCATACTAAATCTAACACACTTCGTCTTTTTTGCGTTCAGAAGGAAATCGTTGGTTGTAAACCAATCCAAAACTAGTGCCAGTGAACTATTTACTTCGTCAAAATTCTTCAGCTTGCGATCAACTTTAAAAATAAGTGATGTATCATCGGCGAATAGAACAATGTAGACCTTATGGAGACCCTGCTCGGCGGCTGCGAAGACGGAGTTCCAGGAATCTCCACACAATAGCTGTATCATCCGCGTAGGAAAATATGTACCCATCGCTAATTTTGAGCCTCGTTAAATCATTTAGATTTACTAAGAATAAAGTAGGCCCTAAGACACTACCCTGGGGCACGCCAAACTCAACCTCAGTGTCAGAACTAGTAAAGTTTTCAATTTTTACTCTTTGAGTGCGATTTTTTAAAAAATCTGTTAAAAGTTTTAATGGTGAACCCCGAATGCCTATAAGCTCCGTCTTTTTTATAAGAGTCGTAACCGACACTGTGTCGCATGCTTTTTTTAAGTCTAAAAAGACTAAGACATTTAACTCCGCGCTTAGATGCGTTCCGATTTGAGGGTGACCGGTATATTCCCAGTATATTTATTACACCCACATATATTTAACTGTACGCACGTAGCGCCATTTAAGAAACGTTCCTTAAATACTGGATTTAAGATAGATTTAGCGTATATGACTACTCCATCACATTGATTTCAACTGTGCGTGGTAGTATAATGTGTATAGTTTCTTATAGTAGAAACGGGCTTATTTATGTTGAGTCGACATTCGGTAAGTATTGTAACATTCTATGTCTGAGCCAGAGTCCATTAGAGAGGTTTCAAAGTCATTCAAGTTGCAATAAATACTTCTTATATTTTGTTGTATTAATGTAAGATAATTTTTATTAAAGTTTATATGTTTCTTTAAATTCACTGTATCGCATGACACAGACCTTGCTACCGCGATGTCGTCTAATTTGTTTAAGTTTATGTTAATTGCCATTTGCTTTTAGGGTTTCATACTGAGTTTCAATTTGTGAAGAAATGGTCACATGCAACAAAAGTAAATAGGATAGTTCAAAGTTATGAGTAATGTTTCTTGTGATTAGGGCTAGTGTGTGTGTGTAATTAGTGTGTATGGTGTAAATAGTGTAAAACGTGTATGTACTGAATGTGTTTAAGAGCTTGTGTGTGCATGTGGTATTGGGTGAACTGAACTGCAAAGTGGCTATAATTGTGATGTTTTTGTTTAAAGTTTGACAGAACACATGAGTCAGAGAGACCATGGACATAATAAACAAGCAAGAAATACTACTAAGAATAGTACTACAATTAACAACAAATAAAAATAATAACAAAGATAGTCACATAGCGTTAAAATGCTATTGGATTTGGGCTTCATTAGTGATAGTTATAGTTTTAGAGTTTTCGTCCTTTCTAACATATACATTTCCATATGCCGTCCAAGCGAAGATAAAGCCAGTCGATTTTATAAGATCCCGCGCAAAAAAGTATAGTCGTGCGGCCTTGGGTGTCAGTTGTTCCGACACAAAAATACACAAATACAGTTTGACTTGTAAAATGTAATAAATTTTATCTCTCACAGTAGATACAAAACATAGGACTTAATAAACTTACCTAAAATAGCACCACAGTTGCTGAACCGTGCCAGCACAGTATTGGCAGCATTTGCAGGAAATCCAAAAACTGTAACCCAATATTCATCCTGTTCTTGACAACCATCTTGCCAAGGACTGTGACTAGGTTGGTGATTTAATGAGCCATTGGCATAACCATTATGCGCCATAGAGTTACTGTAGAAACTATCTTGGAATAATGATTTGTTTATAGATGGTTCATTGCTTTTGATAGTATCAAATAAATCTTCGATGGGCGGGCCGTTTGGTTTACTTGAGTATGAAATGTTTGGTGATGCAGGAATGTCAAACATGTGCGAGTTCGTAGACATGTTCTTATACATGTGAGGAGATGCGGGATTGTTCGGGTACATATTTTGATGGTTATAGAGTGCCTGCTGATGCATGGTAATATTCTGTCGATATGCCTTCTGTTCCGGTGTAGATGTTTGACTAGGGCTGGTAGGTGAACCTATAACAAAATACTGCTATTAGCTTGTAATTTATTGTTTTTACGAAGCAGAGTAGGTTATGATTGAAAACAATGAAGTTATTTAAGCTACTAGGTTGATAGGAGTACTACGGTTAGGTGATTGAGGTACTTACCGAACGCCAAACTTCGGCCTTTTGTGGGTGATAAACTGTTTGTACGAGGAGTTGTGGGAGGATTTATTTCACCTAATAGAAAAGGCGGCAAGTAACCAACATTAGGGCTATTAGAAGGAGAGTGTGTAGGGCTACCCAAAGTCATCGGTTCCATTTTATATGTATATTTCCACGTTTCAATTATACAAAAAGGAGTGATTTCCTATAACGTGATTTTATTTTATTTTTATTTAGCGATTTCAGCGGTACACTACACACAAATTACCGTTGGCTTTGACTCCGGAGTTAGTTGTCAATGTCAAAATGTCAAGTGTGTTCCCATGTCAAATTTTTTTTTTTGGAATTTTATGGCTTGGTTTCAAGACCTTTAAGCCAATCCCATGTCATGAAAATCAAGCAAAATTTTGAAAATTACAGATTAAAAAGAACATTTATAAATAGGCAAGACTCTTTGAATTGAATCAATGAAAACTCACTAAACTAGGAGCTGCGGTCACTGCCGTGGTACTGCGCTGCAGCATGCAATTGAGCGAAGCGACTATTGTCATATTTTTGGTCAATAACTTTTTTGAGGGTCCTAAATTAAAATTCGGTCTCAAACAAAACCTGCTCCTGAGAATGCTTGACTTTTGAGTGAAAAATCATGAAAATCGGTTGGGTAGTTGTCGAGAAACAATTTCACATCGAGTTGCATTTGAGTCATCTGATAAGGAGCTCCGCTCGCTACGCTCGCTTCGCTCAAAAAGCATGCAGAGCCAGAGTGACTGCCTAGAAAACCATATATATTATACATCATCAATGATATTCTAAAAATTATAGTAAGAAACAAACAGGTTTACAACAAGATTTAATTTTCAAAGGTCTTGAAACCAAGCCATAAAATTCCAAATAAAACAAGTTTAAAAAAAAAATTGTCAAAATAATTCAGTCAAACAAACGAACATGGATTCTCGGGCTATAGAGCCTGAGATATTTAATGAATATAATAGAAATGAATTCACGACTGCTACTATTAATAATCCAAGGACCATGTCACTGAACAGTAGTAACGTTGTTCATAAGTTATTTAATAGAGAGGTAAGTTATTTACCTGTATATGTGTATAAAACAACACCAAAGTTCTAAAGCTTTCGTGTGTTAAGGTTTTATTTTTTCTCTGGATTACATTTTATTTCATGAACTTACTCTTCTGTAATCGTAGAGTTATACTCCTATGGCAAGCAGATAACTCTCTGTCTGTAGCACTCTAAAGGACTTTGTTTTTATTTTGATTGTTTATCATTTTAAACATATCAAATCATTGAATTACTGACTGTGATTTAATCGATCATAACATCGTTAATTTGGTCCTTGTAATTGATGCTTATCAGATTAATATAACTTCAATCTTTCAATAAAATTGTAATCCGGTTCAGAAGGAAGTTGTCAAATGTATGTATACTATAAAATAATCAATTAAAGATGTTTATTGAGCACTTCCACGACAAGCAGATATTTTTATTAAAAATCATTTTATTACAATTAAATAATTACCAGCTCACCATTGGCAAATAGAGAATAAAAAAATGGGAATCAATATTATAATTGGTTAAGCGGGCGAAGCCGCGGGCGTCCGCTAGTAAATACATAATTCCAAAATAAATATTTACACATAAATATCTACATACATAGAAATACTTGACCTAAAATGAAGACTGAAGACAGTATATAGTGAAGGTTTAAAAGTGCATTCCCACTATTACAATCCAATAGCTTGACTGTATGCTGATGCTTAAACTGCAGAGATCCTATTTAATGGTATGTATTATCTGTCCTGGCACATATGTTACATACCATCACTGGAATACCTAATAGGCTGTAATTATTTGACAGAAACGATAATTTGCAATCATTTTATTTTGGGAACTTTACAATTCTCTGTAAAGACACAAAATAAATTCAATGTTAACATTACATTTGTTCAAGATATTTGGCTGTACATCGAGAAAAAGTAATGACAGAGGTCGTAAAGTGTTTGAGCGCATCCCACCGCGGCTGCGCTTCTGTCTCATGGATATTGTGCCAATGCCTTACCTCAGAGAGCACGTGTTCATGGGGTTCTCACAGTGTGGACAGTTCCTACTTAGCTTCACCTACAGCTGTAATACCATGGTGTATTTTAGAGAGAGTTCTAAATTCACGTAAGTATTGCAATCTGTATTAACAAAAAAGTCAGCATTATTAATATTTTATCAAATAATTGTGAGTATGAAGTCCTAATCAAGATTCAAGAGACCCCAACCTCACTTGCAACAGCTGATTTAAAGTTCTCCACTATTGGCAATGGATTTGCCACCAGTTGCTTGAGACCATCATACCAATAGTAGCTTTCTGTTGAAAAGTGGGTGTTAATAGATCTCTGCCTACCTTATCGAAGATGAGGTTATGTGTGTGTAATGACGAGTAATATCTATGTAAGCAAATAAGAAGTAACAAATAATACACTGGCAACCCTGGTTGTACAGAGTTTTGTCCTGAGTTTCGAAGTAAAGACCTCTGAGCCCACTTTAAGGCTGCCACACAATGTGCCGCGCGCCACGTGTCGCCACTCAGCACTACTACGAGTGCCGCCGGTGCAGACATTGTGTGGCAGCCTTTAGACATTGCCACTAACGATTGGACCACTTAGGGCCAAATAAGAAAAAATTAACGTCACTCAAATAAGCAGATACTCAAAGTGATGTTGCATATGTATTGTATGAATAGTTTCATTTTTTAAGTGGTACTCAAGCATTTAAACAGCTCCTAATTATTTGAGTGACGTTTCAATATTCGGTAGTTAGGCTGTCAAACAAATGAAATGGTATATTTTGCAGTCTCCACTTCTTGTCATGGGTGCCTGGTAGTGTAGTCCGACCAGTACATAGTGTACCTTTGTTTGGTGATGACTGCGTCGAAAGTAAGCTCACCATATCCATGGCGCAGTGGAAGCATAACCCTGGTGTCCTCGTCGTCTATGGTATTGCGTAAGTGACTGTTCTATATTATATGTCAAATGTACAAGTAGCATGAGGTCAAGGTTTTAGGCAGTTGTTCCACCGCCGACGATGAGCCAGAAGCGAGTAGAGAGCGAGTGTGTAGTTTTAGTCATTTTGCCGCTGGTCTTAAAGTGCGACCGACTAATTGCATAATTATCTCTCTCTCTATCATCACAATGTCTGTTTCATTACCAAGATTTTTAGTAAAAATAAAACTCAGTTCAAATTCTCGGAATGGGACTAAATTGAACCGGGTCCACACCGGAAGCAAAATAAAAAATTACAGTCGAATTGGTATTAACCTTCTCCTTATTTTCAAATCGGCTAAAAATAGCCGCTAGTTAGGTAGTTGTTTCCTTATCGCCGCCTGCGCCGCCGCGCCGCGCCGGTGTGGGAGAACTGCCTTATATCTTAGTGGTGCACGGAGACACCGTGGGTCGAGACTCCGGCGAACATATTTTTTTTCTAAAAACTTCAATGGACTCATCCACTTACTACATACCAATAAAGTTACTGGCGGAAAGCACTGTCTAGCTACAGTACAGGTCGCGAGGCGTAAGCGGAGCTTTGCATTTGTGTGAGTGCAGTGTACGTGAACGTATATGTGATCTCTTTTACACACACATGTGTTGTACACACAGCTACAAAGAGTTTTTACTCTACTTTTCGTGGTCACACAAATGCAAAGCTCCGCTTTCGACTCGCGACCTGTATGTACTATGAGATAATATCATAAAATTGTAATTTATAAACCCAGGAACTTAAATTGTATCTCGCTAACTTGGCAGCTAGGTTTAATTAAAGTTAAAGCAGTATTTTTTAAATTCACTTCTGTAATATAATTATATGAGTGGGGTATGACTGTACGATAGGAATTTGTATCTTTATGTTAAGTGGGTATTTTAATATAAGTAAGTTACTAGTTAAGACCTACAGAACTGTATACTTACCTATTGTATGCATATTGTAATCTAAAGTAGACTTATAACAGCACAAAACTAAACCTTTGTGGTTTTTAGTGCTGTTTATTTCATAATTGTGTATTTTTTTTTTGTGAAACGATAAATAAATTAAAAAAAATAAATAAAAATAGTAGGTATTACTATAGTCCGGCAATTTCGTGCGCGACCGTCCCGCGGGGTGACAGACGGTGGCGGGGACGAGGTAGCGCGTCATTCTAGCACACGGCTACACACGAAGAGAAGTTTGCCAGGATAAATCTTACGATAAGTTGTACTTACTTGTGACGTAATATAGGAGTAATTAAAAAGATAGAACTACTTTTATTGTTTACATTTTTTTATTATGCTCGAGGACAAATTATTTGGAAAACTAAAATTATGGTTTTATTATAAACCAATTTCCATATCACTTTCATGTTCACTCTGTTTGATCTTCTTCATAACTTTCGTCGTCATCATCATCGTCGTTTTCACCCAGTTGAACTATGAATCTAAAAAGACAAAAATGTACTATAGAAATAATAAACAACTTCACGTACAATGACATGATTCCGAGATTATAGCTTGAGCACTCTGCCAAGTTAAAGCAACAATAATCGATTATGTTAATAAACAATAACGTACCTGTCCATTTCATCGTCAAATACTCGATCTGAATTATAATATTCGTCCTCGTTTTTTATGACATGATTATCACAATCGCGCCACTGTTCAACCGAATAATTAGAAAAAAGCAATTCTAAATCTTTTAACTTTTTATCTAAGTTCGAATCAAGGGAAGTCCTTGCGAGCTCGCCTTTTACGTACCCCCACACGAGTTCAATTGGATTTAAATCTGGATGGTATGGGGGTAAGCGAAGCACGATATGTCCATTTTCCTTTAATATTTCATCAATTTTGTACTGTTTCTCCGTGTTTTGCTCATTAATTATTTTCATTAGATCACATTTACGCATAGCGCTATCATACTGAACACCTCGCCGTTCTAACCATAGCTGCATTTCGCTTTTCAGGGTACTCATTGTAGGTTTTTTATCGATCTGAGTGCTATGGTAAGCGGCGTTGTCCATTACAATAACAGAATTCGGAGGAATGTTTGGTAACAGTTTTTCATCGATACACTTTCGAAAATTTGTTATGACAATCAATGTTGTTTATGATAATCACCGGTCTTGGAATGCGATTTGAACATCAATAAAGCATTAGGTACAAAACCATTGCGACTGCCAGCGTGTACAATACGAGGTCCTTTACCGATGTTTTGCATAGCCCCGCGTTCTGTATTAGACTGCCAGCATTTTTGTGTCACGCGATTTTTATTCACGTAGGTTTCATCTAGGAAAATTATTGACTTAACCTCTCGGCAGTATTTTCGCCTTACAAAAAATTGGTACATTTTATGTACAACTTCCTTAACTTGTTTTGAGATAGCCTTACTCATCCTGAGATCTTAATCTCGTGTGCGTCGAACTCAAAGTAGTACGGAATATCAAGCACGTGTTGCCGCTTCGACTGCGCGGCCGAGACTGCCGTATTTGACGCGCAGATGCACGCGTTTCCCTTCCCCGCTGCACCACCCGCTACCCGCTGAAATCTTTAGTACCTCGTCCCCGCCACCGTCTGTCACCCCGCAGGACGGTCGCGCACGAGCTTGCCGGACTATAGGTATCTGTTAGTGATGATTGCACGTCAGTAATGTGTTGTTTTGGCTTGCACAGTGTCATTCATTACGTGGTGGCAACGCGTTCTGTTATCTCTGCCTACCTCGATAGTCATAACATAATAAAACATAGTATAAAACCATGTCGCTTCCGTCGCCTATGTATTTGATTTTTAAAACTACGCAAGGATTTTAATTCGGTTTTCACCAATGGATAGAGTGGTTCTCGAGGAAGGGTTTAGTGTATATTTTGTCAAGCGGTCGAAGCCGCGGGCGTCCGCTAGTATGAGTAATATTTGAAGGTTCGAAAAGCAACTATTATTATTATTATATCGTTTATTCATTTCTATTCTTATTTTATACATTTTTAAATACATTTATAAAAAACACAAATACATTTAAAAATATAAAAAATAGTGACCCACCAGTAGCGGAGTAGGACCCAAACTACCGGTGGTGGAGGCTACAGGCTAAGAAACCTCCTAACAATACGGCACGTGTCGAGGATAACAGCCTTCTGAATCTGACTCTTGATCCAACAATCTAACGAGAGTCTCTTGAAATGTTGATCGAGACTCTTCGCTATTAATCCGTTTGCCGAAACGACCACCGGGACAATGATCGTCGAGTCTACGTCCCACATGGCGGTTATCTCGAAGGACAGATCGAGGTACTTACTAAGTTTGTCCTTCTCTGCCTTCACGAGATTCTCGTCATGCGGGACGGCGATATCGACGAGCACTGCCCGACGCTGGGTCCGATCAACCAACACGATATCGGGCCTATTGGCAACAATAGTCCTATCCGTGATGATTGATCGGTCCCAGTAGAGCATTGCACGACCATTCTCAAGAACTGGCACTGGTGTGTACTTATAGTACGGTACTTCAAACTCAATAAGGCCATATTGAAGAGCAAGTTGCTGGTGGATGATCCTGGCTACTTGATTGTGCCTATGTAAGTACTCGGTGTTAGCTAGATACGAACAACCGGAAATAATATGGCGAAGTGATTCACCAGGACGGTGGCATGCTCGACAAATGTCGACCGTACCGTCCTTCATGATGTATTTCCGATAGTTGTTCGTCTTGATAACCTCATCTGCAATTGCACAGGCAAAACCTTCAGTTTCCCCAAAGAGGTCCCCAAAACGTAGCCAGTTCACCGAAGCGAGCAGGTCTACGTCGGGTCCTGTTAAGACCCGGTAGAACCGCCCGTGTAGCTCCTTACTCTTCCATACGTCCCTACGGTCTTCAGTACCTAGCACCTTTGGTTTACGCCAGTTCTCGTTAGCCAAGGAAAGAGGTGTTAGGCCCTTGTCAACCATCACGACATCGCAATGAATGTCACACCCGTTCTGTAGAAAGTAATCTCTCAGACTGCACACTTCACGGTTGTGGAGTTTCTTGGCATTCAAAAAGCCTCGACCCCCCCACTTCCGCGGAATGTACAGTCTCATGACAGAAGATCGTGGGTGTAACATTCGATGCAATGTCAGTTGTTGACGGACTCGCCTATCCAGGGCGTCTAGTTCCGTTTGAGTCCACCTAAGTATGCCAAAGGCGTATAACAATAAAGGTATCACCCAACCGTTGAAAGCCCGCATTTTGTTACCACCGGACAAAGAACTGTTAAGAACTTTTGTCAGGCGGCCAAAAAAACGTTCTTTCACCGATTTCTTAATATCCTCTACCGCTATACCCAATGACTCTGACATACCTAGGTATTTGTATGTTTCGGTCTCGGAGAGAGATCTGAGAGTTATTATCTCAGAAAGTTGTAAATTCGGTGAATTTACAACCTTGAACGACAAAGAACTGTTAAGAACTTTTGTCAGGCGGCCAAAAAAACGTTCTTTCACCGATTTCTTAATATCCTCTACCGCTATACCCAATGACTCTGACATACCTAGGTATTTGTATGTTTCGGTCTCGGAGAGAGATCTGAGAGTTATTATCTCAGAAAGTTGTAAATTCGGTGAATTTACAACCTTCCCCCGTTGTACATGCATAACCGCACACTTATCAACACTGAACTCCATCTTAATGGCATTACTAAAAACTTCCGTAGTTTTTAATAATGTCACTAAATCTTGGTGCTTCAATGTGAACAGTTTGAGGTCATCCATGTACATCAGGTGAGATATAACCTCACCCCCTCTACGAAACCGATAGCCTAGCCCTGAATCCTTCAGCAATGTGCTAAGTGGATTCAGTGCTAAACAAAACCACAATGGACTCAAACTGTCGCCCTGGAATATACCACGCTCGATCCTTATCAAGCCTTGCGGGTCAGAGGCGTGCCCACCACTACCTGGTTGACGAAGGACTGTGGTCCACTGCCCCATACACGAGACTAAGAAGGATTTAAGAGTCGGATTAATTTTATACAACTCTAAAATCCTCCTCAGCCATGAATGAGGCACCGAATCATAGGCCTTCTTGTAGTCAATCCAGGCAGTAGAGAGAACGCCCCTACTCCGCTTGACTTGTTGGCTAATGGCCATATCAATGAGGAGTAGCTCCTTAGTACCACGAGACCCAGCCCTACATCCATTCTGAGCGTTATCTAAGATATTATTAGATACTATGTGCGAGTTTATTTTACTTCTCAGAATAGATGTAAGGAGCTTGTAGATGGTAGGTAAGCAAGTGATGGGTCCATAGTTTTTAGGTTCCGTGGTACTACCTGATTTGTGGAGCAGGAAGGTGATGCCAGTGGTCATGAAAGCGGGTAAGGAACCAGACTCAAGGGCTTCTTGATACTGTGTTGCCAAGCGTTCATGCGAACTCTGAACCCACTTTATCCAAAAGTTGTGCAATCCATCCGGCCCAGGACTTTTCCAGTTCGGGGCCGTACGAATTGCACAACTAACGTCTTCGGAGTCTATGGTAATAGACTCCATGGGTTCGATGATACTGCATTCACGCTCGACGACACGGATCCAGTCGCCCTCCGAATGTTCGACGGGTACCGACCATATGTCTCACGCCAAAATTGATCCATGGTGTGAGCATCTGGCAGTTGTCCGTCGCTCAAACGTTGTCCAGTTCCCTCCCACTCTCGGTACACCTTCCTTTGGTCACTTTGGAAGATGCGATTCTGCCAGTATCTATTTACACGCTCTCTATAACGACGGATACGGCTTGCCCATGCATACACTTTCTGTTTCAGAAAGTCAATACGTTCCGTGACATTGGCTAAGTATTGCTGGGGACGAATACCGGTCCCAGCAAATGCCTGAGTCACGAAACGCATGATCCGGGGACGACTATTTCCCCGGCTGAAAGAGATAAGCTTTGCAATGAGAGTCCTAAATGTGCCTATACGTCGCTCGATTCTTGCCTGCCATACGGGAACACCATCCGGTCGTGGTGCACGGTTAACTTCAGGGAATTTAACGCGTGCAACACGACAAGCGGCAATCGCTCCACAGTAAAGAATCGAGTGAGTATCAAGTAAATCACTACTAGTCCGTAAGTACGGTTCTAGCAATGCATTTAGGGCTCCCATCAACGCCAGATTTCGCTTATGCATTGGCAAGCGTGGTAGCCGCGGTCTAGAATTAGGTATAAACCTATACTGCGAGATCACATCTTCCAAAGTACTCCTCAATTGCTCGCTTACCTGGATAGACGTATCATTCGTATCATTTCCTGCGTCGAGTGCGGGTTCCGCTAACGTCGCACTTGTGGCAACCGTCTGTGTCACAGGTGACGGTGCTCTCGTTGACACTGGAGCTGTACGAGTAGATAATACTTCCAGGCGTAGTCGATCAAGCACAGATTGATCCAACAACTTACATCGTTGGATAGCCCGCACTTGATCCGATAGTCGTTGGATGGCAACGGTAATTGTTGGTTCAAGAGCCTGAAACAAAGGAAGCATCCTTGAACGATACGCAGTCAGGTTGGTTTCCCCATCTGTAGCCTCATAATATGCCCGCATAACGTTTTCATTGATGGATGAAGTCCATCGCATGCGGTGCACAATACCACCGGTAGTGGGGACCCTACTCGAAGCTGGTAGGCTTCGGGGCCCCAAACTGCTCGGCGGCCGGCCTCTCCCTCGCCGGCGTACAGGTGTTGGCGACGTCGGTGGAGAGAAATACTCGTCACTTGAAGAGCTCGACGCCTCAGCGAGCACCTGTGTCAGCGATGTGCGGTCCGGTGCCTGCGAGGCGGAGTTTAGTGACGAGTCCGGGGGTGTTATTTGCGCATTTCTGCTTCTGGCTCTTGTTTGCATCTCACAATCACTTCATATTGTTTGGCCATAATATTGAATGTGATGTTGATATTTTTGAATTCATTGAGTGACATGTGTCAAATCTTCGTTGCATATTTTGTAGACTATGTTTATTGTTCTAAAGTTCTAAAATATTATAAAATCCTTTATGTATTGACTTTTTGCTGATATTATTATGAAATCTGAAGTAATTGTATAAATTTAGGTAATAATATATAAATAAAAATATTAAAATATTTTAAGAATGAAAATGATGTATGAGACGTTCAGAGTTGCCAGTTTATTATTATTATTATTATTTTATTATGGACGAGCAGCATTTAGTGCTGTTATGTCCACATCCTAGTGTTGGAGTATTGTATTTATTATTTCACTTATTATTTAGTTCACTTAGTTCACACATATAGTTCACTGTTTATTCGTTTGTTTATAGTCTTCAAGCCATTGATCCAAGCGACACTTGAATGAGTTCACAGATCCGGCCGATACCACATGTTCAGGCAACTTGTTCCAAAGGTTTACAATGCGATTGTTTATGGTGTGATGAGCGGTTAATGTCTGTGATGGTGAGCGGCTTAGAGCGTGTCCACGGGATGTGTGTACTTTTTCCTTCAGCACAAATATGTCAACAAACTGTTTAGGCAAATTGTATTTATTTGTTAGAATCTTGTAGCACTCAATGAGGTCCCCCCTTAGACGTCTTTCTTTAAGAGTTGGTAGTTTCAGCAGTCTTAGGCGCTCTTCATATGGTTTACGCCGAAATCCGTATGGTATTTTAGTGGCTTTCCTCTGAACACTCTCCAGCAAATCCACATCTCTAATAAAATATGGATTCCATATTTGGAATCCATATTCCAGTAGAGGTCTAATGTATGTTTTATATATTTTAACAAAGACCGTTGGTGACATGTACTGGAAGGACCTTCGTATGGCGTACAGAAAAGAATTTGCCCTTTTAACTATATTATTTATATGATCAGCCCATTTTAAATCATTAGTTATAGTGATTCCTAAGTCCTTCTGAGCAGCCACTGATGCAATTATTGTGGTATCTATACTATAAGGAGTATCAGGATTATTCTTTCCCAGGCGTAGTACCGTACACTTATCGGCATTGAGCTTGGCCATCCATTCTATAGTCCAGTCTAGAAGTCTGTTCAGATCAGATTGCAGTTGCCCAGAATGGATGAGAGGATCACCAAAAAATTTACCATCGTCAGCAAAGAAGCATGACTGTGATTCTATCAGAGTTATGAGATCCGTGGTAAAAATGTTAAATAGAACCGGAGAGAGCACAGAACCCTGAGGAACACCACTAAGCACATTTTTCCTATCCGACAGTGCACTTCCCACTCTAACCTGGTATGTTCTGTTGTTTAAGTAATTTTCCAGCCACTTGAGTAGTTTTCCTCGTATACCAAAATGTTCAAGTTTCAGCAAAAGGCGACGGTGCGGAACCTTATCAAATGCACGTTCGAAATCCAGGTAAATAACATCTAGTGGCTTTTTACTATCCATGTGCTTGGACCACATGGATACACAAGTCAGCAAATTCGTAATAGTAGATCGTTTCTCGACGAAGCCATGCTGCTTTATAGATATAATGTTGTGTCGATTAAGAAACTGCTTTATGCGTTGACAGATTATTTTCTCCATACATTTCCCTATGGTATTGGTAAGGCTAATTGGTCTGAATCTGGTTGGATCTGTCTTGTCTCCGTTTTTGTACACTGGTGTAACAACAGCATGTTTCCAGTCTTGCGGTAGGTGGCTGTCAGTAAATGACGATCGCATAAGATTTACCAACACAGGTGCCAAGAGATCACTGCTATTCTTTAATATTGCACTAGGTATGTCATCCGGCGCAGCCGAAGAATTCACATTGAGATTCCTAAGGACTTTTGCTACCTCCTCCACCGAGAAATCCACATCACATAGGGATGCATCAACCCGAGCAGTACTGATATGAGGCGCTTGATTTATAGGGGGTTCAATGGAGTATGATTTTTGGAACTCTTCGGCAAACACCTCAGCTATCTCACTTGGATCAATTATCAGGTTGCCCGATGAATCCCTAACAGCGGGTGGGATACTGACTTTGGAAGCTACGAATGTAAGAATAAAAAGGTTTTTCACCATTCCGTAAGATGTTGGCTTCATAGTGTCTCCTCAGCCTCCTCGATTCATCAACACATTTATTACTAATCACTCTGTACCTGTTATAAGCTTCATCAGTTTTATTGGACTTGTAGAAGTCCCATGCCTTACGTTTCTCTAAAGACAGCTTAATAAAATTTCCCTTGATCCAAGGTTTATTTTTAATAGTCCGTTTTACGTTCTTGTAGGGCGCATGTTTATCAATATTAGAGTTAATTTCAAACTTTAAGTCATTCCAGAGCCGCTCTGTCCCTTCATTGTAATTGAGACTTTGTAGGGCCTGGCCAAGATCCGGGTTAAAAACGTTGTAGTCAATGTGCTGATAGGATCGCTTTTGCTGTGGTTGTAAAGTATGTGTTTTTGTGAGACATTGCATTTGAAATTGTAGCACACAGTGGTCACTTTTACCTATGGGAGCTTGGTGTTCAATGTCTGTTAATGGAGCAGTATCGTTAACCATTATCAAGTCCAATAATGATGGAGTTTGGTTTGTACGGAATCTTGTAGGATTTGATACTAGTTGGTAAAGATTACTTGCTAAAAACATGTTTTGAAATAATTCAGAGGAACCATTCAACTTTTGAGTTGCTCGTAGAGGCCATGTTATGTCAGGGTAGTTAAAATCACCAATTATGATGATATTGTTGTTTTCTGCAGCCATTGCCAGTTTACTCAATAGATTATTGTCGACATCTGTGCTGGAGTCAACACGGTAAACACCAACAAGTAAAAAGTGGTGGATCCCGAATTGGATATCAAGATATAAGGCTTCAATATTTTCTTGCATATAATGGGTATTCCTTTTAGTGATTATAGGAAGGCCATTCATTGAGTTCCTAACATAAATAGCTACACCTCCACCTCCAGTTTTGCCCTCTTCTGCTTTTGAGCATACCTTACGGTCCTTTCTAAATAATGTAAAATCTGGTATCATATAAGTAGAGTTTCTGTCATTACGTTTTAGCCAAGTTTCTGTAATAATTATGAACGCTGGTTTTATTGTCGTTATGTCTTGCAATAGTAGATCAAATTTTGCACACAAGGAACATAAATTTGTGTAATAGAATATCAAGTTTGTGTAAGGTTGGTTTCCATCTGTTAGTTTTTTGATTTCACAATCTTAGGTACACCACTAAAATACTTTATAGTCAGGTTTGTCTCACCTTTATCTAACCGGTCCTTCAAACTCTGACGAAGCAGGTTTAATTCTTGCCGTTGCTGGGGTGTCTGGTCATTATAAAATCTCACCTCTTTACTTGCTTTATTCTTGTTCCTGAGTATGTTCAAAGCATCTGAGCGGCTCCCCAAGACGATCTTTATAGGTCTTGCCTTAGTGTTGTTTTTTTGCCCCAGTCGGAGCACCTTCAACACTTTAGGACTCTCCGTGCCAGTGACTTGTGCTAATATTCCATTTACAGCAGTTTCATCATGTAATTTTCGCACTTCTGTGTTATCCGAGTTAGATTCATCAACACCTACCAAGATCAGATTACCCGCACGTCGGTCCCGCTCCGCCATCTCACCAATAATATCATTGGTGTTATGAGTATTGCTTGCTGATGCCTTTAACGGCGGGCTTTGATTAGTGACATCACTTTTGTTCGCTAGTATCTTTTTAATTTCGTCCAGTTCGTCACGCACTGTATCATAGCATTTAATTAGTTTTGGCACTTGGAATAGTGCCCCTCGACACGGGTCACACAAGAATACCAAGGTACGCTTAGACTTGAGACACATCACCCTAATCTCAGTACTCGTCAAATTACTACACGTCGTGCACAGATTCCGCTTACACCCATCGCATTGTATCATATTCTCGTCACTGAATTCGTCCACGCATTGATAACACTTCATGGTTGCAGTCATTTTTCTTTTCAAAACAATCGCTATAAATAGGCTCAACCGAAAAGTATTTTTAATTTTCGTTACGGCAAAAAATGTCACTTTTACTTTGAATTTTAGCTTGTTCAACAATTCGTTACAAACAATATGAAACCACGAAAAGTTTAGTTATTTCACTATATGGTCACTTATATGTTACTTATATATATCTATATCTAGTGAATTTTCACTGCTATTTTTCTTTGTCGCTATTTTAACAGCTGCAACTACTTAATAGGTAATAATATTAGTTAAGCTGAAAAAAAAAACCTTTTGTAACAACATACATATTTCATTATTTATACTCCAAAGATCTTGATAGAGAATTTTTCAAATTATATTTCCAATGCCTCTTTAAATAACCCTTAGAATAAGGCGGATCTTATCCGATCCGATGACTTGATCTTGAGTTCCGATGAGTTCGATTTCCGATCATCATACTACTGACGAACACATATAAAGCATATCCTGAAAGAAATGTACATATTATACTCGTACGGTTGCGTATTTAATTTAAGAAAATGTTTTACAGAGATTCCTGCTCAGATCGTTCTTACCTCAGTGTTATCGGAGTACCTCGTTTAGGCTGTAAGAAATGCGCTACTTTTTCTAGGGATGAAGGTATGTAAGCACTTGTAGCCAAATATATGATGTGGTTATACCTCGTTCAAGTTCTAAGGAAATCAATAATATTACTTAATTTTCAGATGATTTGAATTGTGGCAAACGATGTTTAGAACACAACTTTGGTATTCATACGAAATTCTTCTGCACGTCCGATTCTAGTATGTACGAGCCAGTTGTCCAATTAGCGTACTCAAATCAGATTATAATTTACACCGACTTTATACACATACTCGAAATAGACTTCGTGAAACCGGACCCTGATAGAACTGACTCGACAGAAGACACCAAATATAACTTAGATAGGGAAGAAACTAATTCTATGGACGCGAATCCCAGTACACCCGCCTCAGATGTGTCAGCACCTTTCCAATCGCCTAAATACCAAAACAACGTGGTACAGAACATTCTAGCAGATTTCTCCGATTTAGAAATGGAACCGTACCAAATGTCCAAGCCGGTGAGGCTTCCCGACGTCATGGGACAAGAGCTATGCATCCAGGCGTCCTCTATATCACATAATTTAGTTGAAGAGTGGGAAGGACCCTCCCCTTCGATCAGAACGTTAATAAGTCCACCGTTGAGATCTCCAAGAAGGCGGCCCGCTGAAAGTATGTCCCGGTTCAATGAAACGCATCGGATCATAGCGGAGAAAGCTTACGAATTTGTTGAAGAAGCTGAAACTAAATGTGAAAAACTCAGTATATTTAGAAAACGTAGGTTAGCTGACAAGAAATATGAATTCTCAGAAGACAACAACGAAAACATAGTTCCTTTTAGAGTGTTGAGAAGTAATCGGAAATATTTTATTGGTTCGACGAGCAAAAGTCAGCTGAGACGTCCGAAGTCGCCTCCGGTAGAAAGCGTCGTGTTAAGAGCTCATAATCAGATTAATAGACCACCTTCACCGACGACTAGCACAGATCTAAAGAACGGACTCTCAGGGTTAGAATCGGACCGAAACAGTGAATCTGAGTACAGAGTAATGGAAATGTTGGACGACGGCTCTCTAAAAACTGTGTCTGTGCACGATAACACATCGAAAACATTATCTGATTGTCCTGTGAACGCCCAAGACCCTTACTTGGTACATTCAGAGAATTCCAAGTGCAGCAAATTCTTTACGAGGTACTTCGTTGAGAGCGACGATGAGATTACGTCCATCATCACAGACTCAGAAGGTCAGTTTTTAGCTCACTTAATATGTTTATAAAAGATCTAAATTAGGGTATCTTCAAAATTATTACGCGAGCTCGAATAAATTGTAGGTTGAAATGATCAGATAATGTACCTATCTACGTAAATTATTGTTTTATTATTTAATTTCGAAATAGGTATTATGTAGGTACCTATGTAACTTGTAATGGCCTAGTTTCTAGGTTTGTTGAGCTGTTATGCAAACCAGAATTAACATTCATTTAATTTAGTCTCTGCACGTCATGTGCCCAAAGTGTAAGCAATGCTTCTTAGTTACATACAACTAATAAGTACACAAATATGTTAACTGATACATTAAAACAAATATTTGTCGATTTCAAATCGGGCGCAATATATCAGGAATATTCGAATCCCGCTTGAGAGGTCTCGAGTTCGCAAATTATCGCACCGCAGTGCTGACAACAATTGTCGGTGCTATTATGATAAATTGACTAATACAGTTATCATAATACTTAAACGGTATACGGTAAATAATATAGCCACGTATAATAGTAGGTAGTTACTTCGGTAGTGTGTACTTGCGATAACGATGGTTTATTTATATCACGTGCTCAACTCACTTTGCTAGTTCTTTGCGCCAGATTTTATTATCGGCTTATTGTTTGTAAATATTACGTGTCGGTAATGTACTCGTTGCCAATGTTTCAAACATAATGTTGTCTACAGATATATGTTTTTAAATACTTACGCATCGCAGAGCACGTTAAGCCGTCCGTCGGTCCCGGTTGTCATACACAAACATCTATGGTAGTCGTTATGGGTAAAAATCCGACCGGTCTAACTATAGAACTTCGATATCACCCTTGGGTTGTGGAGTTCAGATGGCAGTCGCTTCACCCAAAATATCGAACTTCAAGCCGCATCGCAGTTATTAGACAGGAAAGCCGAACTGCATTGGGAAAAGGCTCGTTGTATGGCTAGGTTTTAATTAAATTTTAATTTATTATTGAGCGAAGCGAGCGGAGCTCCTTATCAGGTGACTCCAATGCAACTTGATGTGAAATTGTTTCTCGACAACTACCCAACCGATTTTCATGATTTTTTCACTCAAAAATCAAGCATCAAGTTATTGATCAAAAATATGTCAATAACTTTTTTTGAGGGTCCTAAATCAAAATTCGGTCTCGAACAAAACCTGCTCCTTATAGATTGATAAATGCCTTAATAGAAATAGTAGCTTCGCTCAATTGCATGCGGCAGCGCAGTACCACGGCAGCGACCGCAGCGAGTAGTTATTAACGCCTCCGATCGTAAGGAATAGTTTTGTCATTCCCAATTCTACGGGAACACATTACAGGGATAAAATGTAGATTGTGTTAAAATAGTTCAGTAGTTTTCACGTGGAAAAGTAACAATAATTCATTCATAAATCATTAATTCATAAGTACAGTCACGAGCATAAATATGTTACTATGAACGGCAATTATATCTAAGCCAGAAACGAGTTTAATAATATCTGTCTGCACGAAATCAGCACTAACATCTGATCGTTCATAGGCATCATATTAAAGTGACAACTTTCCAAAACAAAAATAAAGATATTATTGAACTCGTTCTTAGCTCACGTCATATTTGTATGCAAAACTTGTATAATGGAATAGCGCCTTATAATACAAGAAGATGACGAGAGAATGTCGTTACAGACGACTGTATGTCCGGTTACCACGTGGCGTTACCTCTATCCGCGCACGGTGCGGGCTACGGCGCGCTACAGGGAGTGTCCGCGGCCGCGTGGGAGCGTCTGTGCGGGGCCTCCCCTCCGCCCTCCCTCACGCTACGAGCCCACCAACGTTCTCTCGACACCGAGCTGTTGTGCAACGAGGTGTGCGGCCGACTGTGCAACATTAGCGGCAAGAGGTTCATCTACTGCTTCGACTGGGGTTGTCATGTTATTGACGTGTGTCAGTCCAGCGGATGTTTGTCCGGGGTATGTGTTTAAAACTGTTTATTATTGTACTACTAGGCCACGAGGAGTTTGGCATCTCACTCTACCATATGTTGGTAATAAAAAACTGTATATGTTTCTCTATAGTATTCATGGAACGGAATATATTTTACTCGTGTTCCAGAATTTTGATTAGGTACCGAAACTATTTCAAGTACATATAAGGTATCTGGTCTGTAGTCGTTCGTATGTTAGTGAATGTGCGTGTGTCTGTGTCAGTTGTGCGCGATGTGGATGTGGGCGAGCGACGAGGCGAGCGGCAGCGCGGAGTGCGAGGCGTGCCGCGGTCTCAGCGCCGGCTGTCTGCCGCACCGCCAGCAGTATGCTGCAGAGGTACCCAGACTTACACACATACATCTACCTGCCCTTATCCCAAATATTTGGGGTCGACGCACCATGTAATTCCTCCTTCACTAATCCTTATTACACGTCAACTCCGCAGTCACTCCTTTCCTAGTTATATCCTCTTTCGCATTCCGTCCATCTTTTCTTGGGCCCTACCTTTGCTTCTGAAACTTATAAATTTCAAAATAGTGATATTAGATTAATTAATTAAAAATATGAACTTTAAACTGCCATAATTTCAGATTGAATGGCATATGTATAATCGAGACAAACTACCTCGAACCTATGTTACTACACATATTATTCGCAAAAGTATTTTCGACACTTTCCGTCGTGTTCGGATTGCACAGTTGTAACTCCAACATGCATGTTCATAACATGTTCGGGGGGCATTTTTTTGAACATATTTTATGACGTCATCTCTTACCTTTATAACGCTTTGATAACGTTTAATATTTTAAGATTAGAAAAGGGTTTTGTAATATAGATAACATTTTGTTGTATAGTGTCTGTTCGTGTGGGACTTAGTCAGCGGCGTGTACAGGACGGAGAGAGTTTCCATGACAGAAGACTCCAGTCAAGACTGCAATAGAGGTTAGTTGTACACGTCTCCTTTAATAGGCGCTAGATGGCGTAGTGTAGTCATACATACGCTAGAATCAGTTGCACGCGTTCTATGTTCACCTGTGACCGAGCGAGCAAAGCGTCTACATATCGAGACCATACTGGACATTTAGCTTACGTCTGTGAATTTCTTTTTATCATGATTATTTTTTTTATTGGTGGAAAATGTGACAAATATCCCAGATAATGTTTTTTTCTTTAAAGAGGGTATCAATACCTCTTGTGTAAATCGCAGCGAACCACTGGTTTATGAAAGTTTGTTGTTCTTAACTTGTCGAGCGTTGTGGGTATTTTGCGGTTTAATAAAGAAGGTGACTTACTAAATAATGTTTATATTACACATAATACAATGACACTTTATATCCATTTTCGTTGCCTTCAGTAGCCTATTTAGGTTTAGCGGGAGGAGCAAAACTTAGCTCGTGTAGGTGTTAGGCTACTCTTTATCCCTGGAATGTGTTCCCACGGGAATTGGGAGTGTGTAATATAGGTGGGTATGTTGTGCGCACAGTGTCGGGGGCGGACCGCGCGCGCGCGCTCGCCAAGCTGCTGGGCGCGCCCAACGTGCCCGGGAACGACTACCGCCTGCTCACCACGCTCACCGGTCAGTACACACATACACAGTACACACATACACAGTACACACATACACAGTACACACATACACAGTACACACATACACAGTACACACATACACAGTACACACATACACTGTACACACATACACAATACACACATACACAGTACACACATACACAGTACACACGTACACAGTATACACATACGCAGTACACACATACACAGTACACACATACACAGTACACACATACACAGTACACACATACACAGTACACACATACACAGTACACACATACACTGTACACACATACACTGTACACACATACACAGTACACACATACACTGTACACACATACACAGTACACACATACACAGTACACACATACACAGTACACACATACACAGTACACACATACACTGTACACACATACACTGTACACACATACACTGTACACACGACTGTCTTGTCTACATCAACACTAGGTCACCGAACAGTAACCATCACCATTCTAGGCGTAATTTCCCTCTTAGGGCATTGCCTAGGTGCTGAACCACTAGCTTCGTCCGTTGGTCGGCAGCCGGCAGGTGCACCACTTGCAATTGAGAATTGATTTCCACTTGCTACGATCCTTCGTTCGCTTCTTCACCTTTCATTAGTGTCTTCATGCATGCTTGCCGACTACGGGTACTTTTAACCTAGCTTAGAGATGAGGTATAACATTATCTATATATTTAATACGACAATTTGTCTGTCTGTCTGTCCGTCCGTAGCGTTTTTCAATTATAATTAATAATACATACATTTGCATGAAATATTAAAATATTCGTAGAAGTTTAGGGAAGTTTTTTTTTTTTTTTTTATTATTTGAGTTGATACAAAGTTCGCCTGGATAACTAGTTGTATTTATTACAGGGCGTTCACTTAAAAGACTGACAGATGTTGACAACTGCATAGAAATCACAAAGAACCACCCGGACAGCTCAGAATCGGAATCATCGTCGTCACAGGAAGACAGCGATTTTGACTGAATCAGTGTTGCTATCACCAGTGATTGATTATCTACTGTCTCAGTGTTGCCAGCATCTGTGGTGCTATGCTTTAAACTTATACTGAACCTTCAAGGTAAATGAAACGTACGTTAATCGGGATTTTGTTACTATACATATTATTAAAAGGACATCATCCATTATTATGGTCCAAATAAAAAAAAAATTATGCCCTGATTAAAAATGTTAGCGAAAATAAGTTCTAACAGAATCAGGTACTCTTTAGCTTTGGACGGCACTTTCTAATTTCAGACCAAAAATGTATGATACCAGGATGGTGTCCAATAAAACGCGGGTATTTTTATCATTTGATATTACTTTTTATACTCGAAAATTTTACAGACTGTTGTTATAGAAGTTTGGCTTTGAAATCCAAATATAAAGTGTACAGTTGATTTGTAAATGTTAAAATGACCAAACTCTCCGTACCCCCCTTATAGTGAATAGCCGCGTACACAGGTGCCTCAGTGAGCGCTGTTCGTTAGGTGTGGACGGTGTATTTTTATTCGCGAGGCAATTTCACCTGTAATTTCGTTGTTGTTGTTTTATCCGTTCCGTATGAATGCTTAGATCTTTAAAACTACGCAACGGATTTAGATGCGGTTTTCACCATTGGATAGAGTGGTTCTCGAGGAATATTTTAAACATTGGCTCGCGCTCGCCCATAAGGCATGCGTTAGGTGGGTACGCGGCTAATCACTTTGTGAATTGTACTATTGTAAAATATTTCGGAATTCTATCCAATTGTGATCGAATATTTCTTTTTACATGCAATACGTACGGAGTTTGTCGTGAGTGTACGGTTCGACTACATAATATTAATATGATACACTAGTTAAAACCAGTTTTAACTAACTACCTTTGTTATAACTAAAATTAACTTGTGCTCAAAATCGAATAGGTAAAACTATTATTGCCGCATTGCCTAGTAAAAACTAGTTTTATTTTACCGATATTTAATTTTGAACATATATAGTATAATCTAGTTTTAGTTTTGGTAAAACTACGGGTTTTGTTTTAACGGTGACATACGTATCCACTTGAAATAAAATTGAATATCAGTTAAAACTAGTTTTTACTAGAACTACGGTCAGCAGAAGTGATCGTGACGCACTTGGATGATCCAATAATATCTAAGGCAGTTTTTTATTGTCGCCAAAATATCGGTATTTAATTTTTTTTTTACCAAGGATCATTTCGATGTTGCTTCCAGATGCTGACGATTCACGTGAAATCATTTTCCTTGTTATATATGTACAGCTAAAACTAAATTAGATATAACGTCATCTATTTTCTTGCTGGAAGAGCACAGAAAGTCATATGAAAAAAAAATTACTCACATTGTCATAATGTCAAATGCGTCCCTGTAGTTTCTTGTACATAAAATGCGTTATAATATTTTTGTTGTATGTGAACGAATTGCTGTGCATATTATTTAACAACGAAATCTTTCATAATTAGAAAGTATAAAGAATTTATTTAATTTTAAATTAAAAGTTCTTCCTTTTATTTCTTTAAATTTTGACCTTTTGATATCATCGTTATTGTAAATAACAATAAATAAAATAAATAAACGAATAATATAAACCACCTCATTCTGACGGTATAATAAGATGGTTTAGAACAAGATTACATTTTAAAAAAATGTGAGACGTGAGTGAGATCCCTTCATCATCCCTTAGGAAGTGAGCTGGTGTTCTTCCAAATCAACAATAAATGAACTTATGGTATGTTCAAAGTCCAGACATTTAATCATCCCATAGATAGATAGACTTACGTTACTACTGTTATAATGGAATATGGGAGCCACATACTGCAATAAGACGAATATTGGTTTCGTCATATATTTTATCAGACAGATCATCATTATGCCATCGATAGATTTTTTTCAGCAATATTTTTTAATTAAACTTCGTTAATAAAAGTGAATGTGCGAATAGACATTAACAAGGTTGTGATTGTTTCGACGTAGGTTTGTAAAATTAAGTGCCTCTGTAATGTGGAACCTCATACGTATTTTATAGAACTGATATGTGAAATAAATAGCTACTACTGTAAGATCGAAGACTTAACCGATATATATAGCCGCATAGTGTTAGGCAATTGTATCTGGTTAGTCTAAGAAGAACGCCTTAGCAGTAATTTTTTTTTTTACCAGATCCTTAATAGATAAATTAGAAGTCATGAAGTCGTTAGTTTATATGCTGCCATTACTTTGTTGAAAAAAATAATGTCCATGTGTCCATAAATAACTACATTCATTGACAAATAGTTTTCGTGAATTAGAAATTTTAAACTGGATATTGTTCTAGTGTCTACTAAAGCTATCCAAGAGCTTACTCTTTGTAGACTTATTGAATGATGCATGTAATAATAGGAATAAAAGGCAATCCGTGATGGTAGTTCTTCTTTTTTAAAAACGTGGCTCCATCGATCTTCGTCGATGATTTCGCCAATGTCAAGATAATGCTTGATTAGTTGATAGTCCCGCACAGAAGAACTAGTTATTCCTAACTAGCTCCAGGTGCAGGACAAGAAACGTTGTTCGGTATGTGAGTGTCTGGGAACCCGATTATTGCGGAGCGCCAGAGGTAACCTAAAAAGCCACCAGCCACGCGCTCGGCAAAAATTGAACTCCCTCCTTGAAGGTTAAATAAATCTGAATATCTACGACATTGGGCAATAGTGGGGCATGTTGTTGTCAACCTTCGGCAGAAAAACTGACTTGATCTTGCTATTATTTACCCATTTATGATAATCAGATATTAAATGTGTGAGGTATAACTATAAAAAAAATTATAATGAAAGCGTGGGCAGTTACGATAGTATTATAAATTTGATCATCTTTTTTTTTAAGCTACTATGAGGCTACAAAAGCCTAGTAAAACTAAATAGATAAAATAACGAAAAGCGATAATCAATGATAACGCAGTAAATGTCAAAAATGTGTTAATAATTTGGTCACGTAACCGAGATTTTCTGCAATATCATTGGTTGAAATATTTTTAGACATATTGATACGTCAGTCAACTATAAGAAAGCGAATACCTTGGATTTTACGAACAAGTTTACTTTTTTTGTGTACAATAAAGAATAGGTATTTTATCTTTACCTTTTTACCAGTACCCAGCTTCAATTTTTGTTATGTATCAACCTTAAAAGAAAAAGGATCATTGATCCACTCAAATAGCAACATAGCAATGTATTCTATTTCTTATGTGTACAGTCAGCTTCATGTTCCCAACAAAATTGATCGATATAATTATTTTTTCCTATCACTAATTTGGTGTGCAAAAATAACACGATAGATATTATTGAAACTTTGATCGTGTCTATCAATGTGGATACCTTGGGTATGATGTTTCCGATGCTAACCGTACTCCCGGGTTGTTGTTCGGGTGATATGTCAAGTTATATTATATTATTGCGCCCCGCCCCAGCACTATTATACTGCTATAGCAAGGGGATTGCAAATGTACTAAACTTCCGTCTATACGCTGCGACCCGCCCCGTCCCGGCTACGTCCGCGGCCCGGCAAAATGAGCGCGTACCTTAAGATCTAGTCTGACGCTAGTTAATGTCTAGCAAAAGCGTTTTGGACTATTAGCAATATACTAAGGTTGTTGTTAAATATAATTATCTTATATACCTTACATAGACTATAAGATATTTCGATAAGTTCGTATGGATAATGTAGAACAAGGGATAATTGCGACTGGAACGATTGTTTTATACTCAAGATAAACTAATTTGTTTAAATAAATAAATATTGTGGACGGTTAAGATCAGGACACATTAAGAGCGTAGATCTTCAGCTAATACTTACTCATAAAACATCTCGCAAATTTCGCTTTGAAGCGGTACCTACGCCTATTAGTAGGCGACAGTCCCCAACTCAACGTCCATTGTGCTGGGTCCGCACTCGGATAACCCCACGGCTGGGTGACACACTTCAATTAGGTATTACTACATGGAAAAATCTAGAGCCCAAGTTATCCAGGCCTGCATGCGATGCGGTGAATCTTCTGAAAAATAGGTAGGTACTGGCAAAAGGTTCAATATCTATGTTACGGGCGCTTATTTACCACCGTTCACCTGCTGTGACCACCTGGGTGTTACGTGGGAATATAAAATTTCCACCGTCCACCTCAAATGTACTAGGAATACATAACAACATAAGAGCCTTCAAGATTTTAAATTTAGTGAAAACCGATTGAATGTTTGAACTCATTAATCCGAAAAAGTACCAGGCGATCATAACAGAATAGGAGGTTCTGGTTAGGAATATGGATTTTTTTTCATTGTTTCATAACCAGTTATCAAACAATACATTTTTTCCATTTTCACAACCAGAACCTATTCTGTTATGATCGCCTGGTACTTTTTCGGATTAATGAGTTCAAACATTCAATCGGTTTTCACTAAATTTAAAAGAATTTAAAATCTTGAAGGCTCTTATGTTGTTATGTATTCCTGGTACATTTGAGGTGGACGGTGGAAATTTTATATTCCCACGTAGTCACAGGTGGCCGGCTGTAAAAAAAAACTTTCCACGGTCCACCCAGGTGGTCTCAACAGGTGAACGGTGGTAAATAAGCAATTACGGGGCTCCCAATTTGCTCAGGTAGGAGTAGTGATGATCGTGATAGGCTCTTGATGAGTACTGCACTTTACAAGGGTCAGAGAACACACGCTATTCTAAAACTAGTTTGTGCAGATCTAACTGGCAACATTTATATAAACTATTTAATACTAAGTTAGTTGATAAGTTAATGCAATGCATTTATTTCCATGTCGTATGTCGAAGAGGGCATAGTCCAAATTGTATTACTTGCCATCATATTGTGTTGTAGGTACTGTAAATAGGTATGAGACAATGCATGGTGTAATAATAAAATGAATAATTAATTTAACATTTATGTAATTTTTTTTTTATATTATATCACTATAAATTTTACCTTAAACCTATACCTTACCTATAGGATAAATGGTGTGTTGTCTGGGTGTACTCTAGAAGATGTCCAGTCTATGACCCCAGCATAATATTTTGTAATACATGATGTTACAAATTGAAGGCGGGTAAGATGTATCTGCCTCAGTAGGTACTTGTTTGTGCTGATTATATTACTAAAGTGTTCGTCAGAATGGCGGGTGGGAAGAATGGCGGGTGGGAAGAATGGCGGGTGGGAAGTCATGAAATCGAATGAAACGTGCTCTATTATTTTATAGTGTTTTAGTAGTGTTTAGCAGCTAAGCACCAATATTTAGTAGTATTACCATACGATATGAAACGAAAAACAAATTCCGCCGCCAAACTGATGTCTGGTTGGCGGGTGGTAATTAAATGGCGTAAAATGCTTTAGATTTTTATATGTCAGATTTTAGTACATAGTCTATTGGTAGGTAAATAAAATAACATTAAATCTTATCTACGTGCTAACAGTTTACAAATCAATAATCATATTATCACAGCAATGTTACTTATGAGTGTCATTGTTATTAGTCTGGAGTTGTATTTATATTGTATGCTCAGACTAAAAGAATAACATAGACGGAACATGTAGAATAAACACGTGAAGCCAAATGACACTTTCAATGTGTGCGTGTGACTCCGATTTCCGTGTACCGATACCACTAACGGCGTGTGCGTAATGTTGCCAGCAAATGAAAAATCTCCTAAAAATCTCTATATAGTGGACATATGGAAAATTTATATTTGTTATATGTAGTAAATGTTATCTGCAATTATTTTGTCATTTACACAAATGATTATTATGATTATTAAGTGCCTAAAATGGGGAAGTGTTAAAATAAATAAAAACGTGATAAACACTGAGTAAACACACTTTAATTACTAGCTTTAAAAAAAATTCTCATAATTAAAATAGTCCTTTTTAAGATGAATGAACAAAGCTTCATTCCAGTGTAAGTACAAAGTACAGTCAACAACAAAAGTTGATTAGCACAAAAATATTTATTATTCTTTTTTACATCGCAATGCATGTGCCACAGCAATGTACAAGTAATTTTAGAATCCCCAAGGACAAAGTTAATATATTTCGTGTTTTGTTTAAAATTTTGTGATCGGTTTAACAGCTATTAGTGATCAACAGATAAGAATTATTGGTTAAGCTACTTTTGTCGTTGACTATACATGAAGTAGATATCAATAGTCGTTAGGTTAAGATTGAGGCCTTTGTAGTGTTAGACTGAAATTAAACTACTGACACAGTAACATAAATATATTGGATGGCTGGGAGGTCAGACAGCGGTCAATTCCAAGATTGCCGAAATAACCAAGCCACGTATTAAGTAGATCCCGGACACAGATGTGATCGGGAGTTCGGGACTAACGCACGAATGATGATGATGATGATTAGAAACATCGAGGTTGTCAACATTGATGACACAGATTTTTTTTACTCAGTACTTTATAAATTCCCATAAATACTGCTAAATATTTTGTGGAAATGATGAAAAAATTATGGCAACTCTGTATGATATGGCGGAGGTTTTGTGTTCCTAGTTTGTGCAACTAAAATATTTAGAAAAATGTTATGAAATCTAATAAGAAATAGTTAATTACTTATGAAACGATAATTCAGCATTCTTTCTATGAATAATTGAAGTGTTTTTACACCTTTTCACCACACAATACGGCATATTTATAATATTTTGTTCAACCGTGATCGCACGTGCGTACACACTCGCTGCTCACAAAGGAGTGGCGAGCGAAATGGTATCCCACTGCTATATAGTATCCCTTTTGGCGGCTTCACTCGCTAGTTCTATTCGTTCCGTCTATGTTATTCTTTTAGTCTGAGATTGTATGTTAACGTTGATAAACACTAATCCCTACTAATATTATAAATGTGAAAGTAACTCTTTCTGTCTGTCTGTTACGCTTTCACGCCTAAACGGCTGGAGCGATTGAGATGAAATTTGGTATATAATTAGAGGCCCTGGGAAGGACATAGGCTACTTTTTAACCGACTGCGCAAAAGGAGGGTTATGATTTTACGCGAAAACGACTTCTAACACAATGATGTTATCTAATTAATAGATTAAATTTTATTGAAAAATGAATGAGAACGAAACAGTCAATAATAATTAACTTAGCAGCGTTATAAGAGATTTTAAATTTTGAACTTGTTCATTCATTGTACTATTTCTTATTAATATTATTATATGATTTATAATATATTCAATGTTTTATATTAGTGTTTATCAACGTTAACATACAATATAAATACACCTCCAGTATGACACTCATAAGTAACATTGCTGTGATAATATGATTATTGATTTGTAAACTGTTAGCACGTAGATAAGATTTAATGTTATTTTATTTACCTACCAATAGACTATGTACTAAAATCTGACATATAAAAATCTAAAGCATTTTACGCCATTTAATTACCACCCGCCAACCAGACATCAGTTTGGCGGCGGAATTTGTTTTTCGTTTCATATCGTATGGTAATACTACTAAATATTGGTGCTTAGCTGCTAAACACTACTAAAACACTATAAAATAATAGAGCACGTTTCATTCGATTTCATGACTTCCCACCCGCCATTCTGACGAACACATTACTATAGCGTTCCTTCAAGCTGACACAGTAAAGTGAAACTATAGGTAGTAGTATTGAGGTGGGTGCTAACTCATCTTCAGCTGCTTACAGGAGGCTGGGAAATATATTTACCCAGCAAGAGCTATGGGCTTGCCAACTATATGTGTGCCCAAAATAGTGACTGTGGAGTGAGGTGGAGTGAGGAATAAAGACATAGTTTTCTGTGTATACAGTCCTTTGAGCCACAGCAGAAAAGGACTGGACATATGGTATGAAACTTAGATGAATTTACAGATGTATTGATATTTAATATACTATTTGAGCCATAAAAAAAAAAGCTCCAGCTATGAAAGTCATTGACATTGACTTTCATTTCAACATAACCTAGCGAGTCCACTTTGCAGATGGAGATGTCACCAGTTTACTAGATAATGTCTAATACTAATAACCTACTAATCCATTATGGAGTAAACAAGATGTTAAATTACATATCCAAGAAACCCAATTATTAGAAAATTACCTATATTATTTACCATAAACAACAATATTTTCCGTAACAAATTTAAACCTCATGCAAATTTGTAACATCTCATAAATAAGTGACACCTTGTACCAAACTTAACCTGTCGGATCTGTATCTACAGTTTATAGGAGTGATAATGTGTAAAAAACATTTATGTCTAGTTTTGTCAACTTCACCAATTAGCTGTGGTCGCTGGGACTAAAAGTTCGGTGAAAGGTGTACTACAGTTGAATAAATTACAATTAACAACTCATACTATAGATATATATATGTATAATACAGCAACTGATCACTAGCACAAATTATTCAATATCTTAAAAATAAAGTGTTGAATGATAGCTTCACAATAAGTTTAAAATACAGACAACAGTAAAAACGTATAATGGTCTAAGATCACAAACTGTACATTTCATCACTCTCTGCTTCAGCCTCCACAGTCTGGCGAGATTGGCCTGTTTCATCCAACATACAATCCAAGGATAACCTGTCTATGTCATCCCACGACAATTTATTGAATTTATCTTGTACTATTTTTATTAGACGATTAGCTGTAGCTGTAGCTTCACTATCACTCATGCCCATCTTTTTAAAATGTTTCGCAGCAACTTCATACAGGCCTTCGGGTTTTTTAACAATTAGGTTTAATTTAGTGCCATCCTTTATAGTGGGGTATGCGTCTACTGTTTGTTCGTCAACTAGTGTTCTGCCCAGAAGCAATAATTTTTGTTCTTCAACGGGTATTTTTAATTTCTCTTCAACTTGACGTTTTATTTCTGATATATGTGTATTTGGGGTCACCTAAAACAAAGTTAAACAAACTCAAAATAGAGCCAGTTCCTACAGAATAAAATCTGATATCAACTGAACATTGTTTGGTCACGTTAACATACCTCCAGGCAGCATTCACCACCTTGTAACTTTTTTACAATTACTTTCATTTTGGATAGTGCAAGTATTGCTTGATTTTCATAAAACACTGCATGTAAATTACGAAAATATTAATTTGTTAGCATTTTACAATGACAGGCAAGTAGAAATTTGTGGAATAATGAATAATTCTGGCTGGAATTAGATTTCCGTTGACTGTAGTGACAAGTGACAAACTGACAACTGACTGACAGTACTGAACTGAACTCTGACTGAACATACATGAACCTTGGAACCACAGATCTAATAGAGATAGAGATACTACTTGGAACTGAAGAATGAAGTAGGTATGTCTTCTTCTTCTCTTTTTTATGGCCTCTGCTTGTAGCAATTTACCAATGTCCAGTCAATTCAATTCAATTCTTTTTTATGGCCTCTGCTTATAGCAATTTGCCAATGTCCAGTCTTCGTAAATCAAGTATATAAATCAACAAATAAAAACGTAAAAAAATGAAAAATGTGAATGTGATGTGAAAATGGCGGATGATCAAAATGTGAAGTAGGTATGTATACCTAACAGTATTTGGCGTTGACGTGACGTCCGTGACGAATAATGACAACGATGCGTTCCGAATTAAGCCTTTAGTCCTGTACTGTTTTGTAGTTACAACACTCGGAGGTGGAAGAGGTGGAAAATAATAAAAATGATCTCACACACGACAACACAACTCCCTTTTGTTTAATATTTATCATCCTATTTTTGTATTTTAAAGCAATGAGTTTGCTTAAACTATTCTTAAAATATTAAGAAAGAAACTATAAATAGATCACAAAAACTGATGTCATCGACAGAACTCGAACCCACGGCCTTTCCCAACAGGGGGAATGCTCTGACCACTGAGCTACGATGACCAATACCGACCACATCGATTTTTTGCTTCATATCATATTCATGCGTAGGATCCTTAAAAGCGGTAGGTGGATTCGAGGCCGTGGGTTCGAGTCCTGCCGACGACATCAGTTTTTGTGATGTATTTATAATTTATTTCTTAATATTTATCATCCTATTTTTAAATCTAAATTGTAATGTGTATTAATAGTTGTATTGTTGCGTCTTGTGACTCTGGCTGATATTTTTGAAACTACAGAAGTTGGACCCCAGACCAACGATCAAAACTGTAAAAACCTCCTACGTTAATAGATCTACATACTGGTCAATGGAGAGTTGCTGCAAGAGCCAGCAGAGGCCATAGAAAGAATTGAATTGAATACTCGGAGGTGACTCAACATGTAGGTAAAGGTAAAAGTAAAATCATTTTCCTCCCAAATGTAGAAGCATTTCTTTCTTTGCAATCATTATGAAATAAGCCATTATAAATGCAGCATTCTTATTAACCTAGCAAGCGTAGTGAGCAAAGCGTTTACATTTAGCGATTGGACAATTTTGCTTTTGTTTGTCCTTTTGTGTGTTCCGGGTTCCGGCCACATTCGATCTCCAAAAAACTTGGTACAATAGTGTTCCTTGATTTAAAACATTTTTTTCATCCTCCAAAATACAGGATTTTACCTAGTTTGGAGGCAGTTTAGTGTACCTAGTTATAAATGACTTGCTCAAATAGTGTAATATGTTTTGTGAAAGTGCTTTTTGTGAAATAAAATTTATTTATTTATTTATTATCGTGAATTTTTGATTCTAGGGGAAAGGAAGTAAAAGGTTCAAAGTACAACCATGTGGACCACTGGTAACACTACTGGCAAAAAGTGGATATGTAAATGTATACAGTCAAGTGCAAAAACAAGTATTTCCGAAAGTATTGCAATAAAACATGCTTAATCAAGCTACGAGTATTATAAAATAAATGCTATTGCACGATTTTGACAGTCACATATACAGTATACACGATATATATAATATAATATACAGACACGAGCATAATAAATATGTTGCTATGGACACATCGACAATTATATCTGACCCAGGATCAAATTCAAACTCGTTCTCCTGGGTTAGAAATAATTGCCAACGAGTCCAAAGTAACATATTTATGCTTGTGACTGTACTACACCATTTTATAGGTAGGTGGAGTACCTAATGGGGATTGAGGCGTGATTATATGATTACAATTTTAAATTGATCTCTTTGCCCCATCGACTGTCGCAGCTTCGTGCTACGTGGCCGACCCACTGCCACTTAACATTCTGATCCTTTGGGATATGTCAGCAACTTTGGTTTTTCTACGGATCTCGTCATTTCTGATGCGATCCCGCAGTGAAATACCAAGCATATCAATCAAGTAGCATAAATGAAGTGTACGACTTATGAAATATACCTATATCCATAAATATATTTAAGTAGTTATGTTTTTGGAGTTTACTCCTTAAGAATCGATTTTCATATATAAGGCGCCCGGTATGAGAAAAATCCGAGGGGTAAAACCTACTAACAAGTAACGAAAATCGTGTCACGTTTTTGGTGCGCACCTCTAGTGCGCAACTTTCTAATTTGTTATGATTAGATACTCGTACTTAAGGAGTAAACTCCAGTCGTGCGTCGGAGCTGACACACACACTTTTTTATACACAATTTGTTTGGTCTAATCTCTGAAATAGCTAAACCCAATTGAACGGGACTTTCCCTGACACATAGCTTATGTTATAAGGAGTATTTTGTCTCGGGAATTCTTCGGTGGCGTGGACGATAGTGCATCCGCTTTCGACGCCGGAGACTGGGGTTCGATTCCCGGCCGGGACAAAATTTGCGTGAAGACAGATACGTTTGTACAGAATTCTGGATGTTCCCTATGTATAATATGGATGTATTTATAAAAAAAAATATATAAGTATTTATATTACTTTATCTAGTACTCATAACTCAAGCTCTGCTTAGTTTGAGACTAGATGACGTTGTGTGAATTGTCCTAACATATTACAAAAAAATTGGGAACTAGGAAACTATTCCTTGCGGGAAAACCCGTGGGTATCAGGTAGGTTGTTAATAAAATTCTCAACTCAAAGTAGAATTTTATTAGGAGAAAGAATAGCCCTTTAGCTTCTCAATGGTAGGGCACACATCAAAATCCACAACTGCCCTTACACATGAAACTGTATAAAATTGTTATTTTACGAGTATTTACAGATAAAACAATTACTTCCTAACAATAAAAGAAAGAATACGTGGGCATCTAAAAATATTTTTTGTTGTTTTCTTACCTTTCTTTATACCTACATGTATAGTTCCGAAAGAGAAATTTATTTAAAACAATACTTCTAATACATATATTGCCAAAATGGGTAGAAATAAATTTTACTATTTTTTTGTTGTCGAATTTATAAATCTACGATGATGTATGTATGTACTTCTTATAGGTAAAATAAAACAGATATAGCATTTAAAACCTTCTTATATGTAATGTTTTTATTAAAAATATAACCATCTAGATTTTAGAAGACATTGAAGGCCAATAAAGTTATAAGGGATTGTCTTTTTCAAATGTCAGTTGCGTTTATTTTACTTGAGTTTCATGTAAATAAATAATTACCTAGGTGATAATTGAATACTTGTTGGTCGTCTTTAAAGTACTTGCCAATAAGTTTCTTTTTTTTTCTTTCAACCTATCGAATAAGTGAAACCAATCTCATGGAGTGTTCTGATGATGATACTAACAACTCTGTGCTTATATTTGAAGTGAACTGCTTTGGAGGTAACATTAATGTAGGCTTTAGATATAAAACCAGTGCTTAATAATATTTCATTGAGAACTAGCTAATTACATTGTGTATGTTGTTCATATGACTGCTACGCTTAGAGTGTAGGTACCTACCTACTTATCAGTGGCGTAACTATACCATATGGGGCCCGTAGCAAATTCTTTGATGGGGCCCTATCAGTAAAAATCGTTTCCCTATCAGTAATACTCAGTTTCATTTTAATAAACTTCGAGATTTCCCTCCATGGGACCTGGAAGCGAGAGCCCTTGCGTCATTGTTTCAATGGCACAAGGAGGCGCTGGAGCGGGACCACAGGACTGCGTCTCGAGAAATTGAGGACCAGCGGTCCCAACTCCGCCAGGATCTCATGGAGACTTGGAGGGTGCGACTTTAGCAACCAAAGTAGGGAACTACCCTCATCGCGGTGGTGAGACCGATCATGAACGAGTGGCTGCAGAGGCGGCATGGTGACCTCACGTATCATGCGATGCAGATCATTACCGGGCATGGATGCTTCGGTAGCTATCTGTTTCGCATCCATCGTGAGGTCACACACCGGTGTCAACACTGCGAGGTTTCGGACGACGACACCGCACTCCACCCTTTTGGTGGAGTGCTCAGCGTGGGTGAGTCAGCGCCGGGACCTCGTAGTGGGTCTGGGCGTGGATATCCTCTCGCTGGAAACCATGCTCCAAGCCATGGTCTCCAACGCGAGTAGGTGGAACGCGGCCGTGTCCTTCTGCGAGCAAGTCATGTTCGCGAAGGAGGCGGCCGAGAGGGAGAGGGAGTGTACCCTCCCCGTTGAGTTTCGCAGTCAGCGGCCAGGGCGTCGCAGACTCATCTACGCCCAGGACCATCGACCTCCATGATCGGGGCCTGAGGACGGCGTCGGCGTAGCCACCCGCCGTCCTTACAGAAACAGGTTAGAAGGGTTACGTGCTGCGAGGCCTGTGCCCCACAGCAAGAAACCAGATTCACTCACCGACGCGGGATAAAACCCAACCCCAACGACGCGGGATTTTCATTCCGACCAAACCCCCGAAGAGGCCACACAGCTGGCCAAAGTCCGCCGGGTGCCACTGGAAATACCTTCTGGGGTCACCGGAGACGCCCGCAGCAATGGACATGGGAGCGGCCG
This sequence comes from Nudaria mundana, assembly GCA_963556515.1. NCBI lineage: Eukaryota > Metazoa > Arthropoda > Insecta > Lepidoptera > Erebidae > Nudaria > Nudaria mundana. The sequence goes on along the minus strand of OY748290.1, from coordinate 3,187,025 downwards.
CGGACTCGCGTAGTTAAAAAAAAAAACTTCGAGATTTTCAACGAACTCAATTACACGTTGTATATGTCCCACTAATGGCCATAGGCCTCCTCTCTTAGACGAGAGGGAATGGTCTGTAGTCCCCGCACCCACGCTAGTCCAATGAAATACGTAAAATTTCTCGTCACGGGTAACGTGTACATCTCTAAAAATTAATCAACATCTTTTTGTTTAGGTTGGTTGACATGCTTAACGATTAACTTGAAATTGTATTATGGCCTTTAGTTGTCTCACTTTGTATTTTAAGCAGAACTTATAAAAATATACTTTTCGAATAAAATACTCGGGTACATTACATTTACAATTTAAAAAACTATTTTTGAACTCGCGGCCTCGTGGACCGGGGCCCTCTTGGGTCGGGGGCCCGTGGCATTTTGCCAACGCTGTCACTTAAGGTGCAGCGCAGACGAAAGACTATCCGTGACGCACTTTTTAGTCTGTGAACATAGAACCTATGCAATTATATGCAGAAACGTATACGACGCGCAAAAAGTCCGGCGCACACAAAATCCGTGTTTCGGACAGACCGTGCCGCGCCGTGCCGCGCAAAAAGTGTGCGAAAATAATTGAACGTTGGCTTCAACGCGCGCTAACGCAGACGGCGCACACTTTAGTCGGCAATCTGCATTCGTTAGGGGTGGACGCGATCTATTCCCCAAATTTCTCTATTTCTTCTTCTTTTTCTGTACTTCAAGTAAAAAATAATACTTCGCGATCTCTGCACAATTTCCATAGCGTCTACGTCCCTACAGTTCTGCCGACAGAATGATCGAAGATGTGCGTGGTGTGCGTTGACTCTGTGAAAATTCCGCGACTGACTTTTTGCGCGCCATGCAGATATTTTGTCGATCACACAAAAAGTGTGCCGTCTGCGCTGCACCTTATCGTTACGCCACTGCTACTTATATTCAGTTGAATTTTATAATGGACAGCGTGGATATTTTTAATTTAGGTAACTATTAGAAAATTTAACGATATTTTACTAACATTTACACAAGAATTGATAAACTACAGCATAGATACCAACTGTTTTTTTTTTTTATTCTTTGGCCCGCGCCGCGGCCTCTCTTACGTCCGTTGCCGGAAGTCTCTGGTGCACACGCAGAAGGTATTTCTAGTGGCACCCGGCGGACTTTGACCACCTGGGTGGTCTCTACGGGGGTGTAGTCAGGATGAGAATCCCGCTTCGTTAGGGGTAAGGTTTTATCCCACGTCGGTGAGTGAATCTGGTTATGACGTGGGTCGAGAGGATATTCACGCCCAGACCCACTACGAGGTCCCGGCGCTGACCACGCTGAGAACTCCACTAACGTGTGGAGTGCTACATACCATCTGTGGGACAGAATATGCACCGACTCGAAGGACCATTATACTTATTGGTCCATCGAATCGGAAATTAAGTTGTTCGTGCAGGTACCTAAATACAAAATTCTGAATATTAAAGAAAGTCAGAATTTTGTACTTAATTATTTAAAACTAGTACGGTGTCTTGCGCAGTGCTTCGCACCGCACCACGCCATAGGTTTTGGCCTATAACTTTTGACCCCTTAGGGCTAGGTCAAATGTTCAATTTTTTGGCTTGCTTCCAGATCGAGGGCTATCGATAGAGGGGTCAACCATCATTGGAGCATAAGCAGTTCTCGAGAGCTAAGGGGGACAAAAGTTACATTCTCCATTTCTATATATGGATAGATTATCAATGAGGGTTGACCGTCACGCGTCGTAGAAAGAAAAGTAATTTTTCGTAATACATTAAAAGTTGGAAATTATGAAGTTTTACTCGAAACAAATATCATAGACCATTATTAATTCCATGATATTTGTTACGCCAGGCGCCACTGGACATACCCTCTGCTAGTAACCAGAGACGCCCGGCAGCGGACGTTAGAGTGGCCGCGGCCTTGGGCCGCGGAATTAAAAAAAAATGATATTTGTTAGAAACATGTACTCATCGAGATCAATAATAATTTCCTAATCTTTTTTTTATATTACTAATCGACTAGCCCAAATAGTAGAAAAATTATTTAGGTCAAGTCAACTGGCATCACTAATCTGACTGAAATTTGCCGGGGTGTCCGATTGTCCGACAACGTATCCGTAGCCTAGGAAACGGGTGTAGCTACGAGACAACAACATTGATAAGTCATTTCCTATCGTGTTACATAAAATCAGTAACAATTTGGCTTGACGCGAATTTAATTAACAAACAGGGAGTAATCGTTCGTCACTATTTAGGTCTTGCTCATCTCAAAACGATAATGATTTTGACAGTTCGAGTTATGGATGGCAGGTAGGTTTATCAAAGTTCTCATAATTACTTAAATAAAATTAAAACTTCCCTGTTAAACATATGAATAATAATTGAAATAAGTCAGGGAACGCTATGTGTTGTTGTTGTAAAGATAGACAATGAAATGAGCCCTCCTGCAATCCCGTTTGTCGAAGCAGGCGGGACTAGGGTGATGGTGGCAGTGCCTGGTACGGCACACGTCCCGAGCTTATTTAGTAGTGGTATAAGCTTACGGGACTCTTTATGTATTACGTCCAATATATAAGGGGAAGAGTAAATAAGCAATATCTTATATTATAATTGTAGAAATATGCAATTACAACAATACATTCTACAATACACATGCTGCTGATAAGCTTTAATGTCTCTTATGCTTCTACTACAAATACAATTCTGAAAAAAGAATTAGAATGTGCCAGTTTAACATAATGAGAGCCCACTAGAGTTAAATCATACCGTCACATAAAACATATTGTCACATATAAAACATGAATAGGTAAATGTTCAAATGAACTCAGGCATAATTAAGTACAATAAACAATGAAAATGTCCACTCATGCATTACCAACAGTGGCACAAGGCAGGTGGTGTAACTCAACCGTAACAAAGCACCTGCAAGCACCCTACACTCACCCTATGACAAAATTACACACACACTGTACTCATGAGCCAACATTAAGTCACAGAAACAAAAGCCAATATGTCAGACAAGCAAGCTCTAACATAGATACCAATGTTTGATCAATATTTGATATCACATAAACCAGTGTTCAACTCACAATAATGTGTAACTGTTGTGTTGAAGTGAAGTTTTCAAGTTAATAAATTGTTTATTTGATCCAAAATGTCTGAAATGGGGTTTGAGAATGTGTTTTATTTAGAGAGTAAGTATTATTGTGTTGATGTATAAGAGTGAAGGTGCGGAGGGACGGAAGAGGTGTTGCCTGGATACACTCCACGGATACTCTCCGCCCCTGCTCCCGGCAGATCAATAACATCTCTATCACCGAGGAGAGTGTTATGCAACATTTGATATCAATAATTCTATTTATATCTTGTTTAAATAAACGTCTTTCAAATTATTAAATTACTATTAGATTTGAGTTTAACATTATGGTATTATACAAAAAGCATTTTTTAGTTTTGTGTCTATTATATTTATTTCCAAGTTTCAGTTATGTATCAGTTTTATATAAGTGCACCTATCCTATAGCTATCTAAATTATTCTTTTATATTATAGTAATTACCTCCCCAAAGAAAATAAAACATTATTGATACTACTATACCGACTATAAAAATTATTTTGGCAACCAAAATGTAACAATTGTCTCTATAAATAATAATATAATCAATTAAATTGCAAAAGCTTTATGGAGGGCTGATGCACCCCATTAAAATATGCAATTATGTTTGTAAGTAGACAACAGGTAGTTATTATTTTCACTGTAGAAAAAAGGTTCCCCCTGTTATGTGGGCCTAAAGATACTGGCAAATTGTGGGTGTGTAATGCACCTCTGCCTACCCCTTCGGGGATATAGGCGTGATATATATGAGTGTGTGTGTAGAAAAAAGATTAAATATGTACTACTTTAGTAATTGTGTATTTAATGGATTATTAGTTAGAATTAGATTATTAAATAATTATTAGATTATAAGTTAGATATCATTATATTTATAATTGGAATATTTATGTCCGAACAGTTCGATCAACGGAGTCAGTCTAACAGCTTGGAAAAAAAATGTCCAAGTAGTTCGATCATCGAACTACTTGTAGGACAGGATGGAATAATCCTATTTAATGAGTGTATTGTATTTTGCTTTCATCTTTCATTTATTACTGTATTTGGTGTGACTTGTTTTATTCGAGCTCTTCTATTAGTAGAAAAAGCATAGTAGTAGTAACATTTACATACATTTGTTTTGTTGTACCTATTTGAATTGTTTTATTTTATTTTGTAACCTAATTGATAAATTTTAAGGTCATTTTTACTAATACTTTTAAGACTTTTATCAAAGATTATTCCAAGACTTCCAATAGCAGCCTAGCTTGTTATACCTTGTTGAATAGCTAATGAAACGTAGATATTTTTAAGCGTGTCTGCAGCCTAGGTGTCTTAGATTTTTTTTTACTATTGCTGGTTGAAGTTTGATTTGTACTGATTTTTGATTGATGCTATAACTATCAATCTTCTATCTACGATCCATTTAGTTGAGGTAACTCTAATTTTATTTTTCATAATGATGAAGAAACTAATCTGCTACACAAAAATCGTATAAAAATAAAAATTTGAACAAAAATAAACGAAAAAGATACACAAAAAATCGGCATTTTTTCAAAAAATCTGCATAGCCTTATAACTTGAAAAGGTTTAGGTTGGGGGGCAGGGGTCCAAGGTGAAATTTGTCAGAAATGGTGAGAACTACCACTCCTGAACGGGGTTCACACAACTTACCAGGTAACCCTGTATAATTATTACTACATATATATAAAATATAATATATATATATATATAAAACATTAAAAAAAAAAAATCATGCAATTGTATCTAAATTGAAAAACGCGACGGGCGGAAAGACAGACAGACAGACAAATTGTCGTATTAAATATATAGATTAACTTTTACTTTTGCGTTTCATAATCTATATTTTATTTTAACATGGGAAATTACGGCGTAGGTTAGACTAGTCACACGCTGAGTCAGCGACACAACAACCGACTTAAAATTACCAAAATGGGACCAAATAATTGTCGGGATAGGACCAAATTGTAATGGGACCACTTGGAAATTAGTAGCTTTTATTAAAAAGGAACTCAAAATAGGATCACCCAGTCCAAAGGTATGACGTAACGAACATAAAGAAAACCTCCTTTTTTGGAAGTCGGTTGAAAAGTATCTAGAAACGGCGACGAAGATTGAGCGACTCTGTCTACCCCATATCTACCACTTCGAGGATAATGACGTAGTTCGTATGAGTGTCTGATTGTATCTGGGGACACTCGCACAATTATTCATTTGACCAAGTAATCGAAGCGTCAGCTGCATCCATACTCGACAATTTTAATTTAGTCTATAATAGATCGGTCAGTCAGTAGGTACTATGTGATTTCCGGGCCACATTATTTATAAGATCTACACGAAACTTGGCACAAGTGTTCCTGAATTTAAAACATGTTTTCATCATGAGATTTTTTTTGTAATGGATAATGTGGCAAATAGCTCAAATAATGTGCTTACAAGTTCTACTGTTCACAGAACTACTAGAATAAAATTAATAATTAAAGTGTTTGTCTTCAGATTTTGAGTGCGCCGGCGACGAAGTACTAGTCGAGTCGTCGCCTCCTGCTTCTCCAGACATGGCAGCTAGGCTTGCGACTCCTAGTCAGGTCGGTTTACTACAACTAACTATTTGTTCTTAAATAATCCGACGAAAGAAGAACTTGTTGTACCGATATTAAAAAAATGTTTTAATTGAAAGATACTGCTTTCCGTGTCCCATTTTATTTTATTCCCATTTCGGGAATTTGAAATCTGTTTGTGTCAATTTTTGAGGGGTTTTTGATCACTTCTTTGGTGCTAGTTCTTAGTGGTGCTTCCTTGTGCCAGATCAGTGTTATAAGATATCAGTTTAGGAAAGCTGGATGCAGTTAAGAAGTCCTTATGTTCCTTTTACGTCCCCAGGGTGGACCCGCGGCTGGTAGCTCGTCGCCGCCGGCTGTTCGCGACCTGATTGTCATTCCAGACTTACCTAATTCTATACATTTACAGCACGCCATGCAGGTAAACACAAAATATTATTTACAAATTTGGATTTGGTCACAGACATGATGGATGAAAGGCGATTGAAAAAGTGAATAGAATGCGAGTATAAATAGTTAGCTGGTAAGGGCCAAACAAGATAGATGTACTGCGAAATTTGAGATTGAAAAAAGGTCAAATTAAAGGCTAAAGGGTAACTGAAGAGCATCCATCATCATTCACCGAGCCTTTTCCTAACTCAGTTGGCTTTCCAGTCTAACTGCGATTCGGCTGAAGTTCGATATTTTCCGTGAAGCGACTGCCATCTGACCTTCACAACCCATGGGCGATATCGAAGTTCTGTAGTTAAACGGTCGGATTTTTAATTTAGCGCTCCAACTACCCCTAACGACTGCGGTAGATGTTTGTATGACAACCGGGACCGACAACTTAACGTGTTCTGCGAGGCACAAGAAATTGTCACCCATCGTAAGTCCGGATGTTGAGATGTTGCTTAACCTTTGCAACCTTTGTGTTAACATTGTCGGTTACCACTAGACCACGTGTCCCTCCTTGAAGAGCATCCATCAAAACACTTGTAATAGTTGCAGAACCGAAAGAAGTAGGTACGTAGGATATCAAAAAGAGATTTCTATCTATTCCAACGGGAAAGAGGCGTGATTGTATTTATTCTAAGTAAGTACATATAAGTTAGTATGTTGAGTGAAGGTTAAACTGGAATTTGACAGTAGGCGCCCTCAATGAATACGTACGTAATATATGTTTTTAACCTTTAATCTATTTATACTGGAATTCTCGGTTATGTACCTATCTATATATTCTAAAATACCGCTGCATCTATCTTTAAGTATAGTAACATATGTTACATAACCGAGAACATATGGAACATATGGTACATAAAGAACGAAGCTTATATCCCATGAGCTTTTGCCCTCTTCCAGGCTATTTTTGTAAGTGACATGGGTGGTTTGTGTTACGATCATTATGCGCTTCATGTCGCGGGACACACAATTTCTTGATTTGACATGGACATGACATGCGGACCAGACACGCATGAGAGGAAAAGCGCCCCTTACCGCATCTTTTCTTGAGCATACCTCTCGAACATTCATACGTTGTAACTTTCTATGCACATGCAGTTCAATTCTTATTTGATTCAATTCATCTTACTTACTGGCGCATACATACATAGATAAAATGATCGCAAGATTCTTCGTCTTGTGCTAGTGGTGTCTTGGTCAGAACAGTCGCTTATTGTAAAAAAAAGATAATTACCTGACGTATTACCTAGAGAGCTACTACACGTGTCCGCAGGTGACCAGCGCTGTGGAAGTGAACGGCGACAGTTCGGGCCACTCGAGCCCGTCGGCCGACGCGCACGCACAACGCGCGTACATCACTGTGGCCGGCGACGCACTAGGTACATTACTTAACTGTATTTGACATGGCAAAGCTCAAAGTATAGTATCTGAAGGACCCCACAAACTAACAGATGTGTGTATGGAGCTCTTTTGTTGTTTTAGGACATACAGCCTAAATTTTTAATAAATTCTGGTGCAATTTTTTTCTCGCAAAATTATGATTTTCAAACACATTTTACGCCAGCAAAACTTAGCGGTAGTTAAGACCAAATTGTTTTAAATTGGCTGTATATATTTTAAGTGAATATGCGTAGATAGCAACATTATACTGTAGTGCACTATGTTGATTATTGTATGTCTCGTATTGTCTAGTATTATTTAAGCATGTACTATTCTCGCACAATATGATATGTTTTTGTTGAAGCACTTTGTATTTATGTATGTATTTACGTGGTGTGCGAAGGTGTAGTACAAGATTGTTGGAGCGAAGCAGTCACACCAATCATCAAACTTGAGGAGCTGACTGATAATGAAAGCAAGTGTTTTTTTATTTTATTTACTTTAAGGCTGCGTTCAGATGACACGCACCTCTAGTGATCGCACTTGCGTCAATTCGCTTTGAGATTGTTTGTATAATTTGAGTCTTAAGACAATCATTAGATCTGAAATTGCATTTTTCGATGCCCAACCGCACACGCCTCGCGCTCGTCCACATAGCCTTACATGCTATGTCGACGAGCGCGAGGCGTGTGCAGTGAATGAATATGATTGGTGGATATTAAACGCATCCATAGCACCGTAGCCAGAGAGCACCAGAGATCTGCTATATCTCTGGTGAAAAGGCGTTTTTTTGCCAAGTCTAACAGCCACGAGATCAAGTTAACGAAGAAGTCCAGTCACTAGTAGAATAAGCGAGTGCGAAGCGTGCGCGAGGCGTGTGCGTGGTCGGTGCCGGTCGTCTGAGCGAAGCCTTAATATTTTTATTATTTTTGTGCTTAACTTTAATGTTTTGTGTATTTCTTATTTTTATAATAATTGCATGTTTTTATACTGATCCGACTAACAAATAGTGGTATTCTAACGTTTTGTTTATAAGACTAATTCCGATCACATAAACAATAGTTTTAAATATTGTTGCATGAAATAACAATCTTTATGGTTCACCATAAATTTATTTTCCTTGCATACTTTCATCTCATGCTAACAAAAATGACCGTCAGTCAGAAGATCAGTCATGAAAAACAAGTCTCTATATCCTAAGGGGCGTTACAGAGGCGTTTATCACGCCGACATTTCACCAGCTTCTGTATTGGTCAACATAATAGCGGTCGAGCCTATTGTAATTTCCGGGCACTTTGAATAATTTGCTAGAGTGTCTGGGTGATGACTTGGGACATCTTGGGAAATCTTGGGAAATCTTGGGAAATCTTGGGAGATCTTGGGAGATTTTGGTGGGGCTCCCAGAGCACCTAGATTATTTCACGAATGGACTCGGCGAACGCTCTCCCCGCTGTGGTTTCAGCACCCGAAATTTCATGTATTGATAATAATTATAAACTACCTGTGACCGTTGTAATGGTTGTAACCCTTCAGGTCACCTAGAGTCTAGGTCCTAGACCATACTCGTATCGTAACCATAAGGTTACCTTTAATACCGTTTAAATGTTAGTTCTGAATGAAAATCCAAATTCTCCAAACTTGTATTTATAATTTTCATAAACTCTGTGATTGAACGATAGTTTACAAGCATGCCATATTCCTGATGTTGTGGTTTTACTGTTAAGCTCCTTATCCACTACCGTTATTGAATAGTACAATAAAAAAAACCTTATATTTTCATTTCATCCTGATACCTACTAAATCCTCTTTATTATGATTCATCTTTCAATATCTCCACAATAGCCCTCCGTTTCCACTCCACTTGTTAATCCAGTGTATAGCACTGAAACCTTTGATGCACAACAAACAAAGTGATTATCTATCGCCCCTGACATCTGATTATCTTTACCTGTCACTATTAAATGCACCCCATTTTTAATAATAACCGTTTTATCATATTGAACTTTATTAATTAGACTATTAGGTACATTATTTAGAGTAATAAGTATTTAAAAAATGGGTTGCTTTTGAAGTTATATTTTACTACTGTATCAATTTGAAAGCGTTAAAGTTTGACAAGGTGACGCGTAGAATCTTTTAAGATAGCGACACGAGCGCCTCTAGCGGCAACAGAACGGAACTTTTTTTGTAAGGTTTAGAACAGACTACTTGGATCCTCTGGTGCGGACCAGAGACGCCCGGCATCGGACGTAGGAGCGTGGGAATAAAAAAAAAATTACTACTTGCATCTTAGGTTTTCTAAGTTTTCCTTTAATTTGTTCCTTTTCTTAACTTACGAAATCGACCTCGCATTTTATTAAACCGCGCGTGTCCCTCTCTTGTAACTTAGCTCTCTTGTAGCTTGAATGACAGAGAACCCCTGGAATCCTATATATAGTGCTTTAATTTTGATATAGGTACATGCTTGCCATTGCATACATTAAGATTTCTTCCTACGAGAGGTTCTGTCGTATAATCTCTCTTTAGCTGTAATTTATAAGATTATTGTAGCATTGTATTTAATTCAAAAGAATCTCATCTATCGTAAGTGACCTGAGCAAATTAATGAATACCCAGTTTGCGGTTGCCCATCGTAATTTACGAAGGTATTTTTCATATTTAACCCCCGACGCGATGGAAGACGAGGACTGTTTATAAGTTTTACCTGTGTATCTGCTGTTTGTCTATGGCCATCATAGCAGCCGAACGAATGGACCCAATTTGGATGCAAAATTGTTCGCTGTAATGTCACTAACGTGGCGGTTTTAAAAAAAGATCTTGTATCATATTATTATAGTAAAAACCAAGGGCGATTTCCTTCTTAACTTTCTGTAGTACATTTTCCACAACAAAGTCTGGAGTCTCTTACAGTGAAAATAAATTTGATACCTACCCTATCATCTCACATTACACCGTATTAATTGCAACTCCAATTTGTACTACCCGAATTGAATCTGTAATATAACATAATTGTGCCCACCCTCGCCGATTATCTACCTGACTGGATATTAACAATGAATGCACATGCAGTGAAGGGATCATCCCTATCATTATATCTTGTACACCTGCTTGGTTACCTTTGACGGACGCGTGCCGTCGCGACGCCATCATCTCTCTTCACAATACGCCTTATATACTCACTCCTTATATATCTTTATATATAATTATCTGTATGTCTGGGTACTCAAAGGGCTTCTACGCAGTTTATTGCTTCTTATTGGACTCGGGATTTTGTAAGTTTTATTTTTAAATTGATCACGCATGTGGAAACGTGTTGTACGAATTGTTAGAGGAAAATTGGAAGATTTAATAATGTTATTGTGCAGGTATTCTCAAGCGTATTTTATTGTTGGATATTGGAAGATATTTATGGAGCTTCCTTTCGTTATTTATGATGTGTTACGAGCTAGTAAGAATAAATACTCATTCACCTTTCTAGGTATATTTAATTTTGTTGACACCCCTAGTTATTTCAGCGTAACTAAGAAAGGTGCCCCAATAAAATCTATTTAAACATATAACTTTATTTATACTAATAATATCATAGCTGATTTACACTTTTATATATTACATACAAGAACAGGTCCATCTGATTTTACTAATCACTTAACACTCGATCCAGGCGCTCCCATCGCCCAACATCGGTACAATGTTGGACGACACTACCTTCCGCATTGCCACTTGCCTTCGGCTGGGTACACCTTGTGTATCCCCGCATCATTGCACCTGTGGAGTAGCCGTCGATAATCTGGGACACCATGGCCTTTCTTGTAGCAGAAGCGCAGGTCGTATACCTCGGCACGCTATTCTAAACGACATAATTCGTAGGGCTCTTTCCACCGCAGGTCTTCCGGCCGTACGCGAACCAAATGGTTTAGCACGAAGCGATGGAAAGAGACCGGACGGTATGTCGTTGCTACCGTGGAAGATGGGAAGGCCTTTGGTGTGGGACGCTACATGCGTTGACACCTTAGCACCTTCACACCTTCCAAGCACATCCGGATGTGCCGGCGCTGCTGCTGCATCGGCTGAAGGCTTTAAACGGCGTAAATATGCTAACCTAGCAGGTGATTACATATTTGAGCCGTTTGGGGTTGAGACACTGGGGTCATGGGGTCCGAGTGCTCGCCGCCTTTATAGAGACATTGCTAAACGTCTAATCGATGCTTCTCAGGACCAGAAGGCTGGCTATTTTCTGGCCCAAAGAATAAGTATCGCCATCCAACGTGGCAACACAGCCAGCATTCTTGGAACCTTCCCAGTCGGCAATGACGCGGAGGATTTTTTAAACGATACTTTGTAATGTAAATATTTTTAGTCTATAATTATGTTTATTTTGTATATTGTAATTCTTATTGTAAATAAATTATTTTACTCTCTTACACTTGCAACTGGCAAATGGCATGAACTCGCACTAATCACTAATCAAAGTGAAAACGGGGCATAATATACAAAAAGGAAAAGTTTAAAATTATATCGCTCGCGTATATATTACATTGTTCTGAGGGGGGTGGGTAGTTAGAGTGAGAGGGTTGTACACGCCAGAGTAGGACGGGAGGTAAGGAGGCTGGTAATCGAGATGGCCCGTCGTCGATTTGTAGATCCAGGGTGAGTTGCCTGGGAGATGTCTAGCGGCATGGAGGTGCCTCGTTACCGCTCCTGTTACACCTGTGAGTGGTTCTTTGTTCTTCACTAGTCTTTGTTTGACTTTTGATCGAATTAGGTCGAAAATTTAAGCTCATTTCTTTGTATGCCTTAACAATATAATTTTTTTAATTCTTATTAACATTTAGTTTATATTATATTGGACTAATTGGATTATATTTTCTTTTTTTTGGTGATTAAAGTGATCTAATTATATTTTTATTTTCGAAGCCAATGAGGTGATATTTTTTGGAGATTTTTTTTTTCTATTATGTATGTTCTTGTTCTACAGGCGACGGTGCTGACTACCATGTGCAGTACGTCACGGAGCCCCAGGAGATTTACACCCAAGGTCATCAGTCACACATGTAAGTACATACATTTTTTTTCGCAAAACTTCTCTTATCTTTTATTTATTCATTTATTCATTATTTGCGAAATACAGGTATAGAGAGATGTTACATAATAAATTATAGTTTCACCATATTTCCGCCAATTTGCATGCAAAATAGGCAGGCAAATTAAATTATAGAAATATACTCAAATTACTATCTTAAATTCGGGAACTCCTACATATTTTATTTTAGATGACAATATTGTTCTATAACTATTCACGAACAAGTATTCTGAGAAACATTTTTAGCTTGTTTAATACTAGCTGATCAGCAGCTCCGCCCGCGTGACTTAGTTTACTCGTTCCCGTGGGAACACATTACCGGGATAAAATGTAGCCGATGTTACTCAAGGTGAATGTAGCTTTCCAATGGTGAAAGAATTTTTGAAATCGGCACAGTAGTTTTTGAGTTTATTCATTACAAACTTACAAAAATAAAAATCTTTCCTCTTTATAATAGTAGTATAGATGAGTGAAACGTTAAATCTGGGTTCAATTGTCCCTAGTCTCCCCTATATGGATCATATATTATATAATACTGTAAATTTACATAATCCAAAACACTAATCAGAATGAAAAATCACTAATCTTATACGCAGAGAACGCAACTAAGCAGCTGAAAACCCGCCATCTGACATTTATCTTCTTTATTAATGATTTAAACATCGGATTATATTATGCACTATCAAAATGCCCAAATATGCACGAAATATTATCAGCAACGTTTATTTTGACATTATATTGATATATTAATTATAATTAATTTCAATTTATACCATATAATGGATGGTATATACAAGAATTAAAAGCCAGATTACCGAGCGAGCGAAGCGTCTGCTAGACTAAACGATTTTGTTTTCGTCCGTCCGTCTTTTGGTTATAATTTAAGAACGTTTGTCTCTAAAAATATTAATTTATAGGGAGAAAATTACCTTTTAACGTCAACTGACGAAATTTGGTGCCATTTTCGCAAAGATCTGTTCAGGCAAATATTGTCCGGTGTTGTTGATAAATGCGTCAATATTTTTTACCGGGGTTTTTATACAAAACTACATTTAATTAGCCACGAAACTGTTGTGATAATGAACTCGGTAAGGCGTTACTCTCATGAATCATTTTTTTCTAATATTTCTAAATACTTGCACAGAGGAAGATTTTTAGTTTCTAAGCAAAAGAGCAATATTCTTTTTGTGAAGCGTCCTCAATTGCTAGCGGTTTGAATTTATTGCAATGGTATCTAATCTTGTCAAATTTTCCGACTACAGCTTTTAGAACAAGGCTGTTGAGCAGCCTTGTTCTAAAAGAAGTAGTCGGTATTTCAGTCAGTATTTCAACAGTCGGGCCAAACGGATGATTCAGATTTTTTTGGCGGGCCACTAACGAAGTTAAGTCGTCAATGAACCGCCACAACTTCATACATACGAGTACCTTAAAGATTTGTGCAATAAAAATATTCAACATTACAAATTAAAAGTAAAATTTAGAATTTCTTTTGCTAATCAAAAAAGAACTTGTATCTTAAATTAATGAGATTTTGGACAGTGATTTTGTTGTAGGTAGGAGGTACTAATTGTCCTAACTAGGTACGAGTATATTAGGATTCAAATTAGATGTTGACAGTAACATCAAGTCAGAACTATGTGGCTCAGTTAATGCAGTGTGGTATTTATTTTAAATAAGATCTAAGGCTGTCGCTTATTGCCGGATTTTTTTCTTTTGACACCAATTTCCAAATATCCGCAGTTTTGTAGGATTTTTATTTCATAAAAAGGATTTTAACGCACAATGATTTTGCAGTTCGGAGAGTTCCTAGTGAAAATTGGCAGGATAAATATTTATTTCAGGGAAATTGATTATAAAGGGATTTATAAAAAATTACTATTCCCTATTCTGTGATCAAAGTCCTGTAGGTAATCTATTTTCAAATGACTTTAATAGACATATAATTTTCGATTTGTACCTACTGCGAATAATCAAAACTGGCGATATTGAGATTCGTTTTCAAATCTCTATGTGTCGGGAATAATGCGATATTTTCTTCACCTAAATTAATTTAAAAAATATTTAATTTATCTTTGAAGCCGCTTATTAGATTTAACGTAGTTGGATGGCATGAAGGGAACAGTCTTTGTCTTATAATTTGAGGTTCAAATTAATGAGGTAATTCGTATTGTCAACAACATCACTTATTCGCAGATTTCTTCTTGATTTAGTTTTTGTTACTTCCTTATTAAAGAATTACTAGTCAAAATTTCTATAGAAGTAGATATATGTATAATGAAATATGCAGGCACGTTTATTGTTGATCCTAGAAAAATAATTGTATGTACATTTACTGCCAGATTCGCAAAGCAACAGGTAGAGCCTGTGAGTAAGAATCTGGCAAGAAATCTCACGGCCACTCTTTTTCAATCACTGTCATTTAACAATACAATGCAATTATACATAAAAATACAACAGTAAAAGATTAACAATATTTCTAAACAAAAAGTTTTTAATAATTAACAATAATTTGATAACACCAATTAGCTCAATTCCATGGTTCTGTGTCATCTAAATAGTCACTAATGGTTGTAATAGATAATAAAAGTACTAAAACATGGAATAACGTAAAAATAGTATTATACTCGTAATATGCATTTGCATATGGAAACATGTAAATGCATTCAATCCGATGTCTGTTCATGACTCGTCAAATTAGCTTCACTAGCATCTTGTTAAGCATGGGTGAAGTCATAAACCTATTTTATTGTTTTGACTGCTTTTACCAACAACTTACCAAGTCTTCTAAGAACTAATTGTTAACCCCCGACGGGAACAAGAGGTGTTTTAAGTTGAACCTGTGTATCTGCTGTCTCTTTGTGGAATCATAGCAGCGGAACGGATGGACTCATTTCGATACTCATTCTATGCGGAAGCCAATGTAATCGAGGTGGTCCTTAGCTATAAAGTTTGAAGAACGTCAGCTCATTTGCCATATGAACTCACATGTCAGCGGTTTTTGTGACTGAGGCACGGTCAAACTTTTATTTTATACTTTTGTATGAAGTGATTCATACTTTATTGGCGTCACACGGCACGGAACGGGCGGCGGTGTCCGCCGGGTTCCCGACGCCCGCCGTCGTCGTGCAGTCGATGACAAATCTTGAGATGTTCGCAGCTCAACACTATTGCACTTTCGCAACTTAATTTTCTTCGATAATGATATTTGGAAAGGGCTATCCATACTTGTCACAATTCATTACATTTGTGTGACCCTACCTAGTATAACGTCTCAGGGTTTGATTGGTGCATGTTCTTAGATAGTTGTTACGCGGTGACAACTCACTTTTATTGTTTTTAATTAATTTTTAACCTTCGCTGGGTTCTTTCAAAGTTTTTCATTTTGTTACTTGTGTTTTCCTCTCTTTCTTTCTAATGAAAGATGTTATTTATAATCATTATTAGGTATATTATAACAAAAATTCTATGTAACAAATCATTAGGTTTAATACTGAATGGAGTCAGGCGTTACCTGGCGAAAGTCCTTAATAAAACAATGGTAAATATGATGTTTAATTTTTAAATAATAGCATAATTTCGCTCAAGAGAAGACATTACAAATGTCGACATACGTTCACCTCTTCACGAGGCATTCTCAAGACTGTCTCAAAGAGAGGACAAGACTGTCACAGTCTTGTCCTCTCTTTGAGACAGTCTTGATTATGCTATCATTTAAAAATTAAACATCATATTTAACATTAGGTTTAATTTTACTCCAGTATTATTAGTTTTACCAGAGACGCCCGCGGCAACGGACGTGGGAGCGGCCGCGGTCTTGGGACGCGGATTAAAAAAATTGTATTGTTAGTTTTCCTATTTACTGCAAATCTAATTTCACAACGTAACACAAAGGTTTATAGTAAGGCCTTAGGCTGAGACCGCACTGCGGTTAAACGCACGCGTTTACTAAAAAGTCACAACTTTCTTTACTTATCTGTTTACCACCATTTCACCCCCAATAAAAAAAAATCCACCAAATGCGAGTCGGGCTCGCGCACAAAGGGTTCCGTACCAAAACTGCAAAAAAATCACATTTGTTGTTTTGGAGCCACCTTTAATATTTATTATATTTTGTTTTTTATTTTTTGTTGTTATAAGAGATTTAAATGATTTAATTGGCTGTGCCATAGCGTAAGATTTTTTGCCTTTCATCGACATGTCTTAGCAAGGCAACGGGTTTAAATTTTTTATCAAAATTACAATATAGCTGATACTTTTTATTAAATTCATTCAGCCATTTTGGACTTAGCCCATTTTAAATGTGCCCTGTGACAGCAATAGGCTTGCCCCCTATTACGTGGAACTAAAAATACTGGCAAATTGTGGGTGTGTAATGCACCTCTGCCTACCCCTTCGGGGATATAGGCGTGATATGTGTCTGTCTGTCTAAGAGGCAACAGAACTTTCCAACTATCACTATACAGCTCAAGACAGACGGACGCACGGGCCGTCTCAGTAAGAGGGGTCCCGTTTTACCCTACGGACGGGTACGTAACCCTAAAAAATATTCTACTAGAGACAGACCCGTATATTTATTCGAAGAAGCTGAGAATTGTACAGTTGAATCGATACGACTCCGATATACCCACTTCGCTGCAGAGCTGGATACGGGCAGCGCAAGATCGAATGTAATGGCGTTCGTTGGAGGAGATCTGTGGCCTGTACTTTGACGAAGGCGTCAATTGGCTGATGATGAATGCCCTTTTCACGTGAACTACTAACACAAGCGCTTTTAGATTATGTAGACTGGTTAAAGGTAAGGATAGTAACTCGTATTTTGTATATTGTGTAGGGAAACTCTCCGTTCCTACCCAGTATACGGAGTAGCAACCGTCGGCAACGACAGCGGTGCGGAAGGCACGTCGAACGACAACGGCTGGGATGGAGCCTCCTCAGCTGAATATACCGCATATGGCGTTGTTGTGAGTATACTCATATTGAACTCAAGTCAATTAATCTCGTGGAATTGTAATCAAGTACAAAGTATTCGAAACTACAGTTAGTAGTAGTTTCGAATTATGAGTAATTATGACACAATAATAGTGGCATGGAATTTTTAAAGACAAAAATATTGTCAGTGTGAGTATTATCGAAAACTACTGCAAAAGGCGTGTACAATTTAATTCAAACTAATACAAAGTACTTGCATTAAAATTAAAACTTGATGAGTGAAGGGATGTCGACCATTGAGATTATGGTGTGATAATTGTAGAGCTTTACTTACTGGAGAGGTTGACTTGGTTCCTCAAACCTTTGTACCTGTTAGTTCTTCCATAAAGCGCGTCAGTCGATCAGGACATATTTATGATGAAATCGAGTGAAGTCGGGAAATGCGGTAGCTCGGTGCTACTGGGTAGGTAAGGGCTCGTGTAGACTGAGGCTTGTGTGGTGACGGCAGGTGGCCGGCGACGAGGCGGAGGCGCCGGCGTCGCCCGCCACTCCCGCGGCGCCCTCCGCCGTGCGCATGCCGCCCGCCACCGTGCAGTGGCTGCTCGACCACTACGAGACCGCTGAAGGTAAGACACACGAACATACACACACATATATAGTCTCTTCTTCTATTGTTAAAAAATTGCTGTTTATATTGTGAAAACAAAAGAAACCTGTAAGTAGGATTCGGAGTGGGTTCTTTAATAATAATAAAAAAACCAATAAGTCTATCTTTCGGCTATTAAATACATATATACTTTTGGAGTACGAAACCATGATTATTTTTCTGCGATATGCTAATATTATTCGTTCAACAGTGTACGCTTGGTAGTGTGACAAACGTCCTTGAATCATCCGCAACATTTAGATCTACACTAACAAATCATTTTGTTTGAGAAAACTAAACTTTAAATAATGTTCAAATTGCAGAATCTTTGTCATAATTGAACTATAGCCACAGCAAACTAGCCACTTTTAGCTTCAGTAACTGGTGATCTAGCTACTTTCCAGAAGCCAAATGTAGTGACCTAACATTACAACCCGCATCCTTAAAACATACTACACCAAACGCAGCGACTGAGTCGCTATTGAATTTATCATTTGAAAACTACCTAGATAATCAACTTTTCCATCTGAAAGTCCAAGTCCGGAGCAGAGCAGTCGCTAAACGCGCGGTTGCGCAAAAACGTCATGCGGCTTTGGGTCAGTCCCTAAATCGCCGATTATCGCTGCTAAAAGTAGCTAGTCTGCTGTGACCCTAAAATATGGTTACTTATTCGAACGCTTTCCTCCATTTCGTACCCCAGGTGTATCCTTACCCCGCTCTACTCTATACGCCCATTACCTCCGACATTGCACCACACATCGCCTCGAGCCAGTCAACGCCGCGTCTTTCGGCAAACTGATACGATCTGTCTTCGTGGGACTGAGGACCCGCCGTCTTGGGACCCGGGGCAACTCTAAGTACCACTACTATGGGATTAGAGCTAAGCCCGGTATCGGTCAGGACCACAATGATATCAGGGATGACGGGCAAGATATGGAGAATGGTGATGAGAGGATAGAAATGGAACAGCAGGTAAGTTTTCTATTCTTTTTAAAGTTTTACACCGCCAATAACTTTATATTTTATATAACTGTATATAATTTTTGATTTTGATTGAATGACTTCACCAGAACGTTGGCCATGTAAACAGCGTTGCGTTACGACCGCTCTAAGGCGGCACCGCTTTCCTAGGAAACCAAAGCTTAACCAGGAGCAAACTTTATGTTTGTCATAGCCGTACCTGTTCATCGATAGGTGTTCCATTGCTGATGAGTTTGGTTCATGTCGCCACTTCTAAAAATTGAGGTGGGACTTCTACGCATCCTTATATTGTATGTGTAAGGACCCTATACACTTATAAATTTGCTGTATATCAATCATTATATACAAACGTTTCCCCCAATTTCTTGTAGACAGATTATCAATCGCAGTTATATTTATGCACTGGTATAGCGCATTCCTTTATGTGGGATAAAGGAATGCGCCGGTCGGGAGGGTCGGTAGGGTCGGGAGGGTCGGGAGGGTCGGGACTCAAATGTAGTTATTACATAATATACGTCTGGGTGAAATACACCCTCCACCAAATTTGTTGGCCTCTCTGAACTTGGAGCGAGAGCTTGGCCTTGTATTATTAACTAGAGGTCGCCCGCGACTTCGTCTGCGTGATAATTTGGAATTTTCCACGTTCCCGTCGCTTGTAAATTATTGTTCCCGTCGCGTCACCCGTAATAACATCTAGCTTCGCAAATATTTATTTTAGAACGAATTTCATTTGTATAAAATATGTTATAGTGTAACCTTATAAGATAGATAAATGCTACCGCGGACTTTTTTTTAGACTTTTTTTTTTTCACCTTTTAAAGAGGACAATTCTTTAGTACATCATATTTTAACATAACATAAACCGTTTGGCCAGCGCACGCAACGGAAATTCTTTAAATAAATATTTTTTCCCCGTTTTTGAAACAGATCACACTGCAGCTGCTCCGCTCCTATTGATCTTAGTGTGATGTTATATAGCCTACCTCGATAAATGCATATCTCAAAAAAATATTTTTTCAAATCGAACCAGTACTTCCTGAGATTGGCGCGTTCAAACAAACAAGGCAACTCTTCTGCTGTAATATTAGGATAGATTAACTTCTTGACGAGTTTTTTTTCAATATTTGGATCGCCAAATTGACGCTGCCCGCCTGGTGGTAAGTCGTGACGACGTCTAGCGATTGTGGGCTACTCTCACAGCACACAATACTATAGAGAGTGGCCCTCAACTTGACGACCTACTGATATGCCTCTTCACGCTCCGCTTAAAGGACCCAGGATTATATGTGGGAGGAAACACGTGCACAGGCAGGGCGTTCCAGGCCACTATCGTTCGGCAGAGAAACGAACGTTTAAAACGTTCGTTTCTCGCGAACATGCTATCCACTATGTGGGAGTGGCATATTGAACTTCGTGATACCTGCTAATGAATCTTCTACGAAATAATTATGATAGGAAAATTCCTTTTGCTCCGTAAACAATTCAAAAGAGAATCCAAATTGATGATAAAAATCTCTATATTTTTTTTATACGACAATTTGTGTCTGTCTGTCCGTCCGTCGCGTTTTTCAATTTACACACATTTGCATGAAATATTAAAATATTCATTTTTTTTTTTTGAGTCGATACACAGTTCGTCGGGATAACTAGTAAAATCCTATATATCCTTGTCGTATCTATGTCATGCGATGTTTACAAACTAAGCGAAATTACTTCGATATTTTTATAAGTAAACGTTTGTTTACTTCAAGTTTAGGAAATGGGTCGGAATTCTTTGACACTAAATGGAGTTTCTGTATTGTATTATTACTCCAGTTAACGAAGCTTTTGTTACCTGTATAATTGTCGCGTCTATGAAATTGGGCACATTATGAAAATAGGTAATACAGATCATACAGGGTGAAATTGAATTCATGGGCAATATTGTAAATTTAGATAATTTTATCGATGTGGAATAAAATGGGATGTTTTTTTCGGCATTTAACATAATATTAGTGATATTAAATGTAAAATAAAATGCATACGAAATATTATTACTTTATTGCTTAGGTTATTGATCCGACTTCACTGTAGTGAATGTATCTAACAACTTAAAAACATATATACAGAATGAATTTTTCAAGTGGGCTTGGATGGCCAAATCCGGAACTATAAGGAATAGCGAAAAATGCTCAAAGGAGTCACGAGCCCGATTTTGATGAAACTTAAAACCTCATCATTAGATTTTTTTAAAACCTATAATCCTAGCTGGGAATCGAACACATTGATTTAGAAAAAAAATCACACCCTTTATTATTACACCATACGATAGTGTTGCTGTTAAGGATCAAATTCTAGGAAGTAATGATATACGGCAAATTTAAGGAAAACTTAGAATTTTCATAAAATTCATATTTCTTGTCTGCGCCATAGGTCACTCGAGGGATCGCAATATTTAGATGTCTATAATGGTGTCTCGGTCAGTTTGTAGAACGTTCCTGGAACAGTCCAGGGAACAGTCGCCGGTTCAAGCCCAGCTCAAGACTATAGTTTTTGCGATTCGTGTTGTAAAAGTATGATTAATGTTTTGATTACATGATTAGATACAAATATTTGAATACTAGGAGGAGGGCAGAAGTCGCGGGCGCGCCACCAGCCCCACGGCGCAGCAGCACCGCCAGCACCTCGGCGCCGTCTCGCCGCCCGAGCCGCCGCCGCTCGACGTGGCCGAGCTGCCCGACGACGTGCCGCGGGACTCACTTGCCGCCTTCAGGGCACATCACAGGTACATATCGATTTAGATTCCATTTTTGATTGATGAGACGTGCTATTTACTGTGTAATTATTGTCTTTGAGCTCGGACTGCTGCGATTTTAGGTGTGTAACGTCAGTCCTGGACTTTAAAATTTCAATTACAGAAAGGTTATTGTGCCGGTATCCAACACATAATCAATAATGTTCCTGTAATCCGAATCTAAAATTACCACTACATGGTCACAAAACTACTGAAAAAATGTGGATTTGCAATACATCTTTGACTCACTAAATATTTGCGATGAACAAAGACGTGTGGTTTAGCGTTTACATGTTATGAGTGTTATAAGCCGCACGATGTGAGTGGCATAGAATGTTGTCATAATAACTGCTTCGTGACGTCATCAATCGCTGAAATGTACGGATTATTGTCGGTTAGTCAAAACCGCATTGTAGGTTAATATGTTAAATTATGTCACTATGACGTCACCATTGGTTGTGTGCACACTGCACAGGGCGCACGGCGCCGAGTTCCTGGCGGCGGTGGGCGCGCTGGACGTGGGCGGCGTGGAGCGCGCGCGCCGCGCCTTCTGGCGCCGCCCGCCGCCCGCCCTGCCGCGCCGCGCGCTGTGGCGCCTGGCCGCGCGCCGCGACGTGGCGGCCTGGCTGCGGCGCGCCGAGCTGCAGCTGGCGCAGCGCGCCGTGGAGCTGCTGCTGCCCGACGTGCTGCGACCCATCCCGCCGCAACTCACGCAGGTACACGCACCGTATGCTGCTGCTGATGAGATACTATTTAGTGAATATAGTAATAACTTTATGTTCGACGCCTGGCGGTTATAATACAACACTGCGTTGAAAAAACCGTCGCGTTTTAAAACCATAACCAAATACTGAACTATATATATGTTGTCCAGTCCATCCGCAACTTCGCCAAGAGCCTGGAGAGCGCCCTGGCGGCGGGCGGGGGCGGCGCGCCCGGGCCGGCGGCGCGCGCGCAGGGCAGCGCGGCGTCGGCGCTGGCGGCCGCGCTGCGTCGGTACACGTCGCTCAACCACCTGGCGCAGGCCGCACGCGCCGTGCTCACCAACCATCACCAGATACACCAGGTACACGACCACACTACTCGTCGGCACACTACACTACACCACACTGAGGAGAGCCCTGATGGCAGGCGGGGACGATGCGGAGGGCCGCTCACCAACCATCACCAGATACACCAGGTACACCACCACACTACTCGTCGGCACACTACACTACACCACACTGAGGAGAGCCCTGATGGCAGGCGGGGACGATGCGGAGGGCCGCTCACCAACCATCACCAGATACACCAGGTACACCACCACACTACTCGTCGGCACACTACACTACACCACACTGAGGAGAGCCCTGATGGCAGGCGGGGACGATGCGGAGGGCCGCTCACCAACCATCACCAGATACACCAGGTACACCACCACACTACTCGTCGGCACACTACACTACACCACACTGAGGAGAGCCCTGATGGCAGGCGGGGACGATGCGGAGGGCCGCTCACCAACCATCACCAGATACACCAGGTACACCACCACACTACTCGTCGGCACACTACACTACACCACACTGAGGAGAGCCCTGATGGCAGGCGGGGACGATGCGGAGGGCCGCTCACCAACCATCACCAGATACACCAGGTACACCACCACACTACTCGTCGGCACACTACACTACACCACACTGAGGAGAGCCCTGGTGGCAGGCGGGGACGATGCGGAGGGCCGCTCACCAACCATCACCAGATACACCAGGTACACCACCACACTACTCGTCGGCACACTACACTACACCACACTGAGGAGAGCCCTGGTGGCAGGCGGGGACGATGCGGAGGGCCGCTCACCAACCATCACCAGATACACCAGGTACACCACCACACTACTCGTCGGCACACTACACTACACCACACTGAGGAGAGCCCTGGTGGCAGGCGGGGACGATGCGGAGGGCCGCTCACCAACCATCACCAGATACACCAGGTACACCACCACACTACTCGTCGGCACACTACACTACACCACACTGAGGAGAGCCCTGGTGGCAGGCGGGGACGATGCGGAGGGCCGCTCACCAACCATCACCAGATACACCAGGTACACCACCACACTACTCGTCGGCACACTACACCACACCACACTGAGGAGAGCCCTGGTGGCAGGCGGGGACGATGCGGAGGGCCGCTCACCAACCATCACCAGATACACCAGGTACACCACCACACTACTCGTCGGCACACTACACTACACCACACTGAGGAGAGCCCTGGTGGCAGGCGGGGACGATGCGGAGGGCCGCTCACCAACCATCACCAGATACACCAGGTACACCACCACACTACTCGTCGGCACACTACACTACACCACACTGAAGAGAGCCCTGGTGGCAGGCGGGGACGATGCGGAGGGCCGCTCACCAACCATCACCAGATACACCAGGTACACCACCACACTACTCGTCGGCACACTACACTACACCACACTGAGGAGAGCCCTGGTGGCAGGCGGGGACGATGCGGAGGGCCGCTCACCAACCATCACCAGATACATTTGACACGACAACTCACCATTATACTACACCACTGTTATCAATTTCAGATAGAAAGCATCCGGTGACGTTTGCACTTTGTTCGGGGAGCGCACTTTTGCGCTACTAACGCATCACGTCTCGGCTAGGCTTCAAGTATGACGTCATCGAAGCGTTTGAACCCTAATAACGTATTTTAACTCTATAAAAACATAAAAGACTAATAGCACGAAAGCGTGCTCCCCGAACATATGTTTCTTTATGGATTGACACTCGCGTCTTTTGTACCATTTTTTTTCCACTATTCGCTGTTTCTATGTGTATTTTGATCTATCTATTCACCCCATTTCTGCTGACAAAACTGTTGAAAAAATGTCAATAAGCCGTATGTTGTACAGATGTTAGCAGATCTAAACCGTGTGGACTTCCGCGTGGTGCGCGAGCAAGCGGCCTGGGCGTGTTCCTGCGGCAACGACGCGACTGCGCACAAACTGGAAGCTGATTTTAAGGTATCAAATATCTGGGACCATCTCATTCCACATCATCGAGGCAGTTAAAAATAAAAAAGCTTCCTTTTATTAAATGTCAAAACGGTGAATCTCGTAGTTTTGGATATATGGGCTACGACTGTGTTGTACGCATAAGATATTATGAATAGCAAATGTTAACGTCATGAAGGTGGAGACCGGCCGGTTTGGTAACTAGTCCTCGTAGCGATGACTTTCCTCGGCTTGGGGCCGCGTCCTTCTGCGAGCAGGTCATGCTCGCTCGGAGGCGGCCTAGAGGGGGAGAGGGAGTCACGCTGTACTGTATGTGTGCAGGCCACGCTGGGCCGCGGCGCCACGCTGGAGCAGTGGGCGGGCTGGCTGGAGGGCTGCGTGCGGGGCGCGCTGCAGCCGCACGAGGCGCGACCCGACTTCGTGCAGCGGGCGAGGAGGCTGCTGCTGCACTGGTCCTTCTACTCCTCGCTCGTCATACGCGAGCTCACGCTCAGGTCGGTACTGTACTAGCCGCGGCGCCACGCTGGAGCAGTGGGCGGGCTGGCTGGAGGGCTGCGTGCGGGGCGCGCTGCAGCCGCACGAGGCGCGACCCGACTTCGTGCAGCGGGCGAGGAGGCTGCTGCTGCACTGGTCCTTCTACTCCTCGCTCGTCATACGCGAGCTCACGCTCAGGTCGGTACTGTACTAGCCGCGGCGCCACGCTGGAGCAGTGGGCGGGCTGGCTGGAGGGCTGCGTGCGGGGCGCGCTGCAGCCGCACGAGGCGCGACCCGACTTCGTGCAGCGGGCGAGGAGGCTGCTGCTGCACTGGTCCTTCTACTCCTCGCTCGTCATACGCGAGCTCACGCTCAGGTCGGTACTGTACTAGCCGCGGCGCCACGCTGGAGCAGTGGGCGGGCTGGCTGGAGGGCTGCGTGCGGGGCGCGCTGCAGCCGCACGAGGCGCGACCCGACTTCGTGCAGCGGGCGAGGAGGCTGCTGCTGCACTGGTCCTTCTACTCCTCGCTCGTCATACGCGAGCTCACGCTCAGGTCGGTACTGTACTAGCCGCGGCGCCACGCTGGAGCAGTGGGCGGGCTGGCTGGAGGGCTGCGTGCGGGGCGCGCTGCAGCCGCACGAGGCGCGACCCGACTTCGTGCAGCGGGCGAGGAGGCTGCTGCTGCACTGGTCCTTCTACTCCTCGCTCGTCATACGCGAGCTCACGCTCAGGTCGGTACTGTACTAGCCGCGGCGCCACGCTGGAGCAGTGGGCGGGCTGGCTGGAGGGCTGCGTGCGGGGCGCGCTGCAGCCGCACGAGGCGCGACCCGACTTCGTGCAGCGGGCGAGGAGGCTGCTGCTGCACTGGTCCTTCTACTCCTCGCTCGTCATACGCGAGCTCACGCTCAGGTCGGTACTGTACTAGCCGCGGCGCCACGCTGGAGCAGTGGGCGGGCTGGCTGGAGGGCTGCTTGCGGGGCGCGCTGCAGCCGCACGAGGCGCGACCCGACTTCGTGCAGCGGGCGAGGAGGCTGCTGCTGCACTGGTCCTTCTACTCCTCGCTCGTCATACGCGAGCTCACGCTCAGGTCGGTACTGTACTAGCCGCGGCACACGCTGGAGCAGTGGGCGGGCTGGCTGGAGGGCTGATCGGCAGCTGCACCACTCGCTAAGTATTTAAAACCCTTTTCTAAGTTCTGCTTCCAAAAATAATTATTTTTAAATGTTCCCGCAGATCGGCGGCATCGTTCGGCTCATTCCACCTGATCCGCCTGCTGTACGACGAGTACGTGTCGTACGTGATCGAGCGTCGTGTCGCCGACCACCACAACGTCCCCTGCATCGCCGTCATGCAGAGGGTGCTCGTACGTATACTATACATAAACGTACACGTACATATACATGCACGGACACGCACTTATTACTTATTATAGGAGATATTACAATACTGTTATATCTCCTTCCTCTCAGACTATAACTACCTATACGTATGATTATATCAGGTGTATCCCAGAACCTAGCTCGAGTCTCCTAATTCATAATAGGACATATTTACGAGGGTGGATTGAAAAGTAGTCGGCCTAACACTAATCCATTTAGGTCTAAAAATCAAATCTAACCACATTATTTAGTTCAGTTCAGACCTGTTAATTGTGTGAAGTTTGTAACGTGTGCGATAATTAGTTTTAAATTTATAAATTTATTAACAAAGCAATCTGACATCATTTCCGCAAATGGAGCAAATCGAGCAGCGTGCCGTCATTAAGTACCTCCATAAGAAGGGGCTGTCATCAAAAGCCATCCATGATGATATGGTCAGTACATTAGCGCATTGCGCTCTTTCATATTCATCCGTCAAAAAATGGATAGCAGAATTCAAGCGTGGTAGAGAGAGTGTGAAAGACGAACCCCGCTCTGGAAGGCCTTCAACGTCCACTACTGACGAAAATGTTAAAAAAATACTCGATTTAATTATGGGAGACCGCATATTGGAAATTAGAGAGATAGCCGAGATTATAGGCAGCTCTTATGAACGTACTCAAAACATAATAGTCAACGTGTTGGGTTTTGTAATGTTTATAATTTTGGAAGTTGGGTTGTCAATGATTAGAAATAAAGTATTCATTTAAGCCACTATATTTTTATTGTAAGAACCTTCTAAGATAATATAGGGGAACTGAGGGTTCCCCTCGGCAAGGATTTAATGTACTTTTAGCCTAGGATACAATTTAGGTCTATTCTAGGTGCTATGTTATTCAGTAATACAGGGTATATGGTTGGTGCGCTTGGTCGGTAACGATAGAGTATATTTATGAAGATACTGTGGTAATTAAGGGTAATAGGTTAAGGGATTTTATAAGATACTTTCCCGGTGAAATACGCCACTCCTGCAAGCCGGCAGACACCGTCTCTGTTCCGGTGTCTGCCCACTCCAGGCAGAAGGAAGCTGGGTTCTCACCCAGGTAGTATGGTAGTACCGTAAGCCTCCTAGAACAGGAGTCAAAGACTTATTCCATGCATCATGGCCACAGTTATTATCTAAGTACGCCGTACATATTATGTGTACATACCTTTCGGAGGCGAATATCCAAGCTTCACCCGATTAAATCCGGCTAACACATGCAAAGCATGCATGCGTATCGTGTAAGTCGGTCTCTAGCCAATCCTGGCCAGATCAGGCAAAGATTCCTGTTTAAATTTAGTGAGACAACTCCAGACACGTGTGCGTTCAAACTCAAACCTGTAAGGAACGAGAACCCACTGTCAAAATATACAGTACATACGCTAACTCACGCTAGCACAACAACATTTTATCTAAAACTTACCAAACTTCGAAATAAATTACAATAAATTAAATTGTAATATAAATATGTGATGCGAGCGTAGCTCGCTTGTATAAAATGGCTGTCACACAAGTCACGTGGTCCAGCGTCCAATCAGGAGAAACCCAGTGTTGCCGCTATATTATGCAAATTTCAACCAACTAAAATGGAATAATGCCACTACAAAAATTACAACATTACAGTTTCCACAAGGTGTCTGCGAGGTGGGTTCCGCGACTACTTTCAGTTGAACAAGAAAGGATGCGATTGACTATTGCACGCGACTGTTTGGAGTTATTAGAAGCTGATGAATGTGATTTTTTGAATCGTTTTGTTACTATGGACGAAACATGGGTTCATTACTGTACACCGGAAACAAAACAACAATCATAACAGTGGAAAAGACCTGGTTCACCACCCCCCAAAAAGGCTAAGTCGATTTTGTCGGCAAGTAAGGTGATGGCTTCAGTATTCTGGGACTCGAAGGGTGTGATTATGGTTGACTATCTTGAAAGGGGTCAGACTATAAACTCTGATTATTACTGCACCTTACCACGTCGTTTACGAGAGGAAATAAAAGAAAAACGTCCAGGAATGATCAGAAGAAAAGTCCTCTTTCATCAAGATAACGCTCGTGTTCACACGTCTGTCCAATCAATGGCAGAAATTCACAACTGTGGCTTTGAACTGTTACCGCATCCACCTTATTCACCTGATCTGGCACCGTCAGACTTTTTTCTGTTCCCTAACCTAAAAAAGCACTTGGGAGGTCAAAGATTTTTGACAAATGACGAGGTCAAAGCAGCAGTAGACGCATATTTTGACTCTAAGGAAGAATCATTTTTTTTCAACGGGCTAAATGCTTGGAAGGGAAGATGGCAAAAGTGCATTGAACTTGATGGTGATTACGTTGAAAAATAAAAATATATTTCATTTATTATGTATTTATTTTCTTGGTTAGGCCAATTACTTTTCAATCCACCCTCGTAGATTGCTGTCACTATATTGACATAAAATAAATCTTTAATCATAATCAGGAGCAGGAGGAAGAAGAGGAAGAAGAACTCCCGGAAGACCCGTTACGTGCCGAACCTGACGAGGACGATCCCGACTGGGAGTGGGCCGACGACGACGAGGAGGAGGACGAGCCTGAGTGCAAGAGGCCCAGGGGGTCTGACTAGACCTGCAGCGAGCCGGACTTTCTGCATCGCGATATACAAGTTTGTCAACTATAACATCAGAAGAAGCTCATTAACAGCGATTATATTGTTCGTGCAAATAGTTTTCTTTTAGCAAACAGACAGTTTCGTTATTTTCATTAATACAAATAATTGCAATGTCATTGTTTCCGTACGAAACACTTTAAAACGTGTATCTGACACGGATATTGCACTGATATTGCAAAAAGCAAGTATAGTAACATCTTGAAATGAATAGAAATGAGAGTAACTCGTTAGCTCTCATTTTGGTAGTACATAAGTTTAAAACAACCAAAGACTAAAAAAAAAACAATTACGTTCGAAAAAATATTCCAAATTTAAATTAAAGAGGTCGGTGTGTCATATAGATAGTGGACAGAAAATTTGTGTATGACAACATCGAAATATGGGTAACGGTGTTGCTAGGTTATTATTGTAAATATTACTATTTCTATTAGACACTGCTGGTAGTGTCTACTTGATGTATTTATTATTAATTGTAATCACTAAGAACTTGTATTAGGATTACTCTGATGTTTTTTTTTTAATGTAGTTGTATACGTTTTAAATGTAAATACAAAATATGTTTATTCTTAGAAACTAAATATTTTGCTCCATTTAGTTGGTACTCGAACCAGTATCAGTTCTCTTTGACGAGGTACTCACAAACTGAGCTACGAAGACGACATACATTGAAATTACGGTGTATCTTTTTAAATTTAGGGGGACGTTAGGACGTTATTAATGAAATATACATCCATAGTGAGCACTTTTGGAAAATAAGTCTTTATACGTCCACTTACGTATTATAAATTATATTCAGACTATTAAATACCATCGATTAATGTCACTTGCTACACAATATTGAACATACTTTACAAAACCTTTTTGGTTGTGCTAAAGTACAAGTTTTGTTCAGCATGTATTTAAGATATATTTGTATAACGCGATTTAAAATTAGAAAGTAAGTCATTTACATATATAAACTCGATGTAGATTTAAACATGTGTGTATTAGGATTTCGCATTTTAGGTGGCGATACATTCGGATGATGACGGGTCAAGAAGGTAGCTTTTATATTCGCATTATGTAGTTTGATATCTTACGACAATCAAGATATTAAACGATCTTATTGACAAACACTATATTATGTATTGAGGGCAGTCCCTTGCTTCACACAGACTTTACAATATCTGTAAATTACAGTATTACAGTTTACCACAAACTGAAACTGACAGACGCGCAGATGACATTATTTTATAATATGTATAGAGGTGCAGAATACCTTCCAAAATGAAAAAAAGTAAGTAAATGATTATTTTTTTCTAAGAAATCAGTAGCTGTATATATAGTCTTACAACTGTGTGTACAGGGATTATCCATTCGACTGTAGGTTTAATTAAACTGTATTATATATTTTGTAAACGAGTGCACTAGCCGCATCTAATCTTGAAAAAAAAAAACTCTGAAATCATTCTATATTCTTATGCTATTGCGTCCATTTAATTAAGATATTCGGTAAGGAGGCAACAAGATCGTTACTCTCCTAGTCTTATACTTGAAGAAAATTTCCATATTATTATGTAGTTTGTTTATGAAGTATGATAAAAATAAGCTTAGGTCGGAGAACGCTTTCTGTCGTTCACGTTCCTGTCTCCGAAGGGTAGATTTTGTACAACATCAAGGTCCGTACCATTTACAATTTACATATCAAATTAAAAACGCCAACTACCGGCAAAATATTATAATAATACTTATGCAAAAAGAATTATCTAAATAGCATGTGCCGACAGACAGACAGCAAGAAATTATAGTTCCCTTTCGGAGACAACAACTATCTGTAGAGTAAATTCGAAAATATCCTGTAAAGCGGTAATCACTACACCTTTTGGGATATTTATATTTCCTCTTTACTAGTTTGCATACGAAATGCCGCGCCAACTTTCCAACTTATGTAACCTATGTTATATATTATATTATATTATATTAGTCATATTTAATTACCTAATTATTTTTCTTACAATAGCACAAAACTATCACCACAATCCTGTAATCATAAATCGTATAAATAGTAAAATATTTCATCAACTGTCAACTCTATTAATGAATGTTTGTCTATTACATATTTAGTCTGTAAAAATATTTCCTCTAGTATTGTAGTATTTGTTTTGGTCTTGGAACCAACTTTAATTGTTGCCAACTATAAAAAATACAGTCATCTGTCTAATTTGATTTAAAATAGAGCATGCATTTTTTCTGTTAAAAAATTACGGTATTTAACGACAAATCGTTTATAATTTTGACTAAACTCGTAGTATAATATATCGCCCCATTGTAATATTTCAGTAAGTATGTATCTTTTTTAAATGTATGTGTATTGTAGTAAAAATTCCAAAATATACTATGTTTCATGTTAGTGTTACATGGTGTATTTATGTCTAAGTATATTCGTAGTATTCGCTTGCTCTAAGTATAGGACGCGCAAGATGACAATGGGATTGGCGGCCATGTTGGTGACGTCATAGTGACGTAGATTAACCTACAATACTGTTTTGTTATTCGTACTTTTCAGCGATTGATGACGTCACGCGACGATTATTGTGACAAGGTTCTATCCCACTCACATCGTGCGCGGCTTATATTTAGTACCAAGAAAATTTGCAATTATGTTGCTGATCGGTAAGTATATCATAGTTAAGTTCGGCACAGTTAAATATTTTAACAATCTATGTGTATAAACGCAGACTAGCGTTGGTAATAAAGGTCAACATAGCAAAATTAACCCAGAAATTACAGATCTCATTATTGTACATACCTTATTTAAACTGTACACGGATAATTCAACCTTAGTCAAAATTTGATCTCACAAAGTTTTGACAAAATTCGACACTTTGACTACTTATACCAGCTTGTTGTTCGGCAAATAAATATTTATCTTCTTGTATTTATTTTTAATCATTAAAAGTTACGAATTAGACAGTATTCATTGACGACACGTCATGATTATCAATTGACATTTAGTAAGAAGAAAAACTGATTTGACAGTCATCTACCTTATTCTGTCGAGATTTCTGACTGGTTTCTTTGAACCGTGTCGCTTTAACTGTTGTAAATATGTATATGATCCACAACAACTCGATCCTAATTAGTCCAGGCTGAACTGTGCAATACGACGATACAATTTAATGTTAGCTTTTTCATATTTATAAACTATATTACTGTAAGTATTTTAAACTATTCTACTATATTGAATACAGTTAATTCATAACCCATATCGCCTTCTAACATTGCCTTACAATATTCACTCAATCACATATACATTGTGTGGATACGCTCATATTATTTACTGTTTCGAAATTATACTTAATAAATATTTAAACATTTGATTGACAATATAGTATACTCTTGCTGTGTTGTGAGAAATTCATATTCTGTAGCTGAACGCCCATAGTGGGTCATAAGTGCCTCAAAGAATATTTGAAAAATATTAAATAGGTACATTTTGATATGATAAACCAACAATTTTCGTACTTTAAACATTCAACTGTCGTATGTAATAATTTGGATACCTGTATTATAATAATAATATGTATGTTAGGCTATTGCACTATATATAATAATTGTTAAATATAAGTCTCAGTGTGTAACTCGTAATAGATGTTCAGTAATAAATGTCTGTTATAGAAACAACACAAGTATACTGGTATTCACGTAATAAGAACACTCGGCGGCAGTGGAGGGGTAAGTTTGCGCATCGGTACTCTCGCTCTTACGACCATATAGATCGTATAATCGTCTACTGCGCAACTTGGAGGTCAGCGTTTTTTTATTGTGACGCGAGATATACTCGGCTAGACTTAAGATATTTAGTATAGAGTGTTTCGACGATAGAGAAAATGGATATTGGGACAAAATCTGATGGGAATTTATCAAGGGAAAAATTTAATTATTTTTAATTGTTTTGTTAGTTTTAAAAACCGAGTACGGATACCGATGTCGAAGACTACGTTTAAGCTTTGACTAATGCTCAATAAAAACTTAAAAATGCTAGAAAAAAGCATGTTCTATGAAGGTCATGTTTTTTAAATTATTTTTAAACTTCTGCCATTATTTCGTTGATATCACTGAATTGCACTTTATTCATGCGCGAAGGATTTATGATAAAAAATTGGAACAGTTCGTGGACTAAGAGTTCTCTCTATTCGACGGACTATTACAATTTTTTGGGTTTTTCCCTTGAAAATTCCGTCTACTGTACATTCAAAATATATTATATGGTATGATGATAATACGGCAATGTGCATTTACGATCCAAGTACAAATTTAGACAAACCATTAAAATTTATAAAGTAACTTCAAAAACCAAATGTAATAACTTGATAATAAATATAATAATAAATAATACAGTAGACCTAGAACAATCAGCGTCGACTTCAGTGTCAGACGATCATTGCTCAAATATTTCAACAAATAATAAAAACTCATAATCACGCCTATATTCTCGAGGGGGCAAGCTGAGGCGTATTTACACTATATACAATAGAAAATCCAAAATCACCATGTAGTCCAAACTTAATTTCCAACCACCGCTGTTACAATACAATACAATCTCTGCAGTAGGTACGAAAATAATCAAAAATGTGCGATACTGCGATATCATTCGTTGAAATATCATGCGGACCGACTGAGATTGAAGTCGACGCTTCCATGCTCTAAAGCAGCCCACACAGGGGCAGTTCGCCTTCAGGTCCAGACGGCTTTTTGAGGAATTACCCGTAGTATAATTGTGGGTCGTAACAGTTAAAAGGGGGTCTACGGGGAAAAAAATACCCGTAGACCCACCAGTGGGCCATGTTGGTGGGACCACTGGTAACAGGTCGATTTTTAACCGTTAAACTAACGTTCGTATAGCCAACTTCAACCTTATCGATCGATTTGAGACTGCATGCGGACTGATCGTTTGCGAGGCCCTTTAGGGCTGGGTATGACATAAATATATGTACAAATGTAAAACATGTCATCTGTCAGTTTATTTTAACTTTGAAAATAATTTTCCATACCAGCTGTCCGAAAGATTCGGGTTAATATATCAGCCGGGCATTTGACCGTCCCTCCTTACCATTTACACTCGAAACTTTGATTCCTTCCCACTAGTTCTACCGTAGAACTACTGGGAACTTTTTTCCCACTAGTTCTACTATGTTTGATGGAACAAGTGGAACTAGTGGGAACGAATGGAAACTTGATTAGCTACAGTATTGGTCTAGCACATGAGCTTACATTTTATATCAAGTCTAGATAAGGTATCTATCCATTTGTACTAAAAGCAGGTGATTGGATTATAGAGCAACGAATACTTTGGGCTGCATTCCTGTAATAAATATCTATTAAGGGCTATGTCTCGACTAAGAATGTAATAATTCTAACAGTTTCTTGTTTTATTTATTAAAATATCTGTATAAATAGACCGTAGTATTGTGTTAGTAACCAAAATATTTTATTTAAAAATGTATAATTCATGCACAGAACAATTTACTAGGTTCCACTTATCTTCACCATATCGAAAGATGCTTATAACTTTTGCAGATTGCGGTAATCAGTTTTGCTTCGTCATTTGCAAGCAAATAAAATACACTTTTAATTAAATTCTTCTTCTCTTAATTGGATTAAACATTGTATATCAAATAATATCGTAAAGTAGATATTATTGTTAAAAAAATTATAGCCTAGACAACCTTTGCGCCACGATGTAGAAAATGACGAATGAACATTACTTAAGCAGCCCACACACTGGTAGAGCGTCTGCAGTCTTGATTCGTTCAGACGGCCTATTTTATTTGATTTTCAACCTTATTGACTAACGTTCTTAGCCAAATTGAACCGACTGAACGATCGGAGACTACAGGCGAATTTTTGGTGTGTAAACATTCAAGTATAGAGTACAATTCTTGTAGGAAGTACGCTGGGCTGGGCTGGGCTGGGCGCTGCTGGGCTGGGTAGGTTCACGCATCGGTTCTCTCGCTCTTACCACCACGTAGCTCGATAAATCGCCTACTGCTCAGTTTGAAGGTCAACGTTATTTTTATCTGACGCGAACTGTAGCTACTACTACTGTACCTACCATTTTGAGTGGTATAAACAAGTTGAGATGAGATATTTAATTTTGTCTTAGTAATGTCCAGCTATGATGAGCAGGAGTGCAACCTTTCAGGAGAGACTGTTAGTGGACGAGTTGTCGTTTAAGTATTGTAGATTGTGACTTCAGAACTACTTGTGTAACATTTGTATGGAACAGAATTTTGTCTGGAATAAAACTAGTCATGTGTTTACAATGGTGTTTCATTTTCGACCTACATTCCTTTATACCTACTATATTACTAGTAGAAGGTAGAAAAATATACAAAAACCGGACAAAGAAATAGGGGAGGTTTTTACACAGCTCGTATTGCGGCTGCTTCCCTAATAGATTAAGTGTTAGTCAGAATGGCGGGTGGGAAGTCATGAAATCGAATGAAACGTGCTCTATTATTTAATAGTGTTTTAGTAGTGTTTAGCAGCTAAGCACCAATATTTAGTAGTATTACCATACGATATGAAACGAAAAACATATTCCGCCGCCAAACTGATGTCTGGTTGGCGAGTGGTAATTAAATGGCGTAAAATGCTTTAGATTTTTATATGTCAGATTTTAGTAGTCTATTGGTAGGTAAATAAAATAATATTAAATCTTATCTAGGTGCTAACAGTTAAAAATCAAAGGCATCACTTTGCATCGAGTACGCCTACGCATATTATCACAGCAATGTTACTTATGAGTGTCATTGTTATTAGTGATGATGGGTTATGATGTCCAAAATGGATTTTTAAAATAATTTGAACGCCTACATAACTAAGTATTTGCCTTTATTATTTCATCGGGCACTTGTTCTTGAGATAATTTAAATAATGGCTACATCCTTTATTTAACATACGAGCATATGTTTGAAGTTACAACTGAATTGGATAAATGAAAAGCAATTATTGACGCAATAAATTTCGGGAAACTGCATGCTTGACTCTAAACTAGGGGGTGACCAGCCAACCAAACGTCAGGATGGCTGGTCAAAAAAAAAATTTAATTTCTAAGTAATGTAGCAATTATTTATTATATGATTTCGAATCAACTCTCATAGACCAACACCACAGACAACCAGCCATTTTGACCATAATATTCTAAGTCATTGTCAGTGCTGTCTGTGTCGTATTTGACACTCGCATGTGGGGACGAGTTATTAGAAAATTAAAAAATATATATTTTGTGGCGATAAATCTCTGATACTGAGTTGTGCCAGAGGCTTCACTGATATGTGTAAATCAACCTCTATTCAACTAAGAATTTCGCAGAAATTTTTAAAAAATGTGGGTCACGTGACCTACATTCTGCCATCATTAGCTAATAGTATAATTCAATCCAATTTAGTCGACACTGCTATACTCATTGGGGTGCAGTACCTAAGAAACAAGTACAAACTAAGGTCAAGGAAGAAAATGGCCGGGTATAACCACAGACGCTTAATAAAACACAATATTGGTCCTCGTAATAAATATTATTTCAATATCTTGATAAACCTAATAACATACAAACGGTGGCAACGGACACAAATTAAAATAATATTTACAGAGAATCGTTATGTATAAACCTTATGATTTGCAGTGTCAGTGAGCGTCCCCACAGGGACATACAAACTACAAGTTATACAAAACATCAATTATAAACTAGCTTTTAATTAAAACATTCTCACTCCACAACTCGTAATTACATCAACAATAACAATGATGTAAAACTAACAATACCATGTCTAATTAATAACACACAAAACTGTCAATTTAAAATACACAAAAAAATCCAATAATATGTATAAAATAAAATTATTACTATAAAATATTTCGCTAAAAACATGTGTATGTTCGGAATGGAGCATTGAGCTCATCAACGAGACATGGGAGTAAGAATATAAATGATTCGATAGTGAAGGGCAGCATGGCCATAGAATAACTAAGAGAAATATACAAGATCATAATGTCCTTCACATTAAAAATTATCACGTTGTAACATAGTTTTAAATTTCTACCATTTTTAGTTATATTTCTGCTATTATCCATCACACCGAGTGAAAAATACAAAACAAAATTAGTATAAATAAATGATTGTGAACTGGTAACTCGTGCTGAACCCCTTAGTACGTAATGCAACGATAACTTTATATCAATACCAAATACCAACATATTTAATTTTCAATCGATTATGTCGAAATTGATAACCTACCTACTACGGTCCCAACATTTTTGTATTATATTTTTCAACATTTCAATTCTTTGGTTCTAATCTAAAATTACTAACCTCGACTTTGAGAAAGTAAATTATGCATTTGGATCTCGATAGATGGCTCTGATAACATCTTCTAGATCGCAATTGCAATGTTACAAGGCAGAATCTTTGTAGCTTAGCTGTTTTTAAATATTCCTCTATTAATGGCTTTCTATTGGTTAGATCGCTGCCAAGAACCATTGCTATTGCGATAGTATAACAGTAAATCAAAGTTAGTTAATATTACATTTTTGGAAATCACCTCTGATGATGCCATAAGGCGAAACCGGTAAGGGTACGGAAAATAAAATATTTGTGGAATGTGTGACATGTGACAAGTGACTATTATGAGCTAATGGTAGTCACAGAGTGCATAATGTATATCGAAATCGGTTGGTCTAAAAGTTCAGTTTCAACTTTAAAACTGTATTATATAGTAACAAGTAATTATAGATTGATTTAACTATTAAATTAAAGTCACGTAAATAACCTAGGCCTAAATGTATTCGAAGTAATACCCAGGGTGTTTGGTAACAAGGGACAAAAAAGACGAGAGAGAGAGAGAGAGAGAGAAGAGTAAAGTTTTGCAAAAAGTAGAGTAAAAGTATAGTAGAGAATAGTTTTTGAAGTTAAAAAATTCTCCTCCACCGGGAATGTCTATAAGTCCAATATGACAAACAAACGGTAGGCTAGGCACCTATCTAAGTATTTAAATAGTTCGCATTAGGAAATTAGATTTCATTGTGTACATGTAAAAGTAATCGAAATATCTTTTTTTATTTTTTGTCATAATAAGTAAGAGAAGTACATATATATATTATCTGAGAAATGTCGAGGACGACAGCGTTTTTTTTTTACATTTTCGCAACCGATTCTGAATCACTTCTAGAACTCGTAGTTCTCAATAGTCGAGGTTACTTCTAAATAAATTAAGATATCTAAAATAGAACATTATTTTGTGTCGGGCGTCATCAACAGCACGTACGTTAAGCGTCTGATGCCCAGTGTTCCGTGACCGGGGGCGATTGATCCGTGATCGGAGGGGCAAGTGTACCGTGACCGAGGGTGCGAGTGTTGTGTGACCGGGTGCGAGTGTTACGTGACCGGGGCAAGTGTTCTGTGACCGTGGGGCGAGTGTCAAGGGATACTTATGCGAGTATCATGAGACGCTTCGCCGCTCTGTCGTGTGTCCGCATGCGAGTGCGCGTCACTTCATTCTGTTGACGTATCTTCACCTGGAATTAAAATGTTACATCGTATAATATCACATCTTTATTATTTTAGTATAAAACAAAGTCGACCGTTCCCTATGTATGCTTAGATCTTTAAAATACGCAACGGTTTTGATGCGCTTTTCACCAATGGCTAGAGTGATTCTCGAGGAAGGTTTTTGTGTATATAATTTGTCAAGCGGGTGAAGTCGCGGGCGTCAGCTAGTATATTATAAACAATTATATGTATATCCGCCTAGTGGCTCGGAGAGCACGTGAACTCACCGGTCCCGGTCGTCATACAAATATCTATGGTAGTCGTTAGGGGTACTTGGAGGAGCCCTAAAACTAAAATCCTATCGACGGTCTAACTACAGAATTTCGATATCACCCACGGGTTGTGAAGGTCAGATGGCAGTCGCTTCACGGAAAATATCGAAGTTAAACCGAATCGCAGTTTAACTGGAAGGCCGACCTTAAATGCGTCAGGAAAAGCTCGGTGGACGAATATGTATATCCGAATATTGGAGTGAAAAGGGTTCCACTAAGATCCGAGAGTCAAACTCACCCGGGACTCAATGCGACACGCGCAGGTGCAGATCAATAGACGAGGCTCCCATAGACATTAAACTCTTAACTGGTGGCTCGTTTTGCGTATTGGCGAGCATCATCGACCATTCACCGCGATCAATCATCAACGTAGGAGCTACACTGCGAGAGCTCGTGTACAGTACGCACCTTGAACTTCTTCTGCAGCACGACGGGCGTCTCCTCGTAGTCGGGCGCCAGCGGGGGCAGCTGCAGCACGGCGCGCAGGCGGTTGCTGCTGCGCACCAGCACGTGCGCGCCGTTGCCGATGTGCGCCATGAGCGTGGCGTACACCGCCGCGCCGCCCCAGCCCTCCCACTGCACCTCGTGCGGCCCGAGCTGGGCGGACGTCAGCGGCCCGGAGCCCTGCATCTGTGACACACACACGAGGGGGGTTTACACCAGGCGAGCGACCACCCAGGCCGGGAAACGTACTTTCTTGATCTTTTAGTCTAAATTTGGGTGCAAAGGGGCTCTACCAACATCTTCAGGGCCCCAGCAACCTCACCTGCTAGTGGCGCACCTGCTGATCAACGGACGAGACTCGTTAATTCACGGTACCTATGAAGTGGCTTCGGTCCCTACGTGGGTACCAGGTGGTACAACAGTATTGATGCGGGGGGGGTACCACCGTGCAGCTGTGCTAAAGCCCCCCAAGTAACCCAGCCCAGGCCGGGTTGCGTTAGGGGTTCAGCAGCTGCACCGCCGGGCCCGGGGCGATGTATGGTGCAGCAGGCATGGGACCAGTGGGGGCGAAGCAGAGTCTAATGTGGGTGGTGTGGGTAGATTCGTGGGCCAGGGAGACCCTTAGCAACGGCGTTGCTGCGGCCGCCCGCAACACAGTCATGGGCCCGCCTGGGACCAACCACCCCAGGAGGCTGCCCCACATGTTGCGCATAATCCTAATGTGGGATCGCCGCTCCGGGTGGTAACCGGTGTGGGGTAGCGGCGGCCTTGCATCAGAGGGGTTTGGGAGCCCTTCCGTCCGGCGGGTAGGCTCCGACCTAACCACACGGTCCCAGACGAAGCTAGCCCCTGCGTTTTGTCACTTACTGCTGCGTCAAATGTCGCCCTGTCTTCACGCTTCTTCTTCAAACCTATAATAATGGCAGTGCAACAGAAAAAATGTAAACCCCACAACTTCACTTTTCGAGGTGGAGTTCACCAACATCCGTGGACTCCATGCGAACCTCGATGCCGTCCACCATCACCTCGAGACGGCACGGCCCGCTGTGATGTTCCTCACGGAGACACAAATACGCCGCTCTGACGACACGTCTTACCTGTGTTACCCCGGCTATGTCATCGAGGAACAATTTCGAGACAAAGCCGGGGTGTGCGTGTTCGTTGAGGCGGATGTTTGCTGCCGCCGGTTGCGCTGCCTAGAGAACCCCTCCAACTCCGTCCTCCATGAGCCAGATCTACGTGTGTGTCTACCGGTCCCACACAGGGGATTTTGAGACAACAAAGCTCTTCCAGTACCTCAGCGAGACGGCTGATGATGCGCAGGTGCGGTGCCCGAACGCTGATCTAGTGTTTCTGGGGGCCTCAATGGCCATCACATTGAATGGCTGGGGTCCCTCAGGACTGATCATGCGGGTAGGGCCGCCCATGCGTTCGCTATCTCCCACGGTCTGACCCAGATGGTATGCGGGATCACCCGGATACCAGACAGGTCAGATCATGCACCCGCTTTGCTGGATCTACTGCTGACGAGTCGCCCAGCCCAATACAGTGTTTCGGTAGGAGCCCCATTGGGTTGGTGCACGTGCTGTACAAATGTCACCACGACTATGGCACTACTCGTCAGCGGATTGGGACGGTCTACGCGATTATTATGCATCCGTCCCCTGGAGCCAGCGCTGCTTTGTAGGAAAGGCTCCTTCAGATAGCGCTTCTGCGATTGCTGGCGAGGTCAATTTAGGGATGGAATATTACATCCCTTTCACTGATATCGCCAGTATCCGCAGAGCCCGTCCCTGGTTCGGGCGAGATTGTGCCAAAGCTGTTCGACAAAAACAGTCGGCATATCGCGCCTGGATCAGGGCCCGGGCTGTGCGCGACCCAAACGTGGGCCACCTCAAAGCAGCGTACAACCGGCTACAAAGTCCAGCAAGAGGGCCTGTAAGAGAGCGGATGCCCAGCGCGTCGCGCGGTTTGATCAGGAGCTCACTTCCCATCCCACGGGCAGCCGTGGATACTGGCAACTGGCCAAAGCCGTGCAATCTAACTTTTGCCAGCCCTCGCTGCCACCGCTGCGTTACCCAGATGGAACACTGGCTCACAAAGCCCAAGAGAAAGCGGATATGCTCGCAGACCTCTTTGCGGCTAATTCCCGGGTCGACGACCGTGGCCTGCAGCCCTCCGCCATCGCCAACTGTGGCCACACTATGCCTGACATTGTACTCAGGCAATG